>CM055120.1:359531492-359961492 GCA_029206835.1 Rana muscosa | reverse complement strand
GGGGGGAGAGAGAGAGGGGGGAGAGAGAGAGAGGGGGGAGAGAGGCTGTCAGAATTCAGCGGTGATGTCGGGGGTGGGCGGGACCCAGCAGCTAGCAAACGCCAGCCAATGGAATGGGATCTGGGCGGGCCGCTACGTGTATGTGGCCCTGCCCTCTTTCTTAAGCAGCCCAATCATTGGCTGGTGTTTTTCATAGCTGCAGGGCCCCGCCCACCCCGACATCACCGCTGAATTTTGACAGCTGCTCTCTGCATTCAGTTACATATAGTTTAACTGTGAAACTGACAAAACAGCTCACTGTAAAACCTGCCAGTGCCACCTGCCAGAAAAAGAAAAATCAACCTAAAACATCGGCCGCAAAAATCTGCATCATATCGGCCGCCTCGATTTCTAAATATCGGCATCGGCCAGAGAAAAACCCACATCACTCGACCTCTAGTCATGTCAGCAACATATTGTGGATATAATGCCCCCCCCTGAAATTTGACATTAAGGTGGTGGGGCTCCAAACGAATCACACTAGCTGTATAGATGATCTTGAAAATGGGCTTCCGCTGGGGCCTGACCGGGGCACAGTATGATCCCAATTGGGGTGCCCGGGATGGGTAGGACTTCCCAGACCGTCTGACTATGATTTTCCTGCCTTTTTCTCTGCTAAACAGGGGTTAACCTGTAACTTCCGTTTCCCTACCCACAGTTATTTTCTGAAACACCTTAGGAGAGCTTGTTGCAGAGTATAGGTTATATTTAAAAAATGCATTTTTTGTTAAAGATATAGTCCTTTGTCATGCTGTTCGTATGTACTATCTGTACTTGATTTGAAAAGTAAAAAATCTATTAAACGTGAAAATGGGCTTCCGCAGAAACGTGCGGATCTTAGGCCTCTCAGAGCGCACAGAGGGGCGAAATCGCACTGAAAATTATTGAGCAATGGCTCCTAGAAACCTTTGATAAGCAGAACTTTTCACCGTTCTTCGCAGTAAAGCGCACACACAGAATCTCAGCCAGGCTTCTCCCTCCTGGGAGATTTCCAAGACAATTCATACTGAAGTTACTACATTATAGGGACAGATAAAATCCGGGAATTAGCCTACATGAGAGGAAATATTGAGATCAATGGCTCTAAAGTCTTTCTTTCCGGATTACTCCTTGGAAGTTCAAAAGCTGAGGGCTCAGTATACGAAAAACAGTTATGCAGTGTAATATTTGGGTCCTGTCTGGTGTACAGTGCGCAATAGGTGAACCATCTAAGGAGGTTATTGTGCAGCAGCTTAAACTAGCTTGAAGGTAAAAAGTAGAAAAATACTAGTAATGGCTGAAAGAGAAGTATGCTAGTCCTTCGGTCTCCTTGTCAGTTCACCTAGGTTGCCAGTGGGAACTAATCAAAATGTTCTGAGAGGTAATGTATCCAGATCTTTTGGGATTTTATGTAAAAATCTAATTAAACCACCAGAACATATATTTTCTGAAAGCAGAGGCCCTGTAGAATAAAAAAGGTGATAGTTGCAAATTTTTGACCATTTGCACCCTGCATGACAACGGTGTTCTTCAATAACCATAGTACATACTAATTTAGTCAAAATATGAAATGCCATATCAACCAAATCACTCCGCTACATAACCCTATTAAACTGGACCATTTCACACTAGAGCGGGCAGCTGCCGGAGCGCTTTACCTATCCAACAGCTGTCGGCTCCTGACTGCACTAGGTGGCTATGTGGTGTGCAATTCAACACATCACACAACTCTTTTTGGACAAACTTTTCTTGAAGTGTACACACCATACACTTCATTCATGTGACTGTAGTGTCATGCTATTTTGTACTGTGTGCTGCCATAAAATGCAGCATTTCTACATTGCAGTGTGAATGAGACACACCGGAAACAATTGTTTTCTTTGTCTCCTTGCAGTGACAAGCGTTTTAAAATACAGTAAAAAAGTCTGTCACCCTCACCACACAATGTGTGAATACCTTAAAGTGGATGTAAACCTGATTCATGAAATTTGACCTAAGCACCTATCTGAACTGTTCTTATTTCTCGCCAAAGCACCAAGTCCCATGTGTTTCTGCTGTTTCGTTGCTCTATCAGCATAACTTCTGACAAGTTTTCCATCAACCAAGAAAAACCAAGATAAAACAAGGCTGAATTTTATGTGGTGGGAGGTTGCTATAAATTCCTTCCTGTGGAGTGGGGGTGTGTGCCTTTCCTCCAATCAGCTGTCTTGGCTGTATGCCAAGAATCCACTCCCAGTGCTTAACAGGAAGAGAACATCTCTAACACAATGTACTTTCTAAAAAATATATAAAGATGAAGACAGCAGATATGCATGCAAAATTTATGTTGCTTTCTCTCTGTGTATCATCTGAGGCTGTTCACTTCACTGGGTATATGTGCGGGTTTGCATCAACTTTAATGATTCGTATATGCTACTTTGTAATGGAAACTTATTTTGTATGGTAAACTAAAACAATTATTGAAATAGAAAAAAAATAAAATTCACACACTTACCAGATTGTAAAGTCTCTCTGGACTGCTGATAGATGAAGAGAGCGTGCAGGGGGTAAGGTTTTTTACTCTGAGAACCTGAAATAGCAATTTTTATTTTTAGTAAACAGTTTGTTTATTTTTTCAAATATTTTCAAAGTCAACATAGTACACTTACCGTACACAGATCCCATGGGTGTTGGGAAATAGAAGAATAGGAATCCTCTGTCTGGCAGTGGTTTAACCAAAGCCTATGAAGCAGAATCAATCTTCATTACAAAATCTTCAAATCACAAGTCTATAGTCAGAATTTTATATGCAAGCAGTTCCCAACTAAGCAATAATCAAGTACAAGTATTGTAGTTTTCAGTGATCGCCTCCCGTTAGGACAAAATCAAGTAATGATTGCACAGCGTGAGAGGGGGGGGGGGGCAGCGTTGGCTGTATGTCACACCAACCAATCAGGAAACAGATTCCTATAATCATCCTAATTCTATGAGATTTCTGAGAAGCTGGCGTTACAACAAAAACATTGTAGCTTGCCAAGTTAACACAAGTCCCACAAAATAAATGTGTCAATAGACCATATTACAATATAAAATGTGATATTGGTAGACTTTCAGGAGCATTGAGAGTGTCATAGGCTTTATTCACCAGTCTAAGCTCAGAAAACTGAGCACATGCTGCTCTCTAACAAAGGAGCACAAGCCTCTAATATCTGTTTCCTGATCTATGCCATGTTTGACAGATGGCACAGAGCACTTCAGCTTGGGCTGAATGCTTCAAACATTCTGCCCAACACCTCTCTGCTCAGAGAGGGATGTGAGCTGTATGCCAGGTGCAGCCTGGCAGGGATCTGCAGAGTTTTTTATATTGAAAAGTGCCACATTCTTTAAGTGAATTAGAGGAAGACGCCGCACCAGTTTCTATATCACTTTGAAATAGAAACTGGCATGGGTAGTGCAGCTAAACCTGAAAGGAGTCCATCTGCTTAGTTAATGCTGCACACGCCACAAACTTATTTTTTTACACTATTCTAAGGGCACAGGAACCTTTGACGATTCCCCTTTGTCCTTAAACAAGGGTGGCACAATAACTTGTTCTCTAAGATGGAACTGCTTGTTCAAAAGGTGCGTCTGTTTCTCAACAGCCTTTAAAGTGGTTTATTTAGACAACCTGCAAAATAAAGACATGAGCTAGTATGCATAGCATGCTCGCTCATTATGAATCACTTACCTGGGATCGAAGCCCCCGAAGCGGTGCTCGGACACCTCCGTCGCCGCCGCCATCTCGCTCTGGGATTGGCCCCGGAGCGGCGATGACGTCACACGCATGCACGCTCGGGCCGGCTAACTCCATTCAGAAATACGGCCCGCTAGTGCGCATGCGCGTGACGTCAGTGGCGCTGGTTTTAAATGCAAAGATCTCCTTAACCGTGTAGGTTAAGGAGATATTTCATGCACCTACAGGTAAGCCTTAATCTAGGCTTACCTGTAGGTGCATGTTGTGCAAGTGGGTTTACAACCACTTTAACTACAGTGCTTAAAAATTATGTCTAATGCACACTTGTTAAAATGTACTAGTGTTCGTTATTTTAGCCATTATTTAAAAACGGAAGTGACAGAGGGCACAATCCACATAAAGAAATGTAAAAAGTCCTTACCTTACATAGAAGAGATACTTAAAGTGATTGTAAAGCTTGGATTTTTTTATTTTTAAAATTTATATTTCCATTCTCTGTGCAATGGAATTGCACAGAGCAGCCCTGAACATCCTTCTCAAGTCTCCTGCCGGCGATCCTGGCTCCTCCTCTTCTTGATAGTTCCCCATAGGAAAACTCTTCCTATGGGGGCCTACCTGCATGCTTGCTCCCGAGCCCTGCTGCCTGACTCAGCCCCACTCCCCGGTCTCTCATCACTAGCTTTGATTGACAGTCGTGGGAGCCAATTGCTCCCAATGCCTCAGCAAAGCCTGTGTGACCAAGAAGTGAGGGGAGAGAAATGCTGATCTCGTGAACAGTGCTAGATCAAATGAGGGCTCAAGTATAAGGGGAGTAAGGGGCGATATTCATGCCTAAACATTGTTTACCTTAATGCAAGGGATGTATTAAAAATGTTTAGGCTTTATAACCACTTTAATGCTACTTTTCTCTACTGCATTTTTGTTTTACTTTAGCTAACCCCTAAGGCTAAAGAAGGCTTAAATAGACTTCTATATCATAACTTAAGACAGCAATGCACTGGAAGTCAGCAGAAATTTCAGCCAAAAAAGGCAGACTTTTCAAGGCACGCAACATTTCTAGATGTTCCCTACAAATTAATTTTTCAAATTATAAAGCAACCATCATTAAGAGCCCTTTCACACTATGCAGCCCGGGTGTCGGCGGTAAAACGCCGCTATTTTTAGCAGCGTTTTACCGTCGGATTTGCGCCGCTTTTCACGCCCGCTAGCATCCGAAAAAGGGTTAAAACCGCCCGCAAAGCGCCGTTTATCCGGCGGTACTGCCCATCGATTTCAAAGGGCAGGAGCGTATTAGGAGAGGTGAGTTCACCGCTCCAAAGAAGCTGCTGACAGGACTTTTTCTGACGCCCTGCCAGCACACCGCTCCAGTGTGAAAGTCCTCAGGCTTTCACACTGGAGTGAATGGAGCAGCCATTTTAGCGCGGATTGCAGGCGCTATTTTTAACGCTATAGTGCCTGCAAAATGCCCTCAGTGTGAAAGGGGTCAAAAGGTTAACAGCTATATTGTAAATTCTGCCATTACAGGTTACACAGCAATGACAACAGCAGAACTGCAGGGAAATTCCACAAAACAGACAAATCTTACCAAATTTTCTTTCTCCAGCTTTTGTAACAATCTTTGGAAATCATTCCCAGTTCTCGTCTTGTCACACACCTCACAGAGACGACCATATATACCACCCTTCATCACTGTAAAACAAGTACCAAAAACATAATCCAAATATAATGTATTAGTTTGATATGTTGACAGACAGTCGTTTTACTCATCCTTTTTGCTATGCAGAAACCCTTGAAATAAATTAAATGTCTCAGGGAACCTTTGCTTAAATGTATATCTATAGCACACAGCGGGAATGGGACATATTCTGTCCATAGCAGACAAAACAAACACCTTTTATAGGATTACTCCAGTTTCGTGGGGAATAAAATTGCAAAAAAAAATAAAAAAAAGCAAAGAAAAAATAGGATTTTTATAACAGCTTGACCTGTAAAATCCTTTTCTTGGAGTACATCACGGGACACAGAGCGGCATAGTCATTACTATGTGGGTTATATAGATACCTTCAGGTGCTGGCACTGGCAACTTCCAAAACCGGAAGTACCCTCCCCTATATAAGCCCCTCCCATCCGGGAGCACCTCAGTTTTGTAGCAAAGCAATAAGTGTCCCCAAAGAGGGGTGGGAGCTCTGTGTCCCGTGATGTACTCCAAGAAAAGGATTTTACAGGTAAGCTGTTATAAAAATCCTATTTTCTTTCTCGTACATCACGGGATACAGAGCGGCATAGTCATTACTATGTGGGATGTCCTAAAGCAATGCCCAATGAGGGGGGGGGGGTACACCATACATAAGCTGAGCGCTATCAGACATGAGGATCTTTTGCGGCCTGCAACACACTGCGCCCAAAGGCGACATCCTCCTGACTTCTAACGTCCACCTGGTAGAACCTAGTAAACGTGTGTACTGAAGACCATGTTGCGGCCTTACAGATTTGAGCCAGGGAGGCCTGGTGATGCACTGCCCATGAAGTTCCAACTGCTCTCGTGGAGTGCGCCCTAACTTTGAACGGAGGCGGTCTCCTTCTCAAGCCATAGGCTTGCATTATGACCTGTCGAATCCACTTGGCTAAAGTAGATTTTGACGCTGCCTGACCCTTTCTGGGGCCTTCCGGCAGAATAAACAAAGTATCCGTTCTACGAATCTGAGCAGTGGCTTTTAGATAAGCTTTAACTGCTCTTACTACATCCAAAGAATGCAATAACTTTTCCTCTACCGAACTAGGTTTGGGGAAAAAAGAAGGAAGAACCACATCTTGGTTCAAATGAAACCTCGATACCACCTTAGGAAGAAAGGCTGGATGAGGACGTAACACTACTCTGTCCTTATTGACAACCAGATATGGCTCCCTACAGGACAAGGCGGCTAATTCCGATACTCTTTTAGCCGAACAAATGGCTACTAGAAAAAACAATTTCCTGGTGAGAAGAACCAAGGAACTATGCTGTAATGGTTCAAATGGTTGTTTCTGTAGAACCGACAGAACCAGGTTTAGATCCCATGGACATATGGGAATATTAACCGGAGGACTAATACGCATCACTCCTTGTCTAAAGGCTTTGACTAGTGAATGCGAAGCCAAGGGCCTTTGAAAAAATATTGACAAGGCCGAAAACTGACCTTTGATAGTACTCAAGGCAAGCTTCCTATCTACAGCCCACTGTAGGAAGTCCAGACTCCTACCTATTACGTACTTATGTGGATGCCATTTCTTGGCCTCACACCACGCGATGTACGCCTTCCAGATTCTATAGTAGATCTGCCTGGATACCGGCTTCCTGGCATTGATCATGGTAGGTACCACAGGATTAGAGAGCCCTCTCTTTTTTAGAATGTGGGCTTCAATAGCCAGGCCGTCAAACCAAGGGCTGGTAAGGAAGGGTGGTATATCGGTCCTTGCGAAAGCAGGTCTGGACGATGTGGGAGGGTCCAAGGACTCCCCACTGACATTTTACAATCTCCGCGTACCACGCTCTTCGGGGCCACGCTGGAGCCACCAGAATCACTGGTTTCTTTTCTACCCTGATTCTGCGGAGTAATCGAGGTAACCATTGTGGCGGTGGGAATGCATATATCAGCTTGAACTGATCCCAAGGGAACACTAGGGCATCCAAGCCGCAAGCTAGGGGATCCCTTGTCCGAGAGACAAACCTGTCCACCTTTGCGTTGAATCTGGATGCTAGAAGATCTACATCCGGTGTTCCCCACCGCTGACATATTGTCCGGGAAACCTCGGGGTGAAGGGACCATTCCCCTGGGCATAATTGCTGGCGACTTAGAAAGTCCGCCTTCCAATTCTCCACTCCTGGAATGAATACCGCAGATATGGCTGGGACATAACTTTCTGCCCATTTCAGGATGTAATTTACTTCCCTCTGGGCTGCACGACTCCTGGTGCCACCCTGATTGATATATGCCACTGCTGTGGCATTGTCTGATTGAATTCTGACAGGGGACCCTTGGAGTTTGGATGTCCATGTTACTAGGGCATACCGGGCTGCTCGTATCTCTAAGAGATTGATGGGCAGGGCCTTTTCTGCATCCGACCATCTGCCCTGGAGAGACCATTACTCCAGTACTGCTCCCCAGCCTATAAGGCTGGCATCTGTAGTGACCACCTTCCAAGAAATCGGACTGAAGGATTTCCATCGGATCGACTCCATCGGAAAGTCCTGATATACAGGAATTTGTATAGCCCTTTTAGAATTAATATGGGCCTCCCGTCCGCGTTTGCTTCGGGACTGTAAAGAGGTTTGAGTAAAACCCGAACCCTCATTCTTCCAGGGGAACCTCCATAATTACTCCTTGGAGCAATAGTTGTTCTAGTGCCAACAGGAGGGACTCTCTCTTCCGGGGATCCCTTGGCACGTTTGACCTCAAAAATGGGAAGGAGGAGAGTCTTTTAACTCCAATCTGTATCCCAGACTTACTGCGGAGAGCACCTATCTGTTTTGATCGTGTCCCGCCAGGTCTCTTGCGAACAACTGGAATCCTCCCCCCACCCGACTGAGTGGGGGCAACTCTTCAATGAATTTAACTTTGGGGGAGGTTTTGTACCTCCCCTGACCCAGGGTTTCTCATTACCCTGCGATTGTCCCTGTTTTTTACCCCCGGGAATTGACCGAGGAGGCAGTCGGAACTGTTACACAGCCGATGCCCCAGGGACTGGAGAAGCAGGCCTCTTAAAGAGGGACCTCTAACTCTGTTTTTAACCGGCAAGAGTGTATTTTTACCGCTGGAAATTTTCTGGATATATTTGTCCAGGTCTTCCCCGAATAAGCGTTCACCATGAAATGGGACGCTAACCAGCCATTCTTTACAGGGAGCTTCAGCAGACCAGTTTTTGAGCCATAGAAGCCTACGCATATGTACTACAGACAGCGTAAGGCGGGAGGCCTGATGGATTGAATCCTTTATGGCGTCAACCGCAAAGCCTAAGGCTCTAGGTAGATCAGCTAGGGCAAGGGCCTGCTGATCTGTCAAGTCCCTCAAGACCTGTTTCAACTGATCCTTCACTGCTTAGCAGACCCCACTGCTGGTTGTGTCACCAAGCTTGCTGTAGAAAAAAGCAGATTTTCATAAGGACTCCAATCTTTTATCTATTGGGTTCTTGAACATTTGGACATTATCCACTGGACATGTCAGTGATTTATACACACAAGAGATGGCTGCGTCCACTGTAGGGACCTTCCATTTTTTGATGAACTTATCCTCCATGGGATAGACCACCGGAAATCTCTTGGGGGGGGGAATAAATATTTTCTCAGGATGTTCCCAATCCTGGTAAATGAGCCCTTTCAGTAAAGGGTGAAGTGGAAAAGAACAGACAGTCTGGGGGCTTCTAGCGACCCCAACGAGGATACAGTAGTGGTTGATGGTTCCGCAAGGTGCTATTTTAAATGCTGATCGGACCATGTTAGTCAGAGACTGAACCCATAATCTTTCAGCTTGAGATGCTGAGAAAAGGTTCCTCCACTGTTGATTCCTCTATAACAGAATCAACCTCATCCTGATCCCCTTCAGGCAGGTCGATCCCTGTATGGGACTGTTGCTCTGCTAACAGGCACTCTGAAGGAGGAGACGGAGATCGGGCGTGCTTTCCCTGACAGGGAGGCAGCGATCAATGTTGACAATCTCTCTCTAATCCTCCCAGAGCTGAGGAAAAAACCTCCTCTATTACATACACAGGAGCAGGTGAACTGAGGACAGCCACAGTACCAAGTACCCCTGCGGGGTCTCTACGGTCACTTACCTCTGAACTTCAGGGGAGACTGGTGCAGCAGAAGCATGCCCAAGATCCTCAGAGCCCGATGAGACCCCCTTTGCTTCCTGGAAGATTCAGTTCCGGAGCTTCTGGACGGCATATTCCTAAGCCTAAAGCTGAGGTATTCCAGCCGTAATACACCACTTTTACTGAGAATAGTCTAGCACAATTGCTGCTATATAACAGTTGGTGTCTACTAAAGTGCCTTTCTAGGGGATGCCTGCATCAACCGCCTCTGTGTGCTTTTATACTGTTGCTAGCTCTGTCTGTGCACTTCAATAGCCAGCTATGATTGTGCTTTAAAACACGCTGGACGCCCGCACATGCGCAGTAGCGCCGCCGCGCACACCGAGCGTCATCCACCCGCTCCGCCCCTTTTTCCAGATCGCCTCTATATATATATAGAGGCGCGTGCACGCGCGCGGGCACGTGCGACTTTGGCGCTTTTTTGAAAAAAATAAGGAGCTAGATGGGAGCCAGGGTCCCTGCCGCAGGGCCCGGGGATGGATGAGCGCAGCAACAGGGCAGAGGAGACAGCTTCCCAGCAGAGAACTTACCAACTGCCTGGATTTGATTTTGGAAGAAAAAAATCCACATTACAAGAAAAAGAACCATAGCGGCCTCTAGTGTCTAACACAGGTACCGCGGTCTTACATTTTTTTTTTTTTCTTGCCTACTATTAAAATTTTTACATTTTCTCAGTAGTAACAGGCATACACAGAATATTAGCGGGAATACCTTAGGTAACAGGCAGAAAGACAAAATAGGCTTGGGGGTCCCTCAATAGAACCAAGTTCCTGAGGGCCCCCACTTACCTTTTCCTCACCGCAGGACTCTGTTTGGTCCACAGAAGCCCAAACTTCACCTATCACGGCAGGCATTGTAATTAAACCTTCAGGGACCGGGTTCCCAAGGATTCCACTCCCCTGGACCTGTATAGCACCCTGCACAGAAAACATCTTGGTCGTGGGTATGACCAGAGCTCTGGATCCCAGGGTCCAGCCCTCCTAAGAGAGGCATTACAGGCAACACCTTGCTCTTCTCTTGCAAGGCCCGGGTACCGACCGTTTAGCTATGAAGCTTTTTTGGTCGGATCCGGAATAGCTTACTGAGGCCCAAAAGAACCTGTACGCAAGCTCAGTGAAAAACACATGTTACTTCTTGGCCAACACCTTAGACACTGGCAAAAAACTGAGGTGCTCCCGGATGGGAGGGGCTTATATAGGGGAGGGTACTTCCGGTTTTGGAAGTTGCCAGTGCCAGCACCTGAAGGTATCTATATAACCCACATAGTAATGACTATGCCGCTCTGTGTCCCGTGATGTACGAGAAAGAAATAGCATAAACAAATGCAACACAAGCTATATTGTAATTTAATGTTATTAAGGCCCCTTTCACACTTGTGCGACTTGTCATGCGACTTTGCAGTCCCTAGTCGCATGACAAGTTGTTCCCCATGATTTCCAATGACAAACCATATGTCCGACTTCAAAGTAGTCCCTGTACTACATTGGTCCGACTTTCATGCGAGTTGAGGTCCATAGACCAAGTTTACACAGGCATTTCCCGAAATCGCGGTAAAATCCTGCTTGTGTGACTGTTTTACTGATTTTCCCAGAAGTCTGCACTAAGATACAAATCAGATTTGTTACCCCCTGCAACTAAAATGCCATTTTTGATGATACTCCCAAAGAGAAATCATGTCTAAAAGGAATGCAGACCTCGCAATTTTCTCATTAAGGCCTTGCAATTGCAGCAGCTGATTGATAATTATGAAATAACTACCCTGTACATTCATTTTGCGCATGGACACAAACCGCTATTTCTTCAGAACAAAAAGGTGGAAATCTGCACCAGTTTTTTGGAGGAAAACAAAGGCAGCCTTTGTAACGACCATGACTGCCTCCATCGATACAATGGAGAAATCAGTGTAGACACAAGGTATAAAAAGGGTTATTTGCATGTTAAAAAAAAATTAAAATAAAAAAGCCCATCTAAGAACAGTACATTTTTGTTTTTAGATACACGTTCGAGAGAGATATATATATACATTCTGCTAAAAAAATTGTGAATCAGTACTGCTTGGACCTTGAAGAAGGGGACATACCCCGAAAGCTTGTCCTGAAAAATTCTGTTAGTGCAAATAAAAAAAGTATCACGGACAGTACTTAATTTTATATATATATAAGAAATAGATGTGCTATTGTGGTAATTACACACTTCCCTGATTGAGGCATATACAAAAGGGAGACATAGGCTATAGAAAGACCCTGCACAGTAGACTGTTACAAGGTGTTGCCCTAGATCTCTAAGGGCTTGTACACGTGACCTGCGTTTTTCTGCATCAAATCAAACCAGGTAAGCACTAGGGCACAAAACTGTTGTGTGCCACGTTCACACCACAACCCCTGTGTGTGATGTGCCAAATGCAAGGCAACACTCCTCACTGCGTCTGCAGATACCAGCTTTGCACTAAAGTGATCAGTTTCAGCATAAGGCTGGTGTCTGCCATGTAGCAATAGTGTGAATTAGAGGTCGACCGATATGGGTTTTTCACTGGCCGATGCCGATATTTAGAATTCGGGGCGGCCGATGGCCGATATATAATGCCGATTTTTACGGCCGATATTTTAGGCAGATTTTTTTTTTTTTTTTTTTTTTCCCATTTCATAAAATTTAACAGTTTCGTTAAATAATAAAGAAGGGATACAGAAAATTTCTTAAATTAACCATTTATTAAACAACAGAAGTACGATAAAGATTAAGATAAACAACTATATGTATCCTAAAAATACACAAAAACAGGCGAGGTAAAACTTTTGAAAGAAATCAACAGCAATAGATAATGGCCATTACTGGAGGTAAGTTTGTAAACAATACAAAAGTGCAAATTTTCTTTCGTTTTAGGCTTTGTGCTTCAGTTCCATTCCCTGATTCTCTTCTTCACCACATCTATCACTTAAATGTTTTCTCAGTACTCCCAGTTTAAGAGCTTCAGATTGTAGTTCAGGAAACACAGTCTCTCTGCATTTTCTCCAGTGAGCCTGCTCCTCTTCTTGTCATAGATGATCCCAATCTCGCTGAATACTCTTTCACTGGGAACAGAAGAGGCAGGTGGACAGAGAAATTTTCTTGCCAGTGGTGCAAGGTGGCAGAGGCGGGATGCATTCTGTTTCCACCATTCCAGTGGCAGACCAGTCCGTCTGTCTATCAGTGGCTCTCGGAGGTACTTTTCCAACTCCTCATCAATGAAATGCTCGTCACTCTCTTCAGCAAGAGTTCCATGAGACCCCAAAATGTTTGCATACATTTTCTCCAGAAGACCAGAGGGATTGGGTTCCTCCTTCTCCTCTTCTACCCTTGTCCTGGTCCGTTTTGGTTCTGGTCCTTCGCCCTCACTGGTGGCTCTTACTTGTTGCTCGGACACAATAGCGTACTCTTCTCGCAGCCAAGTTTTTGCCTTGCTCAGTGTATCCCCTGCAAATACATGACCCTTGTACCGAGGATCAAGCAGTGTTGCCAGCACCAAACATTTGGTATCCTCCATCTTTGAAAATCGTCTCTCCAAGCTTTGCCACATGGTTTCCCTAAGTGTTTTTATCCCCCTTGTGGTGTGACCCTCTGCCTGAAGCACCATCTTCAGCACAGCTATGCATGGGATGATGCAGGAGATGGAGGCCTCTGCCTTGCTGATATCCAAAGTCACTTCCTCAATAGGGCCCAGTGTATCTACCAAATTTGAGATGATATCCCATTGTTCTGCTGGAGGTGTGGTAAACTTGCCATGTTCTGCTACATAGAAATTCAGGGCACGCTTCTGCTCCAGCATCCTCTGCAACATATGTAATGTGGAGTTCCAGCGGGTGGGAACATCCTGAATGATGCTGTGCTGGGTGAGGTCAAGATCTTTTTGGATGGCTCCAAGACGCTGCTTTGCAAGCACAGAGTGGCTAAAGTGTGTAGCACAAGTCTTTAATTTGGCAATGATGTCCCCCACTACTCGCTGACTGCTGATGCCCTCTTTCACCACAAGCTGTAAAGTGTGTGCACTGCAGCTTAAGTCTGGTATATCTGCCAGTCTGAGGCCTTTAATCATGTTAGCACCACTGTCTCGCAGCACAAGCACCACTCTGTCTTGGTTGATATCCCAATCATTCAGCATGCTAAGAAACATCTCCCTGATATAGTCCCCAGTATGGGAGCCAGACATGGCCTTGACATTTAGAATGACCTGTTTCCTTTCCCAGTTACTGTCTATAAAATGACATGTTAGGCTCATGAGTGATTCTGTTTCTCCAGACCAACAGTCTGTTGTGAAGGACAAATAGGGGCCAGCATTCTCTGTTGCAATTAGTGTCTTAATTCGCTGTGTAACCCTTTTGTACACACTGTCCAGCATGTCTGTGCGGTAGTATTTTTCATTTTTGATAGAATATCTTGGTACTAATGTTGCCAGCAAGCGTTGGAAGCCAATATCTGCAACAACTGTAAAGGGCTGGTTGTCTGTGGCAATCATTTCTGTGATTAGGGTATCAATTTTCTTGGACCGGGGATCAGTGTTTTGCCATTTTCTTTTAGCATCAAACATCTGTACTACAGTGGGCTGAAAGTTGGCTGAAGAAGCAGCTGCATCTTCTTTCTCCCTCTGTGCATCTTTATAAGCTAGGAGGTGGTGGACTTTCAGATGATTCCAGATATTTGTGGTATTTTTAGCCTTTCCTTTTTCTGCTCGCATGCTCAACAATTTCTGGCAGATATTGCACTTGGCCTTCCCTGATGTTGGCTCACTGAAATACTGCCATACTGGGTTTGATCTTTTTTCAGCCATCATCAGACTGTAATTATTAAAAAAGAAAAAAAAAATACAATCTTAGTCATTTTAAAGGAGTGGCGGCTGGTGCTCAAAATTTTTGGGGAAAAAACCCCATCAATTGCCGCCAGGGTGCCCCATCAATTGCCGCCAGGGTGCCCCATCAATTGCCGCCAGGGTGCCCCATCAATTGCCGCCAGGGTGCCCCATCAATTGCCGCCAGGGTGCCCCATCAATTGCCGCCAGGGTGCCCCATCAATTGCCGCCAGGGTGCCCCATCAATTGCCGCCAGGGTGCCCCATCAATTGCCGCCAGGGTGCCCCATCAATTGCCGCCAGTGTGCATTCCCCGCCCACCCGGCACTTGTCTCGGTGGGGCAGTGGGTCACGGCGGCGGTGTCCTCCATGATCCTCGATGTCGTCTCCCATCCTCTGTATAGGCGTCCAATCACAGCGACTGTCGTTTTAGCCAACCAGGTGACAGGTAACAGAGACCCGAGCACCTGATTGGCTGAGAGGCAGTTCAGTGTTAGGAAAGCGAATGAATCGCTTTCCTAACAACTGAGTGAACAGCGAGCACCCAGCATGGCGCCCGCTGTTCACCTTTTTGGACGCCTATTAGAGCCTATGGCTCTAATCAGGTGCTTCCAAAAAATACCACGCCGCTGTAATTCAGGTGCCCGACAAGGGTCCGGCAGCGGCAACCATAGATTCATGCATTGCATGAACCTATCTATGGTGATAGAGAAGTGGCAGGAGGGAGGTGGCGGCGCCCGTGTGCCCCATATGGATGCACCGCCACTGGGGTACAGAGAGGTGGCTGTGGAGGAGGGGGGTACAGAGAGGTGGCTGTGGAGGTGGGGGGTACAGAGAGGTGGCTGTGGAGGTGGGGGGTACAGAGAGGTGGCTGTGGAGGTGGGGGGTACAGAGAGGTGGCTGTGGAGGTGGGGGGTACAGAGAGGAGGCTGTGGAGGTGGGGGGTACAGAGAGGAGGCTGTGGAGCCACCTCTCTGTACCCCCCTCCTCCACAGCCACCTCTGTACCGGGTGGGGATGCATGGTGCTGCTGGGTGGTGCTGCGTTGGAGAGGGATGGGTGGTGCTGCGTTGTGGAGAGGGATGGGTGGTGCTGCGTTGTGGAGAGGGATGGGTGGTGCTGCGTTGTGGAGAGGGATGGGTGGTGCTGCGTTGTGGAGAGGGATGGGTGGTGCTGCGTTGTGGAGAGGGATGGGTGGTGCTGCGTTGTGGAGAGGGATGGGTGGTGCTGCGTTGTGGAGAGGGATGGGTGGTGCTGCGTTGTGGAGAGGGATGGGTGGTGCTGCGTTGTGGAGAGGGATGGGTGGTGCTGCGTTGTGGAGAGGGATGGGTGGTGCTGCGTTGTAGTAATGAAGATGCTTGATTTGCATTGTGAAATGAATGAGGATGAGAGTTACATTGTGAAGAGGATGTCCACAATGTAACTCTCATATCCACCAAGAGTCATCCTCATCCATTTTTATCAATGCCAGCCTCAGCCAGGTTTCACTTTAAAAAAAGATTAAAAGTCTGCAGGGGGGCACAGTAGCAGCACACAATTTTTGCAACTTACCCTCCATACATGCTGGTATCTATCTGCATGCACCTGATAGGGCTAGGTGCATGCTGATGAGATGACCAGCAAATCACTGAGGAAGTGTAAAACAAGCAGCCAGCAGGCTCCGCCTCAGCAGGGAAGGAAGAGCTAGTGCTGGCCACAATCTCCTGCTGGGGGGAGTTACTAGTCAGGCGGCAGAGGCCTGTAAATGTAAATATGCTAATGTGATGATTTGGGCGGGACGGTGCTGTGCTTTGCGATGCCAGTGAATTACTCCCTGACATGTGTAGTGGCCGTGCGGGTGGAGGATTCGTGAAGACATGCTGGTCAGTACTGCAGGTGGCCATGCGGGCCAGATAGTGTTGCGAATCGGCCGATTTTTCACAATAAATCGGCCGATGCCGATTTTATAAAAAACGCCAAATATCGGCCGGCCGATATATCGGTCGACCTCTAGTGTGAATATACCCTTAATGTGACTGACATTACCTCCCCGACACACTACCACACAAGCCATAAAAAAAAACACAAAAATGCATAAATTATACATTAGTTTTACTAACTGAAGGAACAAACAAGTCTTGATAACCCATTTCACATTGACAGACAATTGGTAGACATGTACACAGAAGATTTGCAATACTGTATTGTACTTTAAACATACCTTCCTTGTGCTGCTTATGAGTTTCTTTGCAGAACAGTATTGATGGTATCCGCTTTTTAATCTGCTCCAGCCGCATTATAATTTCCAAATCAAGCTTCTCTGGTCTGTGTATAAGACATCACATCAAGGTTTACATATAATTACACAATGTACCAAGCTGCACAAAATAATATCTATTAAGTTAAGCCCCCCCTTAAAGTACAATAGGGCAACTCCTGGCTTGTTAAAAATGAAACACACATAAATTGCTACATAATCCATTTTGTATTTTAATGCTATAACAAAATACCTCTCCATTGCACTCTGTAGCCAGCTATGAACTTTGGTCCGACTTTGATGCGATTTGAGGTCCATAGACCTCTAGATTACACAAGCATTGCTTAAAGTCTCATCAAAATCGCTGCAAAAATCGTGTGACTTTAATGTTGCATCATGTATAGCATCTGTTGTGTTTTTATATATATAATACATGGAGATGTGTGTAATATTTATACTGTATATAGTTTTGTGACTATCACATTTAGACATTTGGTCTGTTTGCTCAGGCTTTCTGCAAGTGGACATTTATCGAACAAAAGTCCAGGAGTGCTTACACAAGATACCCTCTGCTACCATTGTTTATACAGGTGTTCTTGGTCAACTATAAATATAAAGCTTTTGCTATTTTTGACATCAGCGTAATGGGGCAGAAAAGGATATGCCCAGGTGGGATTGTCATCTTAAAACTTTCCAAATAAAAGCAAAGAACACAGATGTGTGAGCAGGATTTTATAATGACGTAACATCAATGAAGGTCTCCTGCAATCGTCAAAGGATCCTCATTGTCAAGGAGATCGTGAAGTTTCTATAAGCGGAGCAAAGTAACCTTTTTGTGTATTCTTATTGTATACAGACGATAGTTTTGCTAGGAAGTAGGTAACATTTATCTTGTTCTATATATATATATATCTATCAGTCTTGTATTATATTGCTAATATTGTAACAGTTTAAATAAATTAGAGGAACTTAATTTGTTCTCTCTTGAGAAGGAGATTAAGGGGGATATGATCAACATGTTTAAATACATAAGTAGTCCATATAGTTACCTTGGTGTTATTCACTAAAAAAAAAGGTGATCAGATGGCAAGGGGGCACTTTTTAAATTTGGAGGAAATGATTTCATCTCCAAATACAGAAAGGCTTCTTCAATGTAAGAGCTGTAAAAATTTGGAATAGACTCCCCTAGGAGGTGGTTCTGGCCAGCTCAGTAGATTGATTTAAGGACTGGATTCTTTCCTAAATGTACATAACTGGATACTAACATTTATAGGTAAAGATGATGCAGGGAATATCCGATTGCCTCTCAGGAAGAATTTTCTCCCCTGCTGGAGCAAATTGGATCATGCTTTTTTTTTATTTTTTTACCTTGATCTGGATCGACTGTGGGTATAGGATTGTATATATAGAATTGTTAAATATTTTATAAATTTTTTCCCTTGCATTGGTTGAACTGGGTGGACTTGTGTGTCTTTTTTCAACCAGGCTATGTAACCATTTCAGTAGTATGCAGAAGATAAATGCAAAAAGACAAATATTAGGGGTTCCAACCTTTTCCCACGTTAATCAAAACTGAAAAAAAAATTAGCTGAAGTATAACGCTCAAAAATATAAGGACAGTATTAAAGTTTGTGATTTAGAGCTGCACGATTAACTGTTAAAGAATCGAGATTCTACCCCACCCCCCTCCTGATCTTAAAAGTGCATTTTCTCAGTTCAGTGCAGAGTTCTCTGTTCAAGCCGACAGCTGCCAAAAAGTCAGCCTGCCAAGTTGCTCACTCACAATGGAGATAGAAACATTGTATGTCTGTTTTTAGATCAAAGGGATGAACTTTGGTCTGTAAATGAGGTCAGTTTAACCACTTAAAGAGTAAACCTTTTTCTGACACTTGTTGCTTACAAGTTAATCAGTATTTTTTGCTAGAAAAATTACTTGGAACCCCAAAACATTTTTTTTAGCAGAGACCCTAGAAAATAAAAAATGGTGGTTGTTGCAATATTATATGTCACAGTATTTGCACAGCGGTCTTTCAAACGCAATTTTTTTTTGGGGGGGAAAAAAATACACAAAACAGTAAAGTTAGCCCAATTTTGTTGTACAATGTGAAATCTTGATCTTTATTCTAAGTAAAAAAATTGTGATTCTCATTTTAGCCAGATTTGTGGAGCTCTAACCCTTACCTTGTAAAACAATCCATTCAGTATAAAACAGAAATGAAAGGGAAATAGTTTTGTGTATGTATTTAAAAAATAAATACTGTATATACTCGAGTATAAGCCGACCCGAATATAAGCCGAGGCACCCAACTGTGACCATGCCTAGACTGACGTTTACCATGGGAGTCCATGGAAGGGGTGCCCGGCTTTAAAAAATTGGTGCTCCCTGGCCGTAGGTCCCCCAGACAAAAAACACTGCAAATTTGTAGAGGAGTAATGGGGCTACATGTGTGCAAATTTCGGGTCCAGGGAACCTACGGCCGGCACAGAGTCCCCAAAGTCCCCGGAAAAATTACTGTTTAACATGGGAGTCTATGGAAGCGGTGCCCGGCTTTGAAAAAAAAAATCGGTGCTCCCCGGACAACAAACTTTGCACACTTGTAGAGGAAGAGGGAGGCTACATGTGTGCCAAGTTTGGGGTCCAGAGGACCTACGGCCGGCCAGTACCGGGTCCCCAAAGTCCGGGAGATCAGGCGCAAAAAGGTGACTCGAGTATAAGCAGAGGGGGGCATTTTTAGCACAAAAAATAGGATTTTTATAACAGCTTACCTGTAAAATCCTTTTCTTGGAGTACATCACGGGACACAGAGCGACATAGTCATTACTAATGGGTTATATAGATACCTTCAGGTGCTGGCACTGGCAACTTCCAAAACCGGAAGTACCCTCCCCTATATAAGCCCCTCCCATCCGGGAGCACCTCAGTTTTGTAGCAAAGCAATAAGTGTCCCCAAAGAGGGGTGGGAGCTCTGTGTCCCGTGATGTACTCCAAGAAAAGGATTTTACAGGTAAGCTGTTATAAAAATCCTATTTTCTTTCTCGAACATCACGGGACACAGAGCGACAGTCATTACTAATGGGATGTCCTAAAGCAATGCCCAATGAGGGGGGGGGGATACACCATACATAAGCTGAGCGCTATCAGACATGAGGATCTTTTGCGGCCTGCAACACACTGCGCCCAAAGGCGACATCCTCCTGACTTCTAACGTCCACCTGGTAGAACCTAGTAAAACGTGTGTACTGAAGACCACGTTGCGGCCTTACAGATTTGAGCCAGGGAGGCCTGGTGATGCACTGCCCATGAAGTTCCAACTGCTCTCGTGGAGTGCGCCCTAACTTTGAACGGAGGCGGTCTCCTTCTCAAGCCATAGGCTTGCATTATGACCTGTCGAATCCACTTGGCTAAAGTAGATTTTGATGCTGCCTGACCCTTTCTGGGGCCTTCCGGCAGAATAAACAAAGTACCCGTTCTGCGAATCTGAGCAGTGGCTTTTAGATAAGCTTTAACTGCTCTTACTACATCCAAAGAATGCAATAACTTTTCCTCTACCGAACTAGGTTTGGGGAAAAAAGAAGGAAGAACCACATCTTGGTTCAAATGAAACCTTGATACCACCTTAGGAAGAAAGGCTGGATGAGGACGTAACACTACTCTGTCCTTATGAATAACCAGATATGGCTCTTTACAGGACATAGCTGCTAATTCCGACACTCTTTTAGCCGAACAAATGGCTACTAGAAAAAACAATTTCCTGGTGAGAAGAACCAAGGAACTATGCTGTAATGGTTCAAATGGTTGTTTCTGTAGAACCGACAGAACCAGGTTTAGATCCCATGGACATATGGGAATATTAACCGGAGGACTAATACGCATCACTCCTTGTATAAAGGCTTTGCTAGTGAATGCGAAGCCAAGGGCCTTTGAAAAAATATTGAAAAGGCCGAAATCTGACCCTTGATAGTACTCAAGGCAAGCTTCCTATCTACAGCCCACTGTAGGAAGTCCAGAATCCTACCTATTACGTACTTACGTGGATGCCATTTCCTGGCCTCACACCACGCGATGTACGCCTTCCAGATTCTATAGTAGATCTGCCTGGATACCGGCTTCCTGGCATTGATCATGGTAGATACCACAGGATTAGAGAGCCCTCTCTTTTTTAGAATGTGGGCTTCAATAGCCAGGCCGTCAAACCTAGGGCTGGTAAGGAAGGGTGGTATATCGGTCCTTGCGAAAGCAGGTCCGGACGATGTGGGAGGGTCCAAGGACTCCCCACTGACATTTTACAATCTCCGCGTACCACGCTCTTCGGGGCCACGCTGGAGCCACCAGAATCACTGGTTTCTTTTCTACCCTGATTCTGCGGAGTAATCGAGGTAACAATTGTGGCGGTGGGAATGCATATATCAGCTTGAACCGATCCCAAGGGAACACTAGGGCATCCAAGCCGTAAGCTAGGGGATCCCTTGTCCGAGAGACAAACCTGTCCACCTTTGCGTTGAATCTGGATGCTAGAAGATCTACATCCGGTGTTCCCCACCGCTGACATATTGTCCAGAAAACCTCGGGGTGAAGGGACCATTCCCCTGGGCATAATTGCTGGCGACTTAGAAAGTCCGCCTTCCAATTCTCCACTCCTGGAATGAATACCGCAGATATGGCTGGGACATATCTTTCTGCCCATTTCAGGATGTAATTTACTTCCCTCTGGGCTGCACGACTCCTGTTGCCACCCTGATGATTGATATATGCCACTGCTGTGGCATTGTCTGATTGAATTCTGACAGGAGACCCTTGGAGTTTGGATGTCCATGCTACTAGAGCATACCGGGCTGCTCGTATCTCTAAGAGATTGATGGGCAGGGCCTTTTCTGCATCCGACCATCTGCCCTGGAGAGACCATTGCTCCAGTACTGCCCCCCAGCCTATAAGGCTGGCATCTGTAGTGACCACCTTCCAAGAAATCGGACTGAAGGATTTCCCTTTTTCCAGATTCTGGAGAACCAACCACCAACGGAGGCTCTCGCGAACGGAAGGGGACAAGGACATTGTAAGTAGGGTTGTCCCGATACCACTTTTTTAAGACCGAGTACAAGTACCGATACTTTTTTTCAAGTACTTGCCGATGCCCATTACCGATACTTTTTTATAATGTCAGGTGACAGTTTTAAAGCACAATACAGATTAGGTGGCACTGCTATGCAGCACTGATAGGCGGCACTGATTAAGCAGCACTGATGAGCACTGATATGATTAGGTGGCACGGATATGCAGCAGTGATGAGTACTGACAGGTGGCGGGCACTTATGACTGGCACCGACATATGGCTGGCACTGACAGGGGGCTGGCACTGATAGACGGCACTGGCACTAATAGATGGCAGGTGGCTGGCACTTATGGATGGCAGTGATAGATGGTACTGAGTCAGCATATGCTCCTTACATTGGTGATCAGTAAGAAGAATGTTCCTTACATTGGTGGTCAGTGGGAAGAATGCCCCTAACATTGGTGGTCAGTGGGAAGAATGCCCCTAACATTGGTGGTCAGTGGGAAGAATGCCCCTAACATTGGTGGTCAGTGGGAAGAATGCCCCTAACATTGGTGGTCAGTGGGAAGAATGCCCCTAACATTGGTGGTCAGTGGGAAGAATGCCCCTAACATTGGTGGTCAGTGGGAAGAATGCCCCTTACATAGGTGGTCAGTGGGAAGAATGCCTCTTACATTGGCAAAGGCACCCCCCCCCACCCCCACCTCTTCCCTCCCCCTGGGCCATTCTCAGTGGTTAATGTCTTTTTAAAAAACTCCCTCCCCTCCAGCATCGAAAAACAAAACAGGCAGGAGAGTCAGGGGGAGCACATCGAGCAAAATAGCAGGGTGACCAGCAGAAAGACAGGCAAGGCAGGCAACCATTTGATCACAAGGGCGGAAGGAAAACAAATCTGTGTGCATGTCACAATGAAATTTTACTCACCCGCCTGAAGACACGCTCTGCTCTCCGCTCTGGTTGCGCCCCCTCTCCGCGATCTGGTCTCCGCCCCGTCTCCGCTCTGGTCTCCGCCCCCCGCCTCGCTCTCCTCCCCGTCTGTGATCTGGTCTCTGCTCTGGTTTCCGCCCCCTGCTTCGCTCTCCGCCCCGTCTCCGCTCTGGTCTCCGCCCCCCGCCTCGCTCTCCTCCCCGTCTGTGATCTGGTCTCTGCTCTGGTTTCCGCCCCCTGCTTCGCTCTCCGCCCCCTCTGTGCTTTGGTCTCCGCCCCCCGCCCCGCCCCCTCTTCGCCCTCTCGGCGAAGTATCGGACAAGGCCTCGGGAGCATTTGCGTAAGTACAAGTACTTGCGCAAATGCTTGGTATCGGTCCCGATACTAGTATCGGTATCGGGACAACCCTAATTGTAAGTCTAGGGCCTGAACTTTTTTGTTCCAGGCTGACAGTATGGCCCTTTGCAAATTCCTTGAATGGAATGGACCGTAGGGTACTGCTTCGAATGATGCCACCATTTTTCCCCAGCAGCCTCATGCACAGGCGTATGGACGGCTGTCTTTTTTGTACCCACTAAGTGGATCAAATCTTTCAAAGACAACACCTTTCCTCGAGGCAAGAATATTTTTCTCTGGCCTGAATCCAACCTTAGCCCCAAGTATTCCAGACTTTTGACTGTTTTTTAGGGCTGACTTGTCTCGGTTGATAATCCAACCGTGAGATTCCAGATACTTGATTGTCTTGTGAACGACCACGTCTAGTTTTTTCACTGAGTGGTCTATCAGCAACAAGTCATCTAGATATGCCATTATCATTACACCTTGTGTTCTTAGATTGGCCAATAAAGGGCCAGAATTTTTGTAAACACTCGTGGTGCTGTGGCCAGACCGAAGGGTAAGGCTCTGAACTGAAAATGGCGCCCTTCTACTGCAAAGCGTAGACATTTTTGGTGGACTGGAAAGATGGGAATGTGCAAATAAGCATCTTTGATGTCGATCGCGGCTAACCAATCCTCCCCTTGTAGGGCAGTGGCCACCGATCGGATCGACTCCATCGGAAAGTCCTGATATACAGGAATTTGTTTAGCCCTTTTAGAATTAATATGGGCCTCCCGTCCCCGTTTGCTTCGGGACTGTAAAGAGGTTTGAGTAAAACCCGAACCCCCATTCTTCCAGGGGAACCTCCATAATTACTCCTTGGAGCAATAGTTGTTCTAGTGCCAACAGGAGGGACTCTCTCTTCCGGGGATCCCTTGGCACGTTTGACCTCAAAAATGGGAAGGAGGAGAGTCTTTTAACTCCAATCTGTATCCCAGACTTACTGCGGAGAGCACCTATCTTTTTTGATCGTGTCCCGCCAGGTCTCTTGCGAACAACTGGAGTCCTCCCCCCACCCGACTGAGTGGGGGCAACCCTTCAAAGAATTTAACTTTGGGGGAGGTTTTGTACCTCCCCTGACCCAGGGTTTCTCATTACCCTGTGATTGTCCCTGTTTTTTACCCCCGGGAATTGACCGAGGAGGCCGTCGGAACTGTTACACAGCCGATGCCCCAGGGACTGAAGAAGCAGGCCTCTTAAAGAGGGACCTCTAACTCTGTTTTTAACCGGCAAGAGTGTATTTTTACCGCTGGAAATTTTCTGGATATATTTGTCCAGGTCTTCCCTGAATAAGCGTTCACCATGAAATGGGACGCTAACCAGCCATTCTTTACAGGGAGCTTCAGCAGACCAGTTTTTGAGCCATAGAAGCCTACGCATATGTACTATAGACAGCGTAAGGCGGGAGGCCTGATGGATTGAATCCTTTATGGCGTCAACCGCAAAGTCTAAGGCTCTAGGTAGATCAGCTAGGGCAAGGGCCTGCTGATCTGTCAAGTCCCTCAAGACCTGTTTCAACTGATCCTTCACTGCTTAGCAGACCCCACTGCTGGTTGTGTCACCAAGCTTGCTGTAGAAAAAAGCAGATTTTCATAAGGACTCCAATCTTTTATCTATTGGGTTCTTGAACATTTGCACATTATCCACTGGACATGTCAGTGATTTATACACACAAGAGATGGCTGCGTCCACTGTAGGGACCTTCCATTTTTTGATGAACTTATCCTCCATGGGATAGACCACCGGAAATCTCTTGGGGGGAATAAATATTTTCTCAGGATGTTCCCAATCCTGGTAAATGAGCCCTTTCAGTAAAGGGTGAAGTGGAAAAGAACAGACAGTCTGGGGGCTTCTAGCGACCCCAACGAGGATACAGTAGTGGTTGATGGTTCCACAAGGTGCATTTTTAAATGCTGATCGGACCATGTTAGTCAGAGACTGAACCCATAATCTTTCAGCTTGAGATGCTGAGAAAAGGTTCCTCCACTGTTGATTCCTCTATAACAGAATCAACCTCATCCTGATCCCCTTCAGGCAGGTCGATCCCTGTATGGGACTGTTGCTCTGCTAACAGGGAGGCAGCGATCAATGTTGACAATCTCTCTCTAATCCTCCCAGAGCTGAGGAAAAAACCTCCTCTATTACATACACAGGAGCAGGTGAACTGAGGACAGCCACAGTACCAAGTACCCCTGCGGGGTCTCTACGGTCACTTACCTCTGAACTTCAGGGGAGACTGGTGCAGCAGAAGCATGCCCAAGATCCTCAGAGCCCGATGAGACCCCCTTCGCTTCCTGGAAGATTCAGTTCCGGAGCTTCTGGACAGCATATTCCTAAGCCTAAAGCTGAGGAATTCCAGCCGTAATACACCACTTTTACTGAGAATAGTCTAGCACAATTGCTGCTATATAACAGTTGGTGTCTACTAAAGTGCCTTTCTAGGGGATGCCTGCATCAACCGCCTCTGTGTGCCTTTATACTGTTGCTAGCTCTGTCTGTGCACTTCAATAGCCAGCTATGATTGTGCTTTAAAACACGCTGGACGCCCGCACATGCGCAGTAGCGCCGCGGCGCACACCGAGCGTCATCCACCCGCTCCGCCCCTTTTTCCAGATCGCCTCTATATATAGAGGCGCGTGCACGCGCACGTGCGCCTTCGGCGCCTTTTTTGAAAAAAATAAGGAGCTAGATGGGAGCCAGGGTCCCTGCCGCAGGGCCCGGGGATGGATGAGCGCAGCAACAGGGCAGAGGAGACAGCTTCCCAGCAGAGAACTTACCAACTGCCTGGATTTGATTTTGGAAGAAAAAAATCCACATTACAAGAAAAAGAACCATAGCGGCCTCTAGTGTCTAACACAGGTACCGCGGCCTTACATTTTTTTTTTTCTTGCCTACTATTAAAATTTTTACATTTTCTCAGTAGTAACAGGCATACACAGAATATTAGCGGGAATACCTTAGGTAACAGGCAGAAAGACAAAATAGGCTTGGGGGTCCCTCAATAGAACCAAGTTCCTGAGGGCCCCCACTTACCTTTTCCTCGCCGCAGGACTCTGTTTGGTCCACAGAAGCCCAAAATTCACCTATCACGGCAGGCATTGTAATTAAACCTTCAGGGACCGGGTTCCCAAGGATTCCACTCCCCTGGACCTGTATAGCACCCTGCACAGAAAACATCTTGGTCGTGGGTATGACCAGAGCTCTGGATCCCAGGGTCCAGCCCTCCTAAGAGGCATTACAGGCAAAACCTTGCTCTTCTCTTGCAAGGCCCGGGTACCGACCGTTTAGCTATGAAGCTTTTTTGGTCGGATCCGGAATAGCTTACTGAGGCCCAAAAGAACCTGTACGCAAGCTCAGTGAAAAACACGTTACTTCTTGGCCAACACCTTAGACACTGGCAAAAAACTGAGGTGCTCCCGGATGGGAGGGGCTTATATAGGGGAGGGTACTTCCGGTTTTGGAAGTTGCCAGTGCCAGCACCTGAAGGTATCTATATAACCCATTAGTAATGACTATGTCGCTCTGTGTCCCGTGATGTACGAGAAAGAAAAATGTGCTGAAAAACTCGGCTTATACGCGAGTATTTACGGTGTCTTTTTTTATAAATGATCACATTCTCTCTTCTCAGCTAAATAAGGGGTCCATATAGTGAACTATACAAGCCCCTTATGTATTTATACATGTTGATCATATCCCCCTTAATCTCCTCTTCAAGAGATTAAATTCAGTTCCTCTAATATATTCTCACAGCTGAGTTCCTCCATGCCTCATCAGTTTGGTTGCCCTTCTCTGCACTTTCCCCAGTTCTCCAATATCCTTTTTGTGAACTGGTGCCCAAAACTGAACTACATATGCCAAATTAGGTCTTACTAAGACCCCTTTCACACTGAGGCGCTTTGCAGGCGCTATAACGCTAAAAATAGCGCCTGCAAAGCGCCCTGAAAGAGCCGCTGCTGTTTCTCCAATGTGAAAGCCCCGAGGGCTTTCACACTGGAGCGGTGCGCTAGCAGGATGGTAAAAAAAAGTCCTGCTAGCAGCATCTTTGGAGCGGTGTGTATACCGCTCCTGCCCATTTAAATGAATGGGCACTGCAGCTATACCACCGGCAAAGTGCCACTGCAGCGGTGCTTTGCGGTGGTTTTAACCCTTTCTCGGCCGCTAGCGGGGGATAAAAAATAGGATTTTTATAACAGCTTACCTGTAAAATCCTTTTCTTAGGAGTACATCACGGGACACAGAGCGACATAGTCATTACTAATGGGTTATATAGATACCGTCAGGTGCTGGCACTGGCAACTTCCAAAACCGGAAGTACCCTCCCCTATATAAGCCCCTCCCATCCGGGAGCACCTCAGTTTTGTAGCAAAGCAATAAGTGTCCCCAAAGAGGGGCGGGAGCTCTGTGTCCCGTGATGTACTCCTAAGAAAAGGATTTTACAGGTAAGCTGTTATAAAAATCCTATTTTCTTTCTCGTACATCACGGGACACAGAGCGACATAGTCATTACTAATGGGATGTCCTAAAGCAATGCCCAATGAGGGGGGGGATACACCATATATAAGCTGAGCGCTATCAGACATGAGGATCTTTTGCGGCCTGCAACACACTGCACCCAAAGGCGACATCCTCCTGACTTCTAACGTCCACCTGGTAGAACCTAGTAAACGTGTGAACTGAAGACCACGTTGCGGCCTTACAGATTTGAGCCAGGGAGGCCTGGTGATGCACTGCCCATGAAGTTCCAACTGCTCTCGTGGAGTGCGCTCTAACTTTGAACGGAGGCGGTCTCCTTCTCAAGCCATAAGCTTGCATAATGACCTGTCGAATCCACTTGGCTAAAGTAGATTTTGACGCTGCCTGACCCTTTCTGGGGCCTTCCGGCAGAATAAACAAAGTATCCGTTCTGCGAATCTGAGCAGTGGCTTTTAGATAAGCTTTAACTGCTCTTACTACATCCAAAGAATGCAATAACTTTTCCTCTACCGAAGTAGGTTTGGGGAAAAAAGAAGGAAGAACCACATCTTGGTTCAAATGAAACCTCGATACCACCTTAGGAAGAAAGGCTGGATGAGGACGTAACACTACTCTGTCCTTATGGATAACCAGATATGGCTCCTTACAGGACATAGCTGCTAATTCCGATACTCTTTTAGCCGAACAAATGGCTACTAGAAAAATCTATTTCCTGGTGAGAAGCACCAAGGAAATATGCTGTAATGGTTCAAATGGTTGTTTCTGTAGAACCGACAGAACCAAGTTTAGATCCCATGGACATATGGGAATATTAACCGGAGGACTAATACGCATCACTCCTTGTATAAAGGCTTTGACTAGTGAATGCGAAGCCAAGGGCCTTTGAAAAAATATTGACAAGGCCGAAATCTGACCCTTGATAGTACTCAAGGCAAGCTTCCTATCTACAGCTCACTGTAGGAAGTCCAGAATCCTACCTATTACGTACTTATGTGGATGCCATTTCTTGGCCTCACACCACGCGATGTACGCCTTCCAGATTCTATAGTAGATCTGCCTGGATACCGGCTTCCTGGCATTGATCATGGTAGATACCACAGCATTAGAGAGCCCTCTCTTTTTTAGAATGTGGGCTTCAATAGCCAGGCCGTCAAACCTAGGGCTGGTAAGGAAGGGTGGTATATCGGTCCTTGCGAAAGCCGGACGACGTGGGAGAGTCCAAGGACTCCCCACTGAAATTTTACAATCTCCGCGTACCACGCTCTTTGGGGCCACGCTGGAGCCACCGGAATCACCGGTTTCTTTTCTACCCTGATTCTGCGGAGTAATCGAGGTAACCATTGTGGCGGTGTGAATGCATATATCAGCTTGAACTGATCCCAAGGGAACACTAGGGCATCCGAGCCGCAAGCTAGGGGATCCCTTGTCCGAGAGACAAACCTGTCCCCCTTTGCGTTGAATCTGGATGTTAGAAGATCTACATCCGATGTTCCCCACCGCTGACATATTGTCCAGAAAACCTCGGGGTGAAGGGACCCTTCCTCTGGGCCTAATTGCTGGCGACTTAGAAAGTCCGCCTTCCAATTCTCCACTCCTGGAATGAATACCGCAGATATGGCTGGGACATAACTTTCTGCCCATTTCAGGATGTAATTTACTTCCCTCTGGGCTGCACGACTCCTGGTGCCCCCCTGATGATTGATATATGCCACTGCTGTGGCATTGTCTGATTGCATTCTGACAGGGGACCCTTGGAGTTTGGATGTCCATGCTACTAGGGCATACCGGGCTGCTCGTATCTCTAAGAGATTGATGGTCAGGGCCTTTTCTGCATCCGACCATCTGCCCTGGAGAGACTATTGCTCCAGTACTGCTCCCCAGACTATAAGGCTGGCATCTGTAGTGACCACCTTCCAAGAAATCGGACTGAAGGATTTCCCTTTTTCCAGATTCTGGGGAACCAACCACCAACGGAGGCTCTTGCGAACGGAAGGGGACAAGGACATTGTAAGTCTAGGGCCTGAACTTTTTTGTTCCAGGCTGACAGTATGGCCCCTTGCAAATTTCCTTGAATGGAATTGACCGTAGGGTACTGCTTCGAATGATGCCACCATTTTTCCCAGCAGCCTCATATACAGGCGTATGGACGGCTGTCTTTTTTGTACCCACTAAGTGGATCAAATCTTTCAAAGACAACACCTTTCCTCGAGGCAAGAATATTTTTCTCTGGCCTGAATCCAACCTTAGCCCCAAGTATTCCAGACTTTTGACTGGTTTTTAGGGCTGACTTGTCTCGGTTGATAATCCAACCGTGAGATTCCAGATACTTGATCGTCTTGTGAACGACCACGTCTAGTTTTTTCACTGAGTGGTCTATCAGCAGCAAGTCATCCAGATATGCCATTATCATTACACCTTGTGTTCTTAGATTGGCCAATAAAGGGCCAGAATTTTTGTAAACACTCGTGGTGCTGTGGCCAAACCGAAGGGTAAGGCTCTGAACTGAAAATGGCGCCCTTCTACTGCAAAGCGTAGAAATTTTTGGTGGACTGGAAAGATGGGAATGTGCAAATAAGCATCTTTGATGTCGATCGTGGCTAACCAATCCTCCCCTTGTAGGGCAGTGGCCACCGATCGGATCGACTCCATCGGAAAGTCCTGATATACAGGAATTTGTATAGCCCTTTTAGAATTAATATGGGCCTCCCGTCCGCGTTTGCTTCGGGACTGTAAAGAGGTTTGAGTAAAACCCGAACCCTCATTCTTCCAGGGGAACCTCCATAATTACTCCTTGGAGCAATAGTTGTTCTAGTGCCAACAGGAGGGACTCTCTCTTCCGGGGATCCCTTGGCACGTTTGACCTCAAAAATGGGAAGGAGGAGAGTCTTTTAACTCCAAACTGTATCCCAAACCTACTGCGGAGAGCACCTATCTGTCTTGATCGTGTCCCGCCAGGTCTCTTGCGAACAACTGGAGTCCTCCGACCACCCGACTGAGTGGGGGCTTCATGAATTTAACTTTGGGGGAGGTTTTGTACCTCCCCTGACCCAGGGTTTCTCATTACCCTGCTACTGTCCCTGTTTTTTTACCCCCGGGATTTGACCGAGGAGGCCGTCGGAACTGTTACACAGCCGATGCCCCAGGGACTGGAGAAGCAGGCCTCTTAAAGAGGGACCTCTAACTCTGCTTTTAACCGGCAAGAGCGTATTTTTACCGCTGGAAATTTTCTGGATATTTGTCCAGGTTTTCCCTGAATAAGCGTTCACCATGAAATGGGACGCTAACCAGCCATTCTTTACAGGGAGCTTCAGCAGACCAGTTTTTGAGCCATAGGAGCCTACGCATATGTACTATAGACAGCGTAAGGCGGGAGGCCTGATGGACTGAATCCTCTATGGCGTCAACCGCAAAGCCTAAGGCTCTAGGTAGATCAGCTAGGGCAAAGCCTGCTGATCTGTCAAGTCCCTCAAGACCTGTTTCAACTGATCCTTCACTGCTTAGCAGACCCCAATAGCTGCTACTGCTGGTTGTATCACCAAGCAGATTTTCATAAGGACTCCAATCTTTTATCTATTGGGTTCTTGAACATTTGGACATTATCCACTGGACATGTCAGTGATTTATACATACAAGAGATGGCTGCGTCCATTGTAGGGACCTTCCATTTTTTGATGAACTTATCCTCCATGGGATAGACCACCGGAAATCTCTTGGGGGAATAAATATTTTCTCAGGACGTTCCCAATCCTGGTAAATGAGCCCTTTCAGTAAAGGGTGAAGTGGGAAAGAACAAACAGTCTGGGGGCTTCTAGCGACCCCAACGAGGATACAGTAGTGGTTGATGGTTCCGCAAGGTGCATTTTTAAATGCTGATCGGACCATGTTAGTCAGAGACTGAACCCATAATCTTTCAGCTTGAGATGCTGAGAAAAGGTTCCCCCACTGTTGATTCCTCTATAACAGAATCAACCTTATCCTGATCCCCTTCAGGCAGGTCGATCCCTGTATGGGACTGTTGCTCTGCTAACAGGCATTCTGAAGGAGGAGACGGAGATCGGGCGTGCTTTCCCTGACAGGGAGGCAGCGATAAATGTTGACAATCTCTCTCTAATCCTCCCAGAGCTGAGGAAAAAACCTCCTCTGTTACATACACAGGAGCAGGTGACTGAGGACAGCCACAGTACCAAGTACCCCTGCGGGGTCTCTACGGTCACTTACCTCTGAACTTCAGGGGAGACTGGTGCAGCAGGAGTATGCCCAAGATCCTCCGAGCCCGATGAGACCCCCTTCGCTTCCTGGAAGATTCAGTTCCGGAGCTTCTGGACGGCATATTCCTAAGCCTAAAGCTGAGGTATTCCAGCCGTAATACACCACTTTTACTGAGAATAGTCTAGCACAATTGCTGCTATATCACAGTTGGTGTCTACTAATGTGCCTTTCTAGGGGATGCCTGTATCAACCGCTTGCTGTATGCCTTTAAATGTTGCCAGCTCTGTCTCTGTACTTCATAGCCAGCTCACTACAATATTGTGTTTTTTTTTTTTTTTTTTTTTAAACTGCTGGGACGCCCGCACATGCGCAGAAGCGCTGCGGCGCGCACAGAGCGTCATCCCCCAGGCTCCGCCCCCTTTCCCGGCTCACCTCTATATATAGTGGCGCGTGCACGCGCGCGGGCACGTGCGCCTTCGGCGCTAATTTCAAATATGGTAACAAGGGACAGGAGCCAGGGCCCCTCTTTGCCGCAGGCCGGGGGATGGACGAGCACTGCAACAAGGCAGAGGAAGCAGTTTCCTATAAGAGAACTCACCATCTGCCTGGACTTTGCTCTGCTGAGAAGAAGCTAGTCCACATGACAAGAAAACATTCCACAGCGGCCTCTAGTGGACAAACACAGGTACCGCAGTCAAATATATTAAATATATATATATAAAAAAAATTTTTTTTTTTTTTCTTGACCACCATTAAAAATTATTACATTTTTTTTAGTAGTTACAGGCATGCACAGAATTTTGCGGGAATACCATTAGGTAACAGACAGAAAGACAAATTAGGCTTGGGGGTCCCCCAATAGAACCAAGTTCCTGGGGGCCCCCACTTACCTGTTCCCCGCCGCAGGACTTTGTTTGGTCCACAAAAGCCCAAACTTCACCTATCACGGCAGGCATTGTAATCAAACCTTCAGGGACCGGGTTCCCAAGGATTCCACTCCCCTGGACCTGTATAGCACCCTGCACAGAAAACATCTTGGTCGTGGGTATGACCAGAGCTCTGGATCCCAGGGTCCAGCTCTCCTAAGAGAAGCATTACAGGCAAAACCTTGCTCTTCTCTGCAAGGCCCGGGTACCGACCGTTTAGCTATGAAGCTTTTTTGGTCGGATCCGGAATAGCTTACTGAGGCCCAAAAGAACCTGTACGCAAGCTCAGTGAAAAACACATGTTTCTTCTTGGCCAACACCTTAGACACTGGCAAAAAACTGAGGTGCTCCCGGATGGGAGGGGCTTATATAGGGGAGGGTACTTCCGGTTTTGGAAGTTGCCAGTGCCAGCACCTGACGGTATCTATATAACCCATTAGTAATGACTATGTCGCTCTGTGTCCCGTGATGTACGAGAAAGAAATAGGATTTTTATAACAGCTTACCTGTAAAATCCTTTTCTTGGAGTACACCACGGGACACAGAGCTAGTCATTACATAATGGGTTAAGGGTCACCAGCGGTGATTGGACACTGGCACAACCAATGGAAGACAGTTCCCCTCCATATAACCCCTCCCATCAGGGAAGTACCTCAGTTTTGTAGCAAAGCAGTAAGGTTCCCATAAGAAGGGGGGGACCTCTGTGTCCCGTGGTGTACTCCAAGAAAAGGATTTTACAGGTAAGCTGTTATAAAAATCCTATTTTCTTTATCGTACACCACGGGACACAGAGCTAGTCATTACATAATGGGACGTCCCAGAGCAATGCTCATATGAAGGGGGGGAGACACAGATCAAAACAGGCCGCTTGCGGACCAGAAGCCCTAAACTGCTGCCTGCAGCACACTTCGCCCAAAGGCGGAATCCTCATGTCCTTTCACATCTATTTGATAGAATTTGGAAAATGTATGGACTGAAGACCAAGTTGCAGCTTTACAGATCTGAGCCATCGAAGCCTGGTGGTGCACTGCCCATGAAGCACCTATCGCCCTGGTAGAGTGCGCCTTAACAGGAAAAGGAGGAGTCCTGTTCTTTAAACCATAAGCTTGAATAATTACTTGTCTAATCCACCTGGAAATGGTGGATTTTGATACCGCTTGGCCCTTCTGGTAAAATAAACAAAACATCTGTTTTACGTATCTGAGCGGTTGCTTGCAGATACACCTTTACCGCTCTCACTAGATCTAGAGAGTGTAATAATTTTTCCCCCGCCGTCCGCGGGTTTGGAAAAAAGGAAGGCAGAACAATGTCTTGATTCAAGTGAAAAGCCGACACCACCTTAGGTAGAAAAGCCGGATGGGGTCGTAGTACGATTTTGTCCTTGTGACAAATTAGATAAGGCTCTTTACAAGAAAGAGCTGCTAGCTCTGATACTCTCCTAGCAGAAGCTATAGCAATCAGAAAGGCCAACTTCCTACTTAATATAATTAAAGGAATATGGCGAATAGGTTCAAAAGGTTGCTTTTGCAACACTGACAATACCAAATTCAAATCCCATGGACACAAGGGAGTCCTAACTGGAGGATTTATCCTCAGTACCCCCTGAATGAATGTCCGAACTAGGGAGTGAGATGCCAATGGTCTCTGAAAGAAGACTGATAGAGCCGATATTTGCCCTTTGATGGTGCTAAGGGCTAAATTCATATCCACTCCTAACTGGCAAAAGCAAGAATCCTACTCATTTCATATTTCTGAGGATTCCAACATCTGGATTCACACCAGGAAACGTATGCTCTCCAGACTCTATTATAGATGAGTCTGGAGGCTGGCTTTCTAGCATTAATGAGCGTAGAAAGAGCCGGACCAGAGACCCCTCTCTTTTTAAAAATGTGGGTCTCAGCAGCCAGACCGTCAACTTTAGCCTTTGTAAGGAAGGGTGGAATACTGGACCCTGTGACAGCAGGTCGTGTCGAAGTGGAAACTTCCAGGGCCTTCCTATCGCCATTTTTATAATCTCGGCGTACCAAGGCCTCCTGGGCCAGTTTGGGGCCACTAGGATTACTGGTATTCCCTCCTCCTTGATCCTGCGAAGCAGTCTTTGTAGAAGAGGGATCGGAGGGAATGCATAGATCAGTGAGAACTGATTCCATGGAGTTATTAGAGCGTCTGTATTATTAGAGCGTCTGTCCCGTAGGCTAGAGGATCTCTCGTTCTGGACACAAAGTTGTCCAATTTCTTGTTGAACCTGGCAGCTAGCAGGTCTACATCTGGGTTTCCCCATCTCAGACATATGGTCTGAAAGATCTCGGGGTGAAGAGACCACTCTCCTGGTAGCAGCTGCTGACGACTCAGGTAGTCTGCTTGCCAATTTTCTATCCCTGGAATGAAGATTGCAGAAAGGCAAGGTACATGCTCTTCTGCCCATGCCAGGATCCGGTTCACCTCTCTTTGGGCTGCCCGACTGCGGGTGCCTCCTTGGTGATTGATGTAAGCTACTGCAGTAGCATTGTCGGATTGAACCCGAACTGGGTAGCCCTGTAACCTGTATGTCCAGGTTTTGAGGGCTAGATATACCGCCCGGATCTCTAGCACATTGATGGGCAGGATCCCCTGAGTCTTGGCCCAGGTCCCTGGGTAGAAGCCTCCTCGAATACTGCACCCCAGCCCGATAGGCTGGCATCCGTAGATACCACCTTCCAGGCCACTGGGAGGAAGGACTTTCCCTTCCGTAAATTCTTGGCTTCTAGCCACCAATCGAAGCTGTGGCGTACTTGTGAGGACAGGCGCATGGGTATATCCAGAGCTTGGCTCTTCCTGTTCCAGGAAGCTAAAATATTGCCTTGAAGTAGTCTCGAATGAAACTGGGCGTAAGGGACCGCCTCGAAGGAGGCTACCATCTTTCCCAATAGTCTCATGCAAAAGGCGGCCTCTTGTTTGCTTTGACCTTGTGGATCAGGTCTTTCAGAGACTGTATCTTCGGTTCTGGCAGGTATACCCCGTTTTGGGCTGTATCTATGATCATGCCCAGGTACACTATCCTTCTTTGGGCCTGGAGAGAGGATTTTTGTAAGTTTATAATCCATCCTAAATGCTCCAGGTATCCTACTGTAGTGTGTACAGCGTGACCCAATCCGTCCTTTGACTGATCTATTACTAGTAGATCGTCCAGATAGGCTGTTACCGCAATGCCCCGTGTTCTTAGGTTTGCTAACAGAGGAGCTAGCACCTTTGTGAATACTATGGGCGCGGTGGCTACACCAAACGGCAGAGCCACAAATTGAAAGTGGCGATCTTCTACCGCAAACCTTAGCTTTGGTGAGCGGGGAGGATGGGTATGTGTAAATGTGCGTCCTTGATATCTATGGGCGCCATGAATTTTCCGCCCTTTAAAGTGGCGGCCACGGATCGGATCGTTTCCATTCGAAAATGGCGAACGTTCAGGAACCGATTTAGGGATTTTAGATCCAGGATGGGTCTGACATCTCCATTTGGCTTTGGAATCACAAAGAGGTTTGAGTAAAAACCTGAACCTCGCTCTTTTTGGGGTACGTCTGTAACTACCCCTTGAGCCATTAAGTGATTCAAACCTTTGAAGAAGGATTCTCTTTTTTGTGGATCCTTGGAGAGTCTTGAACCTCGGAATTGAGAAGATGGGATCTCTCGAAATTCCAGTTTGTACCCTGAGGATATTGTGGATACTACCCAATTGTCCTGGATTTCTGACCACCAAGTCGCTCAGAACTGACAAAGCCTTCCTCCCACTCGGCCGAGCGGGGGCGCCCCTTCACTGAGAGGCTTTGGGGGCTTGCTTATTAGCTCTTGCACCCCACGGCTTCTTGTTCTTCTGAGCTTGCCCCTTGGCTTTTGTGGGCGGCTAAAACAGGCCGCCGCCACTGGTTGGAGTCAGATTTCCCGGGAGCTGGGGAGAGAGCGTTTAAAACAAGATCTCTTGTTTTTCTCTCAGGTAAAAGTCGTTTTACCACTTGATCTTCTGTATATATTTTTCTAAATCTTCCCCAAATAGGCGTTCGCCATGGAACGGGAACTTGCCAACAGCTTTTTGCATGGGGTCTCCGCTGACCAATGCTTAAGCCAAAGTACTCTGCGCATCTGTACCAGCTGGAGTGTAAGGCGTGATGCCTGTATGATAGAATCTCTCATGGCATCCACTGTGAAGCATAAGGCTTTAGGCAAATTTTCCCAATTTCTAGCCTGCTCTGAAGGCAGTTCCTTCAGCCCCTGCTTTACCTGTTGGCTGATGACCTGACCCATACCGACTGCTGCTACTGCAGGTTGGGTAATTGAGCCGGCCAAAAGGAAGGAGGATTTCAACTTCCTCTCAGAAGGATCTTTTAAACCCTTGTACATTATCCACCGGACATGTCAGGTTTTTATTTACACAAGAAATAGCCGCAACTACCGCAGGCAGGCTCCATTTCTTTAAAAAAAAAAATTCCCCCATAGGATAAAGAATGTTAAACCTTTTTGGAGGTGAGAAACGCTTATCTGGATGTTGCCAGTTTGCGTATATTAGATCCTCTAGTAACGGATGAACCGGGAAGGAGCATGCACCTTGCAGGGATCTTAATGACCCTAGGGAGGAGACAGGTAATTCCGTTACCTCCGCAGAGGTTAACTTAAATGCACTGCTATAGCATTGTACCTGTGACCTTAAAATCTGGCTCCTCATCCTCTGCTGATGTAGCCTCCTCCTCCTCATCCTCCTCCCTCAGGTACTTCTGAAGGGAGGTCCAATACTGGAAGAGACCTGCTTCGCTTATTGTTCCTTTTTAGAGGACTCAGCGATTAAGGTAGCAATTTTTTCCTCCAGATTATTTAGGGCAGCTGATAAAGTGTCCTCAGTGACATATACAGGCCCAGGCTTCACTGGGGAAGCCGCCATACCTGACAGAGGTAATGGCTCATCCTGAACAGGTGCATTTAGCAACACAGGAGAGAAAGGTACCGAGTCAGCACAGTTAGAGCCTCCTCTCAGGCGGTGGTGCTTTCTTATCTCTTTTTGTCCGTATTACTTCCCCTGGAAGGCTTACTGTTTAGACAAAATACAAGGTACCTAAATGCATATACTACCGTGTTCAGTTTAGCAAATACATTAAGTATGCAACTTTTAACACATAACTATGCATAACATGGATGTCTTCTAGGAAGTACCCAATCCAACCACATGGAGTCTTACGTCCCTGTATAGCTGCTGTGTTTCTCTGCCAGGAATAAGAGAACTAACGAGCTTGCTTGCTGCTGCAGTGCTTCTCACACTGACAGTCTTTTAAATTTGGCGCCGTTTCTGTGCCTGCGCGCGCCACGTGCCCGCGCACGCCTTCGCCCCCCCCCCCCCTCCGATAAAGCGCGCTCCTGCGCTCGCGGCCCTTAGCGCTATGGCGGTGGCCATAGTGAGAGAGGACTCTCATCAGCCCTTGTTCCCACTTACCTGCATCTGCAGGTGTCTGGTCGGCCACCGAAAGGAGGATCGGGGTGCCCCAGCAAGCTCAGCAGCGGAGGTGACGAGCAGTGTACTTCGCCGAAGCCGACACTGATCAGAGTGAGGTGAGTATATTCAGCTCTTTACTCCCCCCAGTGGTGGAAAAAAAGAAGACATCCACTTTTTGAAAAAGGTCCCAACCTAGTTATGGACCTTCTAATCTCACCTTATCCACGCCGCAGGTTTTTCTGCTGAAAGATTTCAGACAGATACCAAACTTCACCCTTCACGGTGGGCTATGTGTGCCAACCTTCAGGGATATGGGTTCCTATTTAAAGGATACCTCTCCCCTGGGCCTTGTACAAGACTCTTACCAGGACTTTATAGCGAAATAGCGAAAGTGCTGGATCTTAGAGCCCAGTCCTCCGAAGAGAGACATTACAGGCGACGTCTCATGGATGAGGCCCGGATCCCATCCAGATTCAGCTCATTTGTAGGCGTCTTGGATGGATCCGAAAGCATAGCTCTTTTACCCCCAGAGGGTCTCTTTGGTAGAGCTTTCCTTTAGCACCTCCTAACGCGTCCAACACCTTTCGACACTGGCGAAAAAACTGAGGTACTTCCCTGATGGGAGGGGTTATATGGAGGGGAACTGTCTTCCATTGGTTGTGCCAGTGTCCAATCACCGCTGGTGACCCTTAACCCATTATGTAATGACTAGCTCTGTGTCCCGTGGTGTACGATAAAGAAAAGCGCCCCGCTAGCGGCCGAATAGTGCCGCAAAATTGACAGTAAAGCACAGCTAAAAATAGCTGAGCTTAACCGCCGACGCTCCCACTGCCCCAGTGTGAAAGGGGCCTAAAGGTTTGCACGGGGCAAAATGATATCTCACTGCAGTTCATACCTCCCTTAATAGGAGAAAAGGATTTTGCTCGCTTTGGAAACTACATGCTATTAAATTTATTATCTACCAGAACACCCAGGTCCTTCAATATTGATCTATCTCTCCTGTGAGACTAGGGAGTGATGGTAGTAGTTTTGTAGCCGGGACAGCGCCGTATCGATGACAGGAGTCAGGCAAGTGTTTAGGGATGGGGAGGGTACAACAGGCAGTAGAGTGTTTTCTATCCTAACCACCCAAAAACATTGTTTTTAGAACAACTTTAAAAGTGAGAATTGTATTCTACAACTTGGGGAAGAAGACTATAGGGAGGCATGTCATAAAAAATGAATGGCTGTGCATGTTAGCACAAGTCTGACCACTGGAAGAAAAAGGCAGGCTGTGCTCCCATCACAGCTAGAAAACTTATCACTCTGGGATGATGTACTTCTATGCCTAGCATGCTCAGTTTGAAATAGAAAAGCAGGGGGGGACGGACAGGATCACCAAGTATTTCACACAACAGAACAATTAAAAAGTGAACAGGATACTTTCTAACACAAGTACAAAGTACAACAGACATCAGTAATGAAATGTTGGGGTAATATACACTTTAAACTATATCAAAACGGTCAATGTACTTACAATTTGTATGGCAAAAAAATGCCAGTTGATTTCAGGGAAGCAAAGCACAAGAGTTTTCCGTTACATAATAGCTGTCCTCTCCACATTATAAAACCAGTTCGGTCCGTTAACACTAAACGAGATAAGATAATAATATAAAATTACCTTAGGTTAACATTGAACACAACAGTACTAATGCAGACTGAAATCAGGAGTTAAAATTCGCCCACTAGGTATGATGTAATTTCAAAAGGATTTAAAGTTTAAAGTAAAAAAGTAGGACAATATTTTTAACCGGCAAATGTGTGCAGATCAGTTAGAATACAGAATTTTCCCTTTTGAGTAAAATTACAATTACACAAATCTCTTTAGATCTTTATACATTTAAAAGAAAATACCTACCATTGTATCGATCCGAGTTGAAGGGTATTGACCTATTAAAATCAGAAAGATCTTCAGTTAAATATTTACTTCTCAACAGTCATCTTGTCACAGAGCCTGACTTGTTATACATGAAATATCAGTTGCAGTTATGTCACACTGAAAACACGTTAAAAGAACACTAGTAGCTAAACCCATTGGCTATAAACATACTCCAACACTGTTCTCACAAAAAAAAAAAAAAAAAGTGTCTTGTTTAAGCACTGCAAGACCAGGCCTATTTCTGACATTTGTTTTTTACAAGTTAAAATCAGTATTTTTTTGCTAGGAAATTACTTAGAACCCCCAAACATTACATTTTTTATATACCGTATTTTTCGCTCTATAGGACGGGGAAAATGTCTCTGCGTCTTGTGGAGCGAATACTGACCAGGTCAACTCCTCACAATTTATTTACAGGCCTCGTTTTTAGAAAATGCTTACGAAGTGTGGTATGCCTGCCTATAATAGAGGCGCTGGCAGTGACCATTGTAAGTTTTAATGTCTACTAATAGCGGCCGGGGGGATGCAGAGACAGACACAGAGCTGACAGGCATGGAGGGAGGGGGTGAGAGGAGAGCTGCGGATGACGGAGGGACATACACTGACCATGGTGGTCAGGGCTCAGCAGCCATGATTATCGTGGTCAGCACAGAGAGGGGGACACAGGAAGTGGCAGGATCAGCCATGTTTTTTTTACAGTTCAGAGAGGGGCAGATTACACAGTACAAGCATGTACTGTTTAACAGGTTCCCGACCGGCTCACGCAGATATACTGCGGCAGAATGGCTCTCCTGGGCGAAATCCCCTAGATATACGGCTTTGCCCAGGAGAGCCACCAGAGGCACACGCCCCCTGCACAGTGGGCAATCGCCGCCGGGCCATGCGCGATCATGTGCACGAGCGGCAGCACGGGGGTTTGTGTGTGTAAACACACAAATCCCTGTGCTAGGAGAGAAGACAGATCGTGTGTTTCTACAAAGTAGAAACCACGATCTGTCATCTCTACTAGTTAGTCCCATACCCCCACAGTTAGAACACACAATAGGGAAAACAATTAACCCCTTGATCGCCCCCTAGTGTTAACCCCTTCCCTGCCAGTGACATTTACATAGTAATCTGTGCATATTTATAGCACGGATTGCTGTCTAAATGTCAATGGTCCCAAAAATGTGTCAAAAGTGTCCAACCTGTCCGCCGCAATACTGCTAAAAATCGCAGATCACCGCCATTACTAGTATAAAAAAAAAAAAAAAAAAACGCCATAAATCTGTTTGTAGATGCTATAGCTTTTGGGCAAACCAATCAATATACACTTAATGCAATTTTTTTACCAAAAATTTATAAGAATACATGTCAGCCTAAACTGGAGGAAGAAATTAGATTTTTTTTTTTTTTTTTTTAAATGAGACATTCACTATAGCACAAAGTAAAAGATAGTGTTTTTTTCAAAATTGTCGATTTTGTTTATAGCGCAAAAAACAAAAAAACTGCAGAGGTGATCAAATACCACCAAAAGAAAGCTCTATTTGTGGGGGAAAAAAAAAGGATGTAAATTTTGTTTTTGGTACAACATCGCACGACCGCGCAATTGTCAGTTAAAGTGAGGCAGTGCCGTATCGCAAAAAAATGGCCTGGTCATTGAGCAGCCAAATCTTCCGGGGTTGAAGTGGTTAATCTGCTTTAAGGGAACAGGATCTGTATTATTTTTTTTTAGGTTAACACTTTAATCTTCCCATTTAGTAAAAAAAAAAATCTATAATATTAAAGTGGCTGTGAACCTCAGACATGAAATATGAACAAAGCATATCTTTTTATAGTGTGTACTTGTCTCAATTAAAAGCACTAAGGCTCCATTCACACCTGAGCGTAGCGCGATAGTTGCTGCAGCGCGTTCCTTTTTTTTAGCATTTATTTTTTACTGGAGCGTTTCTGGAGTGGCACCATTCATTTGAAGCTTATGTACCGAATCTTGGCACAGAGCCAGGAGCATTTGCGTTTTTTGTCGCTCAGTATCGCACCACAGATGTGAATGGAGCCCAAGTGTAATTTCTGTCTGCTGCGTTATTCTTCTGCTATCAGCATGAATCATTTCTGACAAGTTTTTCTAACATAGATAGAAAAGATGACAGAGGAGGGACATCCAGCTGAATAATTCTGGAGTTTGAATGGCGACAGATACAACTTATGTAGGAAAAAAAAATTCATCTCTGTATCGCCTGAGGGGTTATGCATATGTATGGGTTTACAACCACTTTAAAGTGGTTGTAAACCCACTTATGCAACTTGCACCTACAGGTAAGCCTAGATTAAGGCTTACCTGTAGGTGCAAAAAATATCTCCTAAACCTACACGGTTTAGGAGATATTTGCAAAAAAGACATGCACCGATGTCTACGGCGCATGCACGCCGTAGACAACGGTGCATTCAGTCAGAATCCCTTTCAAAAATCCGGCTTTGCCGGATTTGCCGGCACCCGCGCGCATGCACGGAGTGACGTCTTCGCCGCTCCTGCCAATCACAGCGCCGGAGCGGCGCTGTGATAAGCCGGAGCGGTGTTACCCGGAAGTAACCTTCCGGGTATCTGTGATGCGATGGCTGCGGCTGGAGGGGGAGACGAAGATGGCTTCGGGGGCCCCGATCTAAGGTAAGTAATGCATAATGAGCTAGTATGCTAGTCATACTAGCTCATTATGGCTTTGTCTTGCAGGTTTAAAAAAAAAAAAAAAAAAACGGGTTTACAACCACTTTAAAACAGCAACTATTTGCTTTTACAAAGTAATTATACCTTCTAAAAACACGGTGCCCAATCTATGGACTGAAGGACACACACAGCCCTTTGGTACTTGTGTGGCCCTTGTGCACCAGTCTGTAGCTAGGTGTGGCAGTATTGATTTTTAGAGGAATAGTAGCAGCAGTAACCTCTACAAATCTCATGTAACATGTTCTCAGTCTTCCACTGTCTTCTGACACATGTCTTCAGTCTATGATCATCATTTCCTTTAGTATGTCTGTAGTGTCCAATAGTCCTCTTCAACAGTACCCATACTGATGTGTGGCCTTTTGATGTCAGGGCAACAGTGGATGCCCCCTTATAAGTTGACTACATACACAACTATTTTGTCAAATGTATTAGTCAAGGTATAAGGTTTACGTTTAAAGCGACTCTTGCTAAAATGAAAAACTACCTTTAAAAAGGTCTTCATGTAATAAAAATACTGAATACTCACCCACCTATCCTCTGCTCCCTGCACCAACAATCGTTGTAGTACTTATAAAAATCACTGACTTCAGTCAGAATTCAACACTTCTAAAAGTGCTGGATTCCCCAAGTCCCCTGCAGACCGCTGGGGTTCCTCACACCAGCCCCTACAAGACACTGTAGTGGCAAAGTGTCCAGCAGAAAAAAACACTGAATGCAATGGGGGAACCAGACATTTTTTTTTTACAAGAGCATGTACAGTAAGATGAGATATCCAAGTTCACACTGCAATACCTACCCTGACATAGGTGACAAGGATGGCCTCGGCGCAGGCTGTTCAGTCTTATAACCAAATGACACGACTGCATATGGGCACACATGTCGAGGTCTCTTAAGAATCTCGTCAAAGCCATACTCATAGAAGTAATACTAAAAAAAGACAGGTAACAGATTACAAAAGCCACATTCTTATGGTAGGAAACCAAACATCTGGGCAATATGAAGATAAGCAGTCATGTCTAAAAAGTACAATCTGTATTGATCCAAAGCATATAATATCTTTATATACAGAATATGAATATAGCTTACAATCTCACCTACAATGTCAAAAGAAAGTGTTATAATTGTGTCTTCAGATAGGATGTCACTGTTGCTGCCAAGCGACACGTATGTGCAATGTGTGGGCATAAAAGCTCACCCTTTTGCCGCCACACGTGTTTTACGTGGGCAACAGTTTAATATCTTACAGAATGGCACTAGTCCATTGATAGCACCCTTTGATTCATGTAAAAATATACATAAGATAGTAGGAGCACAGAAAATATTAAAAAAGTTGGACAAAAGAAAAACACTACAATAAAGCGTATTTTCAGGAAGTACATATTTTAAGGTCAGCGTGAGTTTTTCTGTACTATTAAATGGGAATACTACACGCCAAAAGCTGTGCTGTATGTGTTCAATCTCTGCTTGCATAACCAAGCTTCCAACACAGGATGTTCCAGCATCATCAGCGGCTGTGTTTCAAAGATCACAAGATAAACAAAAAGCAGTGGGATGAACAGGTGCAGTACAGCAAAGTCTAGAAGTAAAAATGCTCAGTTGTATGCGCCTCAAGCTTTAATTATTGAACATACCTTTAATCCATACTGGAAAAAATACATGGCAATCCTACCTGCGTGCGTTCAAATGCCCTGTAACTCAGGAGCGAAGTGACTGCATTCATGTTCTTTAAGATATGGCATTCATGCTTAGGAGCAGGATCCAAATTACCATTACCAAGATTTCCTTCCTGGGTATTTCTAAAGTTATCATACACAAATTTCATTTTCCCCTAAATAAAAAATAAATAAAAAAAACACACAAGACTTTAGTCCAAACAGCAACACAAAGCTTGGTGAATGAATGGAGAGCAAAATTACTTGACAACATTATAACTGTAGCCAAAGCAGCAATCCAAGTGCTGCTCTCAGGGATGCTTTTAGAAATCATGGGGCCCCATACAGCCTACCCAACCCCACCCTCAAAAGAGTTGTAAAGGCAGAAGGTTTATCTTATTGCATTCTATGCATTAAGATAAAAATCTTTGTGTGTAGCAGCCACCCCAGCACCCCCTAATTACTTACCTGAGCCCCATCTCTCTCCAGCGATGTCCACGAATGTCTAAGCTGTCCGGGACACTCACTCCTGATTGGCTGAGACAGCAGCGGAAACCATTTGCTCCCGCGGTGGTCAAAGTTAGCCAATCAGGGGAGAGAGGGGGCCAGGTCGGGGCTCCGTTTCTGAATGGACACACAGCGTTCTGACTCGGCTCGGGTGCCCCCATAGGAAATTGCTGGCTGTGGGAGCACTCATTAGAAGGGAGGGGCCAGGAGCAGCAAAGAGGGACCCAAGAAAGAGGAGGATCTGGGCTGCTCTGTGCAAAACCAACTGCACAGATAAGGCAAGTAAATGTTTGCTATTTTTATGTTTTTAAAACAGGACTTTACAATCAGTTTAACCCCGCTCACCCAACTAAAAAAAAATAGGATTTTTATAACAGCTTACCTGTAAAATCCTTTTCTTGGAGTACACCACGGGACACAGAGCTAGTCATTACATAATGGGTTAAGGGTCACCAGCGGTGATTGGACACTGGCACAACCAATGGAAGACAGTTCCCCTCCATATAACCCCTCCCATCAGGGAAGTACCTCAGTTTTGTAGCAAAGCAGTAAGGTTCCCATAAGAAGGGTGGGACCTCTGTGTCCCGTGGTGTACTCCAAGAAAAGGATTTTACAGGTAAGCTGTTATAAAAATCCTATTTTCTTTATCGTACACCACGGGACACAGAGCTAGTCATTACATAATGGGACGTCCCAGAGCAATGCTCATATGAAGGGGGGGAGACACAGATCAAACCGACCGCTTGCGGACCAGAAGCCCTATACTGCTGCCTGCAGCACACTTCGCCCGAAGGCGGAATCCTCATGTCCTTTCACATCTATTTGATAGAATTTGGAAAATGTATGGACTGAGGACCAAGTTGCAGCCTTACAGATCTGAGCCATCGAAGCCTGGTGGTGCACTGCCCATGAAGCACTTATCGCCCTGGTAGAGTGCGCCTTAACAGGAAAAGGAGGAGTCCTGTTCTTTAAACCATAAGCTTGAACAATTACTTGTCTAATCCACCTGGAAATGGTGGATTTTGATACCGCTTGGCCCTTCTTGGGACCATCTGGTAAAATAAACAAAACATCTGTTTTACGTATCTGAGCGGTTGCTTGCAGATACACCCTTACCGCTCTCACTAGATCTAGAGAGTGTAATAATTTTTCCCCCGCCGTCCGCGGGTTTGGAAAAAAGGAAGGCAGAACAATGTCTTGATTCAAGTGAAAAGCCGACACCACCTTAGGCAGAAAAGCCGGATGGGGTCGTAGTACGATCTTGTCCTTGTGACAAATTAGATAAGGCTCTTTACAAGAAAGAGCTGCTAGCTCTGATACTCTCCTAGCAGAAGCTATAGCAATCAGAAAGGCCAATTTCCTACTTAATATAATTAAAGGAATATGGCGAATAGGTTCAAAAGGTTGCTTTTGCAACACTGACAATACCAAATTCAAATCCCATGGACACAAGGGAGACCTGACTGGAGGATTTATCCTCAGTACCCCCTGAATGAATGTCCGAACTAGGGAGTGAGATGCCAATGGTCTCTGAAAGAAGACTGATAGAGCCGATATTTGCCCTTTGATGGTGCTAAGGGCTAATTTCATATCCACTCCTAACTGGCAAAAAGCAAGAATCCTACTTATTTCATATCTCAGAGGATTCCAACTTCTGGATTCACACCAGGAAACGTATGCTTTCCAGACTCTATGATAGATGAGTCTGGAGGCTGGCTTTCTAGCATTAATGAGCGTAGAAAGAGCCGGACCAGAGACCCCTCTCTTTTTCAAAATGTGGGTCTCAGCAGCCAGGCCGTCAAATTTAGCCTTTGTAAGGAAGGGTGGAATACTGGACCCTGTGACAACAGGTCGTGTCGAAGTGGAAGCTTCCAGGGCCTTCCTATCGCCATTTTTACGATCTCGGCATACCAAGGCCTCCTGGGCCAGTTTGGGGCCACTAGGATTACTGGTATTCCCTCCTCCTTGATCCTGCGGAGCAGTCTTTGTAGAAGAGGGATCGGAGGGAATGCATAGATCAGTGAGAACTGATTCCATGGAGTTATTAGAGCGTCTGTCCCGTAGGCTAGAGGATCTCTCGTTCTGGACACAAAGTTGTCCAATTTCTTGTTGAACCTGGAAGCTAGCAGGTCTACATCTGGGTTTCCCCATCTCAGACATATGGCCTGAAAGATCTCTGGGTGAAGAGACCACTCTCCTGGTAGCAGCTGCTGACGACTCAGGTAGTCTGCTTGCCAGTTTTCTATCCCTGGAATGAAGATTGCAGAGATGCAAGGTACATGCTCTTCTGCCCATGCCAAGATCCGGTTCACCTCTCTTTGGGCTGCCCGACTGTGGGTGCCTCCTTGGTGATTGATGTAAGCTACTGCCGTAGCATTGTCGGATTGAACCCGAACTGGGTAGCCCTGTAACCTGTATGTCCAGGTTTTGAGGGCTAGATATACCGCCCGGATCTCTAGCACATTGATGGGCAGGATCCCCTGAGTCTTGGCCCAGGTTCCCTGGGTAGAAGCCTCCTCGAATACTGCACCCCAGCCCGATAGACTGGCATCCGTAGATACCACCTTCCAGGCCACTGGGAGGAAGGACTTTCCCTTCCGTAAATTCCTGGCTTCTAGCCACCAATTGAAGCTGTGGCGTACTTGTGAGGACAGGCGCATGGGTATATCCAGAGCTTGGCTCTTCCTGTTCCAGGAGGCTAAAATATTGCCTTGAAGTAGTCTCGAATGAAACTGGGCGTAAGGGACCGCCTCGAAGGAGGCTACCATCTTTCCCAATAGTCTCATGCAAAGGCGAATAGACGGCCTCTTGTTTGCTTTGACCTTGTGGATCAGGTCTTTCAGAGACTGTATCTTTGGCTCTGGCAGGTATACCCTGTTTTGGGCTGTATCTATGATCATGCCCAGGTACACTATCCTTCTTTGGGCCTGGAGAGAGGATTTTTGTAAGTTTATAATCCATCCTAAATGCTCCAGGTATCCTACTGTAGTGTGTACAGCGTGACCCAATCCGTCCTTTGACTGATCTATTACTAGTAGATCGTCCAGATAGGCTGTTACCGCAATGCCCCGTGTTCTTAGGTTTGCTAACAGAGGAGCTAGCACCTTTGTGAATACTCTGGGCGCGGTGGCTACACCAAATGGCAGGGCCACAAATTGAAAGTGGCGATCTTCTACCGCAAACCTTAGGAATCTTTGGTGAGCGGGGAGGATTGGTATGTGTAGATATGCGTCTTTGATATCTATGGACGCAATGAATTCTCCGCCTTTTAAAGTAGCGACCACGGATCGAATCGTTTCCATTCGAAAATGGCGAACGTTCAGAAACTGGTTTAGATTTTTTAGATCCAGGATGGGTCTGACTTCTCCGTTCGGTTTTGGAATCACAAAGAGGTTTGAGTAAAAACCTGAACCTTGCTCCTTTTGGGGTACCTCTGTAACCACACCTTGAGCTATTAAGTGATTCAAACCTTTGAAGAAGGATCCTCTTTTTTGTGGATCCTTGGAGAGTCTTGAACTTCGGAATTGAGAAGATGGGATCTCTCGAAATTCCAGTCTGTACCCTGAGGATATTGTGGATACCACCCATTTGTCCTGGGTTTCTGTCCGCCAAGTCGCTGAGAACTGACGAAGCCTTCCCCCCACTCGGCCGAGCGGGGGCGCCCCTTCAATGAGAGGTTTTGGGGGCTTGCTTATTAGCTCTTGAACCCCACGGCTTCTTGTTCTTCTGAGCCTGTTCTTTGGCTTTTTTGGGCGGCTGAAAAGGCCGTCGCCACTGGCTGGAGTCCGATTTCCCGGGAGCTGGGGAGAGAGTGTGTTTAAAACAAGGTCTCTTGTTTTTCTTTCTCTCAGGTAAAAGTGTCGTTTTACCACTTGATATCTTTTGGATATATCTTTCTAAATCTTCCCCAAAAAGGCGTTCGCCATGGAACGGGAAACTTGCCAACAACTTTTTGCATGGGGCTTCCGCTGACCAATGCTTAAGCCAAAGTACTCTGCGCATCTGTACCAGCTGGAGTGTAAGGCGTGATGCCTGTATGATAGAATCTCTCATGGCATCCACTGTGAAGCATAAGGCTTTAGGTAAATTCTCCCAATTTTTAGCCTGCTCTGAAGGCAGCTCCTTCAGCCCCTGCTTTACCTGTTGGCTGACGACCTGACACATACCGACTGCTGCTACTGCAGGTTGGATAATTGAGCCGGCCAAAAGGAAGGAGGATTTCAGTAAGGATTCCAACTTCTTCTCAGAAGGATCTTTAAACACTTGTACATTATCCACTGGACATGTCAGGTTTTTATTTACACAAGAAATAGCCGCATCTACCGTAGGCAGGCTCCATTTCTTTAAAAAATTTTCCTCCATAGGATAAAGAATGTTAAACTTTTTTGGAGGTGAAAAACGCTTATCTGGATGTTGCCAGTCTGCGTACAATAGATCCTCTAGTAACGGATGAACCGGGAAGGAGCATGCACCTTGCAGGGATCTTAATGATCCTAGGGAGGAGACAGGTGATTCTGTTACCTCCAAAGAGGGTAACCTAAATGCAGCTCGCACGGCTCCTGCATAGCATTGCACCTGTGACTTTAAAATCTGGGATACCGAAAAAGGCTCATCCGATATCCCTGATCCGTCTGACTCCTCATCCTCTGCTGATGTAGCCTCCTCCTCATCCTCCTCCTCCTCAGGTACTTCTGAAGGGAGGTCCAATACTGGAGGAGATCTGCTTCGCTTATTGTCCTTTTTAGAGGATTTAGCGATTAAAGTAGCAATTTTCTCCTCCAGATTATTTAGGGCAGCTGATAAAGTGTCCTCAGTGACATATGCAGGCCCAGGCTTCACTGGGGAAGCCGCCATACCTGACAGAGGTAATGGCTCATCCTGTACAGGTGCTTTTGGCAACACAGGAGAGGAAGGTACCGAGTCAGCACAGCTAGAGCCCCCTGTCTCAGGCGGCGGTGCTCTTTTATCTCTTTTTGTCCGCATTACTTCCCCTGGAAGACTTACTGTTTAGACAAAATACAAGGTACCTAAATGCATATACTACCGTGTTCAGTTTAGCAAATACATTAAGTATGCAACTTTTAACACATAACTATGCATAACATGGATGTCTTCTAGGAAGTACCCAATCCAACCACATGGAGTCTTACGTCCCTGTATAGCTGCTGTGTTTCTCTGCCAGGAACAAGAGAACTAACGAGCTTGCTTGCTGCTGCAGTGCTTTTTACACTGACAGTCTTTTAAATTTGGCGCCGTTTCTGTGCCTGCGCGCGCCACGTGCCCGCGCACGCCTCGGCCCCCCCCCCTCCGATAAAGCGCGCGCGCGGCCTTTAGCGCTATGGTGGTGGCCATAGTGAGAGAGGACTCTCATCAGCCCCTGTCCCCACTTACCTGCATCTGCAGGTGTCTGTATCGGCCACCGGAAGGAGGAGCGGGGTGCTCAAGCAAGCTCAGCAGCGGAGGTGACGAGCAGTGTACTTCGCCGAAGCCGACACTGAACAGAGTGAGGTGAGTATATTCAGCTCTTTACTCCCCCCAGTGGTGGAAAAAAAGAAGACATCCACTTTTTGAAAAAGGTCCCAACCTAGTTATGGACCTTCTAATCTCACCTTATCCACGCCGCAGGTTTTTCTGCTGAAAGTTTTCAGACAGATACCAAACTTCACCCTTCACGGTGGGCTATGTGTGCCAACCTTCAGGGATATGGGTTCCTATTTAAAGGATACCTCTCCCCTGGGCCTTGTACAAGACTCTTACCAGGACTTTATAGCGAAATAGCGAAAGTGCTGGATCTTAGAGCCCAGTCCTCCGAAGAGAGACATTACAGGCGACGCCTCATGGATGAGGCCCGGATCCCATCCAGATTCAGCTCATTTGTAGGCGTCTTGGATGGATCCGAAAGCATAGCTCTTTTACCCCCAGAGGGTCTCTTTGGTAGAGCTTTCCTTTAGCACCTCCTAACGCGTCCAACACCTTTCGACACTGGCGAAAAAACTGAGGTACTTCCCTGATGGGAGGGGTTATATGGAGGGGAACTGTCTTCCATTGGTTGTGCCAGTGTCCAATCACCGCTGGTGACCCTTAACCCATTATGTAATGACTAGCTCTGTGTCCCGTGGTGTACGATAAAGAAAATAAAGCATGGTACACGATGAGATTATCGGATGAATGATTGTCCAGTTTTTTTTTTTGCATGCTAATCTTAATTTAAAAATAGGTTACTTTATAGATAAAAAATTTGTAAGTAACGTATTGTATTTGTATTTTCAGACAAAAACTGTAGTGATTAAAAAAAGAAAAATCGTATGATTTGGTATTGTACAAGAAAAAATGTCATGTTTGTCCTTTCGGATAATTTTGGATGAAAGCAATGTACTAACGATTAGATTCTCCAGTCTGTTATAAACTCTGCTCAGCAGGGAATTTGTGAGCAGATTCCCTACTGAATTGGAGCCGAACGGGAAAGATTTCAGTGTTTTGACATCCAACCCGTGCCCGCTCAGTCTTTGTCCGCATATACCACACAGCAGACAGGGGTGGACTTGTGATGTCTCTATGGGTGGCCAGATGTAAACGCACTCCATTTACATCAGGCTACCTCTGATCTGTCACATTTGGGTCTGGAAAAATAGAAAAGGACTCAGCGAAAATGCCCTGTGTCCTGGGGATGTACAATAAAGAAAATCCAGAAAGACGAATGGTTCAATCGTTCTCTCCATACCTAGCTATAGGAAACAGTCTTTTTGGCTGGTGAAGGCACAAGCCATTTTGCTTGATTACACCTAACACAATGTATTTACAATGCCAAATAATGATCTCAATGGAGTAAAGCATGTTTGATCCAAGGATTCAATCAAACCCACATCATTAAAAAGTGTCAATAAATGGTGTATTACATGCTGTTCATACTCAGTCACTGTGGGATTTGTTTTCTGTAGTTTGCAAAAACCTGGTTGATCCTGCTGTTGTCCGTGTTCCACCTCAGGATTTTGCAGAGCAGTGTTGGCAGCTAGTGCTCAATTTTCTGTGTATTTTCTACCCTGAGCATTTCCTCCCCATCACATCTGAGCAGCTCATGGGACTATAGAGACAGACATGTGGGCATATACACAGTGGTAAATGTCAAACCACTTCCTCCTTCCATGTACTCTAAACAGAGCTCCACACTATGGGGTTGGGATATTACATCTTAAATGATGGTGGCTTCACCTCCCTGTTCTTTTAAAACACAGGCTGGAGAGGCGTGACACGGCCTGTGACTGGCAAAAATCTGCCCACACCATGTTATTGCTAAATAATAAAAATTTAATTTCAAAGATATAATTGTATTATTGTATAAAACAGTTTGTTGATATAAATTTTTACTCTGTATCCCAAAGGTTGTTTTATTTTGAACACGTAACCAGCAGCAGCGGACCAAAGGCTCCTGCTTATGTTTCCCTGCAGACAGGCTGGGAAAGATTTGGGTAATGTGACAGCTGTATATTGATTAGGAAAAAGGTGCTCAGATTTTTTTTTTTTTATATTAAAATTACAGTGCCATCCATATACAAAAAAAAAAAAAAAAAAGGAGAGACAGGATAATGTCAATTAAACAGTGCATTTAGTATCACTTTAAAGGGGAACTTCACCCTCTCAAGGAACACTATTTGTAATCCTTATGCTGCTAGCATTAGTAAATAGATAGTAAAGTATCTCATATTTACGCGTTTTAAACCTTGTTTTACATTTCTTCTATTACCTCCTGGTTTCCAGGCCTCTAGGCAATTGATATCATTCCAGGAGTCTTCAGGAGGGGGAGGAGGCGTACCCTTAGCTAAGCACACCCTTCTGCCTGCATGACTGCACTAAGGGCTGACGGATTCCAGGAAGTAAATGCTACATAAATCGTCTGTCCTCACTCAAGATGGCCACGGACAGAAATGCTACAGGGTGTTTTTCAAAGTGATTTCTCACCAAAAGAAAGCATGAAGACATGAATGGGGAGGTTTGCTTTGAATATTAAAAATAAATTAAATAGCATTTTTTGGAGCTCAGTAGTTCCTCCTTACCATTTAGAGTTTGACACCAAAATAATACTATTCCCTGAAGTAAAATCAGCATTCAACCAGCACAAATGCATATTTTATATACATTAAAAGTATTTTACCTTGATAATTTTAAATATGAAAACTGTGCCTGTTGCGCCAGCCTCTAAAGGGTTGGCCTGCAATAAGTCAGCAAACTTGGCTAAGTACACCCCTGTAGGAAAAAAAAAGGTATAAAACAAATTAATTAAAACAAAATATAGGGACATGCGATTTTTTTTTTGCTCTGCTACAACATCATTCAGATTTCTCATCACAAAATGCTGCAGACATTTGGATTACATAGGAGACATAATTTAATGATGCTGATCAGAACGGCCTAACTGGTTGGAAAGAGTGGGTGTTGTCATAGTCTAAGAAACCATGTGTAAGATTTGTTCTTTTTGGTACACAGACTAAATGCATGTGCCAAGTGAACCATGACAAAAAGGTGCACATTTGTGCTACAAAAGGGAACAAGCAGTTATTTGCTCTTAAAGTGGATGTAAACCAGAGGTGCCCAACCAGTGGCCCGGGGGCCACATGTGGCCTGCGGAGCCCTCTGATGTGGCCCACGACCTCCTGCTCTGGGGTGGATTAGAATAGAATGCTGTTATTAAAGGTCAGTTTATTACTAAAATCAGTGTATATATGGGCATATCTGTTCTGCAGTGGTTACTGGGCTGCTTTCTAACTGACCCGCAGATGGAGACCAGTGCACCTGCGGGTTACCTGCACTGAGCCATACACTTCTGTTATTACCTGCGAGTTTGGTGAGCTTTCTAAAAATGCACCAAACCTGCAGTATATAATAGAAGTCTATTGCAAAGTGCAGGAAAGCCAAAAGGTACGCTGTGTTGGTAAACCGCAGCGCATCAGTGTGAAAGTAGCCTTGGGCCTTTTTCACACGGTCAGTCCGACCCAATTGGACCCTCCATTCACCTCTAAGGAGTGTCAGATGTAAAACTACTTGTGTCCAACCTCCAATCCACAAAAAAAAAAAAAGGAGGGTATAGTGGGCTGTGTCATGGACCTGCCATCCCTCCGCTCCGTTTATTGTGGCCCATGACCGGTTACCAAGTCGCTTAAGTGGCCCTTGTTCTTCAAAAGGTTGGGCACCCCTGATGTAAACCCTCACATATACCCAGTGAAGTGAACAGCCTCAGAAGATAAACAGGGATGGAACAAATCTCCCTATATAAAAGTTTTACATCCACATCTGCTGTCTTCATCTTTAGATACTATTTAGAAAGTGCCCTTCCTGTTAGGAATTTTTTTTTTCTTCCTGATTATTATTGCAGAAAAGTCTGGGCACACAGCCAATTGGAGGAAAGACACACACCCCCCTCTACACAGAGACTCGCAGCTCTCTGTTGTATAGTTCAGAGCTGTGCTAGTCTTTAAAGCAACCTCCCCCAACTCAAAACTACAGTTGGTTTTATCATATGACAGAGGAATGGAGCAAGAGAAAGTTACAAGACGCAGGGCTTTGCAGAGAGATAAAACACTGCAGATCTATGTGCTCAGCTCAAATTTAATGAATCAGGTTTACACCCACTTTAACATTATTGTATATATGGAATATACAGTATGTAGTAGTTCTACCTTGCCTTGGCAGAAATGCAAGTTTCTAATCTTGCCCAGCATATCTAGGAAACGGTTCAGATGACACTAACTAGTTAACATACATATTCAGATTCATTGTTGCCAGGCTAAGGCTTCATGTACACAGGACGTTGAACAACCTCTGCTGAACGATTTAACTTGACGGCTAGAAACTGGTCTCTAAAAATGTCCGTTTAGCCGTGTTTACATGCCGCGTTTGCGTCTAGAAGCGTTTGAAAAAAAAAAATTGTTTTTTTTTGGTCAAAATGAAAAATGTCTAAACGAAACACTGCTAAACGGGAGTTACCGCGTTTAGCGCTTGAAATGCCTCTAAACAGCTTCTGAACGCATTTTTTTGGGGTTCCAGAAAAAGCCTCTAAACTCAACTGCCTAGAACGTAGACGACCCTGTGTACATGTACTGATAAGATAACAGAGGAGAGTTCAGGGGCAGTTGAAACAAGTGCCCAACTGGTCCTAAACATCCGTTTACCAGCAGCAGTGTACATGAGGCCTATGTCTAATGAAAACCAACACACATTCCAGATGGTTATACTTCTTGGGGAGGCAAAGGTCTAAACTTGCTGTATGCGAGTAAGGCTCCATTTGATAAAGAGTACAAATTCATAAAAAAATCAGAACCCCATGTTAATGTTGCATGTCTGTAAGCTTAGTCCCAACTGATCATCATTAGACTTTAGGTTAAAGCAGAACTAAACCTCTCTCTTCTTTACAGCCAAGGAAGAGAACATTTTGGGCTCCTTTTGATCTGCAGTTGTCATAGTGTTGCGTGTGTGATCAGTTATGACACCAGCCATTTGATGGCATGACAGTTCAGTTGCGAGCACAAGCACTTGTTGCGACAGTTAGTCACAGCATTCCTTGAACGGAACAGTTTTGATAAAGTTAAACAGATGGGTTTCGTTCCGCTTTATGTTAAATGTGCCTCTGGGTAAGAGACAATGTGCAGAAACAGTCTTCAAGTAGAAGGAAAGGATAACTGACATAAGTAGGCCCATGACCCTGCATGCCATTTATCACAAATCACTGTACAGAGTCTTCTTTCTATGCAATCATGTGACCACAAAAATCCAGGATCCTCTCCCCTTCTGGCCCAGCTAGTGAAAGAAAAAACTCTTCTCTCCCTTGACAGCAGTGGGTGAACCATTGTTCTATTTAACTCACCCCTGTTGTCAGTCTTCTACATTTAGAAAGGACCCAAAGCTTTGCGGTCCTCTGATTGCAGTTGCAAAATAAATAATAAAAAAATAAACACTAAAAGCTGTATTCCTATTGTGATTTTTGATAAAGGACATGCAATACTAAAGGTGTGTGTTTGTAGTTAGCCTTTCCCGCCACTTAAACTTTAAAATAAAACCTATAAAAAAATAAAATAAAAAGTTTTAGGAAAACCCACATCCCTTTTTCACAATGATTGAATATACTGTTGTATCGATTATGGTGAAACTCACCCATAGAGGATTTTCCAAGTGTAGTAAGCTTAGAATGTCCCACAAGTAATCCTCTCTCGCATATATTATTCACCTAAAAGGATAAAGCAACATCCATGTTCACAAAATATCAATTCAAGCTTCACGACACTATAAAAGCTCAGTTTGCTAAGAATTGCTCTACTTAGGCTGGCCATACATTATATAATTTTCCATTAGATTTACCAAAACCATATATTATACAGGATTTATATGGCGCTGACAGTTTACGCAACACTTTACAACTTGAGGGTAGACAGTACAAATATAATACACTTCATAATACAGTAGGAATCAGAAAGCCCAATATGAAGTCAAACCTAAACACTTTCAATTTGTTGCAGTCAGACAGGCCCTTGCACTACATAGTTGAAGGTAAATCTAAAAGGAAATTAAATAAGAAAATTGTGTAATGTAACATTTCTACAGGTTCTTAGACACAGGTGTTAATGGCAAAAGGACCTTCATATCACAAGGACAATGCAGGTTACTACTACAGCATAGATATTGCTATGGAGCATTTATCTTAAAACTACACTTTTTTTTATAGGGAACACATCTTTTTCAGTACAAGGGACAAAAAGCTACAACAGCCATGTCATACAAGTCTTTACCAACCTCAAATGCTGCAGAACCACACGTTCTGGTTCATACATTACCTGCATCTATTCATATGCATTGAAGGAGATAACACTTTGCCCCCTAATTCTCCACACATATGATAGGACTATAGGTAAATAGACATGTATGACTCAGGAGACTGTTTCAAGTCTTTATGTGATGACAGAACAGAGATGAAAAACTTTAGCCTGGATTTTTACATGCATGTCACAAGGCAGAAGAAAAAGGGTTTCAACAGGAAAAGCAATATCTTCATTGTGCGGTTTTTTGGTGTAAAAGGCCATGACCAAAAAATTGTTAACTATGATAACTATTCAGCTAATACGTGTAATCGTATTCGAATATAAGAACTCATTTATTATGACTTTCATTTTTACACTTTTACATACAGCCAAAAAAATTTGTTGTTACAGTCTAAACTGATTTAATGCTCCTGACCATTTCATGGTATTTATCAAAACATCTGATACATTTTCCCAGGGATGTAGTAAAAGCAGCTTGTATGATTTGCATGTGTCCATTAACCCTTTTACAGCCAAGTACAGTGACCATGAATTTATAGCAAAACTGATTAGAAGACTGCTGAACAAATCAATCCACCTAAAATGTACCCCCCCCCCCCCCAATTCTCTCCATCCCCGCCACCAATGCAGCCTGCAACACTGATCCATTGCGACTTCCCTGCAGCTGCTGTCTTCTCCTCTCCCTAGATTTAGGTGCTGCAGGGGTGCCACAGAGGTATAAAAAAATAAAAATAAACACCCCCCCCCCCACACCAGTGGACCCATCCTCACTGATTCCAGCTTTGCCGCCTCCTCCTCCTCCTCCTCCTGCCAGCTGCAGCATCAATGAGGGAGATCAATGTCAGGATGAAAAGAAGCAAACAGGCTGGTAAACATGTGCTTACCAGCCCCTTTCCTGAACAAACACAGTAAATGATAGGTATTGATCGCTCACTGTGTGTTCATTCATCATTAAAGCATAGCAAACTGAACTAAGCTATACATAGACTTCTATTTATTCATCTGCAGTGCAGCTGAGGCTGCAGAGAATGGGATAGAGCAAGGGTCTCCAAACCCCGGCCTCATTTAGACTGCCTGCTTCAATTCCCCCTTGGACTTTAGGCAGAAGGACAGAGCAGAAGGCAGACGAGGTGATGTATGTGTGCCGCTGTCAGAGCTGATCCAATGAGGCAGAGGAAGGCGGAGCAGTGGGCGGATTCCCATGTGTGCAGGGAGGAGGTAGAGCACAGATGTGGGCTGGCTGTGCGTCAGACTTAGGGAGTGGCGGAAGAGGAGGTTTGGCTGGAGAAGGCTCCCGATTCGTGCAGCTGCCACCACCAGATTCGTATGGAGGTGTTGTCGTGCCTGCTCCAGTGACAGCTAACCCACCCTGGTGTGCTGCAGATTCCTCCACTGACATCTGCAGGAGCCGCAGGACTGGAAAACCAAAAAAGATGTGTGTGATGGTGGAGGGTGTGATCAGAAAGGATAGATATAGGGGGTGTGATCAGACTGGGGGTATCTGGGGTGGTGTTATAAGATTGGGGGGGGGGGGGGGAGTATCTGGGGGTGTAATCAGGCTGGGGGACACAGACATGCGGAAAGGCGCCGGCGGGGACAACGACGTGTGGAAAGGCTCCGACAAGATTGTTATTTATAAATAAATTAATAAAAGTGTAAATAAATTTGTTTGGCCCGGGAATATTTATAAAATCTACGTGGCCCTTTTACAGACCCCTGGGATAGAGGACTGTTAATGTCTTTGGCTCCTTTGTCTCAAAACAGAGATCAGGAGTCTCTTTAGACCCCTGATATATCATCAAAGACCACCCACTGCGAAGAAAAAAAAAAAAACATAGTAAGGCCTTGTTCACACAGGGATTACTACAGCATACGCCCCGTGCGTGACCATGTTTACCCACACAGGTAATTCATGCCTCTCTGTGCAGGCAGTCCCATTGATGTTAATTGGGACGTAGAAGCTGCACGAACACAGCCGCTGCTGCGAATCTGACATCCATGTGATCCTGGGAGCATGTCTCTGAGCTCACACCATCTGCGATCATGGCTGTGAACACACAGATGTCAGATTGGACAGCAGCGGCTGTGCCCATGCAGTCGCTGTATACAAATTGACATAAATGGAACGGACTCCATGGGGGATGTAGGAAACACCTGTGTATACCCGTACGGGTAAACATGGCCCCCCACAGGCATACACTTTAGTAAGCCCGATATGAACAAGGCCTTAGCAGAAAGCTAGCAGGAATTGTGCAAGTTATGCTGTGTTCATTAATGATTTACCGAATATAAGCCGAGGCACCTAATGTTACCTCAAAAAACTGGGAAAACTTATTGACTCAAGTATAAACCTAGGGTGTCCATCTGCATGCCTCACTGTCCCCATGACTAGACTGACATTTAACATGGGAGTCTATGGAAGGGGTGCCTGGCTTTGAAAAATCGGTGCTCCCCGGCCGTAGGTCCCCCAGACAAACTTTGCACACTTGTAGAGAAGAAATGGGGCTACATGTGTGCCAAGTTCGAGTCCAGGGGATCTACGACCAGCCAGTACCGGGTCCCCAAAGTCACAGGAGAAATTACAGTTTAACATGGGAGTCTATGGAAAGAGGGCCCGGCCTTGAAAAATCGATGCTCCCCGGCTGTAGGTCCCCGGGACAACAAACTTTGCACACTTGTAGAGGAAGAGTGGGGCTACACGTGCACCAAGTTTGGGGTCCAGGAGACCAATGGCTGACCGGGTCCCCAAAGTCCGGGAGATCAGGCGCAAAAAGGTAACAAGTATAAGCCGAAGGGGGCATTTTCAGCACAAAATAAATGTGCTGAAAAACTCAGCTTATACTCGAGTATATACGGTAAGTGGATTTTTAGCAAATTGATAAACATTTGTGCAAATATTGTGGGGTGTTAAAAAAAAAATAATAATCCAGTAGCACTTTATTCTACAGGTTATGTGCTTTCAGAAAATGTATGGTTTGGGGGGGTCTTTTAAACTGTTTTTATTTAGTTTTGCGAAGCTTCAGTTTTTCACCATTTCCCTAGAAAAAAAGGCGCAATTTAAAACTTAAATATTTGTTATTAACGCAGTACACTTCTGTATATATACACACACAAGGGTTGTCTCGGTACTTGTACTCGCGCAAATGCTCCCGATGCTTCACCCGATACTTTTTTTTTAGTGTAGAATGGCCGGAGGAGTCAGTGGCTGGGTAGGGCGGGAGGAGTCTGGCTGGAGAGGGCGGATAGCGTCTGTGGACTGAGTGCAGGCAGAGTTTGGCTGGAGAGGGGGCGGGCAGAGTCTGTAGAAGGAAAGTGCGGGCAGAGTCTGGCTGGAGAGGGCAGGCTCAGTCGATGGACGGAGTCGGCGGGTGGAGAGCGAGTCCATCACCTGCAGTTGAACTTGGTAAGCTGGCAGGGGTGTAGGGCGCAGCCGCATCAGGATCGCTGTCACATTCGGTCGCCGTCAGCGGTTGAACGTCCCTACGCCCATCTTGGTACACCCTGCACTGGGCTGCAGTAAGCAGCAGCAGACATCTTGTTACGCCCAGCCCGAGCTATATGGGCTGGGTGTAGCAAGATGTCTGCTGCTGCTTACTGCAGCCGAGTGCAGGGTATACCAAGATGGGTGTTGCAGCATAGTTTTTTTTTTTTATAAATCCGGTGTCATTTTTCGCAGCATTTCAACCTATTAGGGGGCACTGGTAAATGGCACTGATAGATGGCACTGATTGTGCAATCAGTGCCATCTACCAGTGCCACCTATCAGTGCAATAAGTGCCATCTACCAGTGCCAGCCACCTATTAGTGTCCATCAGCACCAGGCACCAGTCAGTGCTCATAAGTGCCAACCATCAGTGCCAGCCACCTGTCCCCCATCTGTAAAACTCTCACATGACATTGGAAAAAAAAAAAAAGTAGTATCGGTGATGGCAAGAACTTGGAAAAAAGTATCGGTACTTATACTCGGTCTTAAAAAAAAAGTGGTATCGGGACAAATTATATATATATATATATATTCAGTGTTTCTCAACTCGTCCTCAAGGCGCACCAACAGGTCATGTTTTCAGGCTTTCCATTGTTTTGCACAGGTGATTTGATCAGTTTCACCGCCTTAGTAATTACCACAGCCGTTTCATCTGAGGGAAATCCTGAAAACATGACCTGTTGGGGCGCCTTGAGGACTGGAGTTAAGAAACACTGATATAGAGTGTGTTTGTGTACACACACACACACACACAGTGGAACTTTAGTTTACGAGTAACACGGTTAACGAGCATTTTGACAAACGAGCAACTTTTTTTTTTTTTTAATCCTGACTTGGTTTGTGAGTGTTGTCTCGCAAAACAAGCACAATTCAAGCTAATGGGGCGTGTAGTACCGCATTTGGCCAGAGGTGCGGGGGCGCCTGTGACAATGGGAACGGTTCGGAAATACTCGGAATCATTTGAAAAATACTCAGGCTCTCCGGAGTCCCCGAACTCTGGCCACATGCGGTATTGCATGCCATAGAAGTCAATGCGGAACAAATTATCTTTGTTTCCATTGACTTCTATGGGGAAACTCACTTTGATATGTGAGTGCTTTGGATCACAAGCATTCTCCTGGAACGGATTATGCTCATAATCCAAGGTTCCACTGTCTGTGTCAATTTTCAATTACCAGCTTTCAGCGTTTGTGAAAGACCCCGAACCATACATTTTATAAAAGCATAGGACCAGTAGAATAAAAAGGCGTCTTTTTTTTAGGCCCTGTGAGTTTTTCACAAATGTGTTTTAAAACTATTTTTGCTAAAACATACTAAAATCATTTAGTGGATACATAATAAAAAAAACCTGCAGAATAACTAATAAATATATATATAAAAGAAATAAAAGTAAAATTGTCTGGCCATCTGAGTTTAGAAGTGAAGCATGGTAGCGAAGGAATTAGAAGGTTTATGCCTGCCAAGTTAATATAATTTGAATACTATTTTTGCAGGTCTGTGTGGTTCCCCACTGTCTGTATATTTGAATGCGGTCTGAGAACTGACAAATGTTGAAGTTCTGTGTTTCGCTATCTGGCAATGAATTAGTGGCTTTACATCATTTGCCTGCATGACAAAAAAAAAAAAAAAAAAGGTATTAAAATGTTTTCTAGTTACTATTTAACCGCTTCAGCTCGAACCATTTTGGTGGTCAAAGACCATGTCACTTTTTGCGATTCGGCACTGCGTCGCTTTAACTGACAATTGCGCAGTCGTGCGACCCAAACAAAATTAACGTCCTTTTTTTCCCACAAATAGAGCTTTCTCTTGATCACCCTCTGCGTTTTTTTTTTTTGCTCTATAAATTTGTAAACAAAAAACATTCCCCTATTCTGCCTGTTATGCTGTTGCCGACCACAATATCGAGTTCCCGGGAGCCGTGGCCGCACTCGCGAGGCACACAGCGGGCACACAAATTTAAAAGAGGTGTACCTGTACACCAATGTGCCTGCCCGTACCATTCTGCCGACGTACGGCGGTCGGCAAGTGGTTAAATACCATTGCTTGTAAAGTAATCTACATAACCATCCAACATAATTCTACTCTAGATGTTCTGTAAAAAAAAAATCCCCATTTTAACAAGGCCGGACACAGGCGCGGATCCAGAGTCTTTTCTCGGGAGGGGCACTGCCAAAAAGTTTTTTGTGGGAAATTTATCGGGGAATAGGCTGGTGTCGGCGCTTCAATCATCCCGGCACCATGGTTGTTATGGTGTCAGGATGATTGAAGCGCATTATTTCTATTATTACATTGTAATATAAAATTAAATAGTTCAATGCAGAATCAGTGGGAGCCCAGAGTGTATCACTTGCCACCGTCGCCTGCAATTAGTGGGAGCCCTGAGCGTGTCACTTGCCACACCTTGCGGATTGTCACTTGCCACGTCACCTGCCACACCTTGCGGATTGTCACTTGCCTGCCACCAGATGCAGATTGTCATTTGCCACGTCACCTGACACAATTTGCGGATTGTCACTTGCCACACCTTGCGGATTGTCACCAACTTGCCTGCTAAGGTGTAGTTTTGGTTGTCTCTTGCTATGTCCCAGACTCCCAGAGTCAGGCAGCATAGAGATAATGTAATCTCTCTGCTGCCTGCACAGTGAGGGCGGAAGTCACTGAAGGAATGCAGGGCAGGCACAGGCGGTGAGAGGATCTCATCTCTTTGCTCCCCTGCTCCCGGCTAGGTGATTGGCCAGCTGCCACACTGAGCCTGCTCTCTCGCTCTCACCTGCGCTGCCTACACACTGAGCAGCACGGTCTGCCCACGAACCGCGTCCCCCGCCCACAAACCGCAAGCGGAGCCGCCCGCTTTCTTACCCGTCTGTGGAGCCGCACACTATCACACCTGCCCGCAGAGCGGCCCGACGTGACTCACTGACATCACTCGTTGCTAGACGCCAAGCGGCCCAGGCATTGGCAACGAGTGCAGGGAAGAGGCTCCACCCACCTCCTCCGCTCCTGGTATCGTGTCAGTGCGCCGCGTAACTACATTAGACGAGTCTCTCTCTCGGCGCCGCTGATTGGCTGATGTGAGAAACAGAGACTCAGAGACAGCGGCAGCCGCAGAACAAGTACTGTATATACTCGAGTATAAGCCGACCCGAATATAAGCCGAGGCACCTAATTTTAACCCCAAAAAAATGGGAAAACGTATTGACTCGAGTAGAAGCCTAGGGTGTCCATCTGCATGCCTCACTGTGCCCATGCCTAGACTGATGTTTAACATGGGAGTCTATGGAAGGAGTGCCCGGCTTTGAAAAATCGGTTCTCCCCGGCCGTAGGTCTCCCTGACACCAAACTTCGCACACTTGTAGAGGAGACATGGGGCTACATGTGTGCCAAGTTTGGGGTCCAGGGGACTTACGACCGGCCGTTACCGGGTCCGCAAATCACTGGAGAAATGAGCGTTTAACATTGGAGTCTATGGAAGGGGTGCACGGCTTTAAAAAGTCAGTGCTCCCAGGCCGTAGGTCCCCCAGACACCAAACTTTGCACCCTTGTAGAGAAGACATGGGGCTACATGTGTGCCACGTTTGGGGTCCAGGAGACCTACGGCCGGCCGGTATCAGGTCCCCAAAGTCCAGGAGATCAGGCGCAAAAAATAAAATAAAAAACAGAGCAAGCGAGTATGACAGATGATCCGCCCCTGGCCGGACACCAACTTCTTTAACCATTTGACCTCCGGAAGATATAACCCCTTCATGACCGAGCCATTTTTTGCGATACAGCACTGCGTTACTTTAACTGAAAATTGCATGGTCATGCGACACTGTACCCAAATAAAATTTCCTTTTTTCCCCCCCACAAAGCTTTCTTTTGGTGGTATTTGATAACCTCTGCGTTTATTTTCTTGTGCTATAAACTAAATAAGGCCAACAATTCTAAAAATATATTATTTATATATATATATATATATATATATATATATATATATATATATATATATACACACATATACATATACATATACACACACACACACACACACACACACATATATATATATATATATATATATATATATATTAATCCTATTAAAAATAATTTCTTCATGAATTTAGGCCAATATGTATTCCGCTACATATTTTTGGTAACAAAAATCCCAATAAGCGTATATTGAAGGGTTTGCGCAAAACTTATAGCATCTACAAACTATGGGATATTTGTATTTATTTTTTTAGTAGTAATGGTGGTGGTTATCAGCGACTTCTAGCTTGTATGCAATATTGTGGAGCACATTCTGACACTTTTTGGGGCCAGTGACACCAATACAGTGATAAGTGCTGGAAAAAATATACACTGTCACTGTACTAAGGACACTGACTGAAGGGGTTAAAATCAGGGCAGATCAAAAATTTAACTGTGCGCCTAGCTGGCGTTTTACTATACTGTGTAAGGTGCTTTTACTAGGGGGAAGAGATGGAATTTATTCCCTGCTTTGCATGGACACACATTCCATCCCTTCCCTCCTGTCAGAACAGCGATCTGCCTTGTTTACATCGACAGACCGCCATTCTGCCTCTCTGCTGGATGATTGGCAGTCCCCCTACCCAGAAGATATATACACACACGATCCAGCACACATCTGCCACCTTGTAGCAGTAAAACTGCTATAGGGCAGACCTCAAGCGGTTAACCACCGACTCCTCAGCGCCATTTCAAAACGCTACGGGGATAACAGCCATTTGCCCCAGGGCTGTTTTAAAATAGCACCCACTCTAAGAAGCTTCTGGTAGCAGTAGAACTGCTGACATCCAATACTAAGCCCAGGAGCTGAAAATAGCTTCTGATACTTTGAGATCTCTCCATGGCGGTGTTTAGTATACAGGAGTGTATTTATGATCTTTTTAGCAGTCTAAGGTTCACCACCACTGTGACGGTTGTATTTTTACACCAAAGAGGCTTTTTTCCCCCCATTGACCGCTGAGACTGTTTTAGCAAGGGTTCTCCCCCCACCCCCGGAAGACCCAAAAATTTAAGGGGCTAATCTGGCGTAAAAAGGTGGAGAAAGTCTGCTATAATATGATTTTGACCAGCAGACATAGTTTGGAATAAATGTATGGGGTGTGCAAGTTATGTAAACACACATGGAAATGACAATACATTTTGTTTCACCATTTATTTCCAATTAAAAACTGCAGCAAAACATGTATCCAAATTTACTCCAAATTAAAGCTCTCTGCTACCACACCCCCACAAAAAATCAAGTATAATGCGTTACGTTATATTACATTATACATTGGGGTAGACTACAAAAAGTATAAAGGTCTATAGCGTAGTAGGGGTGTCGAATTTAATCGCAGCTTCGATGCACCGCGATTCGGCCGCCCGCGATTCGGCGTCGATGCTGTGACCAGAAATAATCGATTATGGGGGGGGGGTTAACTGCGCGCCGCACTGTGCCCTGCCTCTCTGAATGAACCCCTAAGCAGCTGAAGGCACTGTGCCCTGCCTCTAAGCCAAACTGAGCAATGGGCGTTAGCCGCGCCCTTCCGCTGACGTCATCCCCAGCCGCATCGCTGTGAGATGAGCTGCCTGCTACATGAGAGGAGACATGTGGAGCGAGTGTCTCCGACTCCCGGTCTCCTCGGCTCGCTGTCACACAGGCTGCTGCGGGACACCTGAGCCAGCGTCCCGCACTTGTCCTCACAACAGGCTGCTTCGGGCAGTGGGAGACACGAGCGAGCCAGAATACTGGATGGCCGCGCTTGTCCTCACAGGCTGCAGCAGGAAACCAGTGCATGCACACTGTCACCATCAGGTACAGTACTGAAGTCAGACACTAATTACGGTTTATGTATGTCTTAGTGATTGATTTACATCACAGCTCCATTGATAACTTTTTCTGTATGATTTATGGTTTTGCTCATCACTGACCCCACACATGCAGCCATGCATTGCATGTGTGGTTGTCAGTGATGAACAAAACCATAAATGATACAGAAAAAAAAAAAAGTTATCAATGAAGTTGTGATGTAAATCACTAAGACAATAAGGCATACATAAACCATAATTAATGAAATGGCATACATAGTCGTTTGGGGGGGATGTTATGGGGACATTGTCCGCAGTCTCTGACCATCTCCTGCAGCAGGCCTGCAGTCTCTGACCATCTCCTGCAGCAGGCCTGCAGTCTCTGACCATCTCCTGTAAGTAATTTGGGGGCAGTCTGGAGCTCTTCAAGTTGTCTGCTGTGTTTACACTTTGCTACATGCAGGGAGTGTTGTTTTTTTAAAACTAATTTTTTTGGATGAAAACCGTACACAGTAATCGTGATGCATCGCAGAATCGAATCGTGGACAGGATAATCGTAATCGAATTGCGAGGCCAGTGAAGATGTGCACCCCTATTGCGTAGAACAAAGACCATTACAAAAATAAAAAAACTCAGACTCAAGAAGATTGAGAGAGAGTGAGAGAAACAGGCCTGGGGATTCAAGCAGCTTCCTTATCAGTATTTGTACTTTCAGCAGTGTTTTTAAAAAGGTGCTGATATTAGCATAGTCCATAAAACATTTCCTTGGATCTCTGAAGTTTTTCACACACTGCTATTGTGAAGCAGCCAGCTGGTCTGATCTCTGCCGTGATGATCCTGAACTGCCAACATTATAAAAATATAAATTGTAAACAAGTGAATACTGCTGCAGATCTGGTAGGGCTGAAAGAAAAAAATAATTCACAGGAGATAGGTAGCCAGTCATCTAAAATTACACAATGGCACCTGGACCTTTTCTGTTAAAGTCCAACTTCTGGCTATCTTAACATGCTGGATCGTATGAATTATTTGCACTTTCGTCAACCATTAATTTTTCATGCGTAACTGTCAAAATAAAAACGCTGACAGAGCCATGGCTTCCAGAACTGAAGACACCCGATATGTGAAAAAATAAGATGCAAATCTAAACATGGTGCTTTTAGTATGGTTTACTTTGTTTACAGCTGTCCAGTATCGGAATTAAGCCAACAAGAAATTTGAGAACTTGCAAATTAAGCCTAGGATGGCAGGACAAGGTTACAATGTTGCAGGCAGAGGCAAAAACAGAGAAACAAAGTATGACCTTTACATTTGAGTAATGCTTTTTATTTTTACTCAATTTAGTTGTCTCAAGTCCGCTTTTAGTTAACGCACAGTAAACTAAAATTTTTCAGAACATTAAAGATTGGAACTGCTGCATGTGTTCGTGTCAAGGGCATCTGTAATGCAAATTGTAATCTGAACTGACACAGAACGCCAACTACTAAATTCATGCCTGTAATATTTGTGCACATTCACCAACCAGGTGATTAAACTGTTGTTCCTCTACCAAGGTCCGCTTCGCACCTGGCCAGTCCATTACGCGAACGCAGGCATGTTAAAGTTGGTAATTTTAGATGTGCTGCCAACGCACCCAGGGGGGCTTTTTTTGCAAAGCACACAGAACAAATGGTTGCCCAGAGTGTTGTGGAGCACTAAAAACATACATGTATTGAGGTCCAAATGTTTACAAGGTGCATTATGGTGGCATACAGAGCACAATACCGTTAGTACATTATCATGGCATGCGTGCGGTTTAACCATGCATTACCATAACATAGGTGTTTCAAACTTTACAAAACCGTGTTGCTCAAAAGGCTCTAATTTTTCATACACAGGATGAGTACATATTTATAAAATTTCTGTTCAGGCAACAGGGTGAACACAAGTCATATTAAACTTTTGTATGACAATTAAAGTAGTTTTTGCTACAGGTAAGCCTATAATAAGTCTTACACCTGTAGCTACCCCGGATATCTCCTAAACCTGCACAGTTTAAGAGATATCCCCTGTATCTGCATGTGCGGACGTCAGCACATGCGCACTGAAGCAATGGTACGTACGTGCCGTTGCTTCAGTGAGTGTGTCACCGGCAGCTCACGCGCACATGCGCTGGAGTGACGTCATCGCGGCTCTGGCCAATCACAGAACCAGAGCCTGCTATACCTGGAAGTACCGTCGGGAGCGATGTTGCCGGCTGGAGCAGTGTACGAGGACTGCTGCGGGGGCTTCGATCTAAGGCAAGTAATTCATGAGCTAGTATGCTATGCATACTAGCTCATTATGCCTGTCTTGCAGGTTTTATTTATTTTTTTTGAATCATGAGTTTACAACCACTTTAAGATGTTGATGGCAGCACCTATAAAGTTTTGCTTTTTTTTTTACTAAAGATTCTGCATTTGATCCTCTCATTTTACCATATCTCCGATCGCTGGCCTTAAATTCCATTGTGAGAGTGGCTCCCTAAGGTTGTAGGGTCCTATGGAGACTGTCGGAGCCACCCTTTCATACATGCTCACAGTATGCAGGACACCACTGCCTACACTGGACGTGTGTAGCTAAGTCCAGGGGAATAGAAATAATCACATAGCAGCGGCATGCAGGTGCTAGAAATTACAACCTGTAGTCCAAAGGAAAAGGCATCAGAAGACATTACATTCAGATGGAACACTTCCCAAATGAAGGTTCAGAAAAACTGAACAGAGGAACTGGAGACACTGCTATTTACTGCATATAGTGATTTTTTTGTAAACAATTGGCATGCAATAGAGCAAAAGGGATGCATCTATAAAGATGATGCCATAGTAATACTTTAAAACTAATTTAATGAGAGGGAAAAAGCCTGCGAATAAAGCACAAACATCCAACTATTGTTGAATATTAAACCTTGGTACTCCATTTTGTTACAGATCCAAGTGTCAGTACTTGGCAATCAAGGTGCAGTAGTGTGTAAAGCATCATTGGCAAAGTATTAGAGAATTACCCACTGGTCCAGGTTAGGATTTAAACACGTCAGTTCCCATCACCATTCTGAAGCCTGTATTTTTTTTTTTTAAATTGATACACTACTTCCATTGCTGCACTCTCGCCAAAATGTACCAAAAAAAAGGTAGGCATACGAGTAGCAATTAGAAACACAATAGACTGGTGGAAGCTAAACAGCACGGAGAACTTCAATTAAAAAAGGGAGCTATTTTTAATGTTCAAAACCCTGCATTTCACTATCCTGCTTTGTTTGGAGATTTTTTTTTATGCTCGCATTGTCAAAATATCTTCCTCTTACCTGGCTTTCATCAACCAAAAGAAAACCATAAGATTCAGCAAGCTCTTTATCTAGGCGACCATCAAATTTCAACTGTCTTCTTTTTTCAGTAAACTATTAAGTGGGGAGAATATAAATTGGGGACAGGGAAAAGAAAAAAATAAAAAAGTAAATTTAGACAGTACAGTGGTGAAATGTTAAGTTTCTTTTCACAGCCCTAAACTAAGCCACAAAGTTACAGAATAAAAATGCACAAGTTGTATAAGTGTGCCACAATGTACACGAGTCAAACTCTTGACATTCATATCTTTCCATTAACCCTGACTAGAAGTGCATTGATGTTAGAAATTGTCTGCTTTTGACAGCATCTGTACAAATTAAGTAGAGTCTTACAACTGTCAAAGTCTGAATTAAAAAAAAGAGCAACTTGCCACAAATCTTGACTGATTCAAGCATTCTGTCCCACAAACCTACAACCCAAACTTGATCAATCTAAAAGATGATCAATTTATTGTTCACTGACCTCTTTCTCCAAGAACTCATTGTGCACCAGTTGGGCAGATTTGTAAGTGAAATGTATTTTAGAATTTGCTTCCAAGAATGAGGCATGTAGAATTTTCAAAAGCTCCTCAAATTCCCGCGAATCGGAACTAAGTGATTGAAGAGCTAAAACATGAACAAAAACAAAAAAGTGTTACTTTTTATTTTAGGAATAATTTTAAAATTAGTTCGCGCAAATTTCAGAGCCACACAAGACAACAAAACCAAAAAAAAGTGTAAGATTTTATTTTTTTTATATTTATTTTGGTTTAAATTACAAAGTATACAACTTGCAGAACAAATATACATTTACCAAAACCATGACGATAAAATATATATATTTTTTTATCAACACACACTACCTTTTTCATGATACCCACATATATTGCATTACAACATACTGGCTGCATAAAGGATGGATTCCACCACCAGGCTACAGAGGAAACAAAAATGGGGGATTACAAGACTGCCTTTTAACCTTTGACCTATCTGCCCTGGAAGGCAACTGGGGAAAATGCTGCTCTGCAGACTACATGCAATATCCATGCTAAAAATCCAAATCGCCAATCGGCCGGTATAGACAGGAATTTTGCTCAACTTTGAACCAATCTGTTGCAAAAGAAATCTCATTTAAGAACTCAAAATAGAACACGTCCACGAACTTATGGCTAGAAAATTTGTTTTTTTTACTCAAATGCTTGTCTGTTAAAGTTTGATCAAAAGGTTAGTCAGTTTGCATCCCAACCATGGCACTACCTGCCTGGAGTTTGCATGTTCTCCCCGTGCCTGCGTGGGTTTTTAAGACCTTAGATTGTAAGCTCCTCGAGGGCAGGGACTGATGTGAATGTACAATATATATGCAAAGCTGTGCATAAATTTACGTCACTATACAAGTACCTGTAAAAAATAAAAGAAGTCTAAAGTTTCACATGTGTACAGATCATGGAGCAGCTAGTATTAGGTGGTCACATTCAACTTTACATTTCCTGATACTATAAATGTAGTTGCTTTTCTTACAAGCAATTATGGTTAGGTCACCCCAAGTCTTCATTTATGGTATTCATGTGGTAGCACTGGGGTACATATCTCACCATTCTACTACACGCATGGAATCAATGTGGGTTTCTGCCAGAACCCAAAAAGCCTTTTCACCCTGTATGTGAATGTGTGTGGTAAGGGATTTTGAGTTCCTTGAAAAGACAGTGTGATGTATACAGTGTTGGCACTATACAAATATGTTTATTACTCCATAGCCTGCTTTCAGCAACTGCCCACTTTATGAGTCACAGCTTCATATCAAGCAGGTCTGAGCCATACTGTCAATGCGGCATCTTGAATTGAGGTAGACAACTTTACATTACAAATATCGAGATAACCAAATTGTGTAAATGTTTCAAATAATTTTGCCAATTAAAAGGTTACAGTAGAAAATTTAACAAAAGTATAATAATGTAAGGTTACAGAGAGTTGTAATTTGTAACTTGGTTGATAAATGACCCATTGACAAAGCCTTGGGTTGAAGAGGAACTTCCTCTTTAGCATGAAGTTCTGCTTTAACGCCTCCTTCCTGCTCTCCCACTTTGAGGTTTTTATGAAAAGAGCAGGTACCGAATTTTAGCAGGTACCCACTTGCACTGCCTAGGCGATCAGAGTGGAAGTTCTCCACCCCCCCCCCCCCCCACCTTCTGGGACACATCACAGGTCCCAGGAGGCTGTGGGACCAGTCACAAATTATCCCTGCGCAGTGGGAACTTGGCTGTGAAGCCACAAGGAGTAACAGCCAGCTTCCCTTCGTTAAACCGCCAGTGCCTCAGACTGGCGAAGAACCTCCCCAGGTGAGGTTGGTGCTGGATCCTTAGACAGGCGGGTCCCTTTTTTTTTTTCCTTAAAGTCAGCAGGTACAGTATTTGTAGCTGCTGACTTAAATTTTTCTTTAAGATTAAAAAACCTCTAATGATGCACTACGGTCATTAATTGCCATATTTGGTGCTTACTGAAAGAGAAGAATTGTGTGTTTTTGCAAACAAAATGTTTGTTTAATCTGATCATATAGCTTTTTAAAGCAAGCATTCAATTCTTCATTTTTTATTATAAAACTTTCATGAGTCATGAATCACAAAACATGTGCTCACGGTTTTATGGTAACCAGTCAGTACCATCAGTCCCTCAAGCCTAGTCTAAAAATTCTACTCCAGACATCAGGCCTTCAAAGTTAGATTTCAAGATCCATTGATAAAGGAAAAAAAGATTTCAAAATATTCATATACACTGTTCTAAAACAGTCATTTTCTTGATAAGGAGCATCAGTTCTCCACAACCACAGATATCTGTAGCATGATGCAAAACTGCTTTAAACACATATATAAAGCGCAAATGCCATTGCGTGATCACACCGATGGCTTTGTGTCGTGTTAACCTCCGCTGATTCACTGATGCTCTACCAGCACTAAAAAAACAGTTGATTCTAAGTCTAGAATAGGCTTCAAAATTTATTGTGAAATAAAAAAACTATTCTATGCAAAAGATTGAAGGCATTGTTTTTGGAGAAAAAACTATTTAAAGTGAACTCTAAAATCCGTAGAAAAGGCAGCTGAATATACATTCCCAAGACGCCTCTGGTGTCCCAAAAGAATATTAGAAGACATATCATATATCTCCATTAGGTTCTGGTTTCTTTTATTTACTGCTAATTTTACAAATCCCACCAATTACACAATACAGTGAGATTGGTAATTAAAATATTAATACTGAAGGGATGTAAGCATATGCCCTTAATGACATGTTCCCAAAAGGCCAACAGCAGTATACTAAAAGTGGTGAACCGCTCCATCCATTAAGCTCTATTATAGAAACACCAACAGTGTTCACTTAACCTGGAACAAGTGAGTTTAACCAATTGCCGACCAGCCGCTGTCATACTGCGGCAGGTTGGCACGGCTGAGCAATTCACTGTTTGTGTTTGTTGGCTGCTGTAAGCTATAGAAGGCACGCGCGGCCGTCATGTCCGCCGACAACCCTGCGATCGCTCCAGAGACCGTGATCCGTCAATGGAAATACACAGATCCATGTCAGGAAGGGAGAGATCTGCTGTTCCTCCTAATCAGGAATGGCGATCTCTACTCCCAGTCAGTACACTCCCTCCACAGTTTTTAATCGCTGAATAAATGTCAATGATCCCAAAAAGTGTCTGCCACAATGTCAGTCCCGCTAAAAATCGCAGATCACCCCCCCTACTAGTAAAAATGCCATAAATCTATCCCCTATTTTGTAGACACTAACTTTTGTGCAAACCAAAATATGTAGAATACTCAAAGAAATGTTTTGACTTTTTGGATATTATAGCAAAAAGTTTACAAAATGGTCACTTGTTTAATAGCGCAAAAAAAAAGGAGCCGATCAAATACCAAAAAAGAAAACCATTTGTGGGGGGAAAAAAAAAAGAAAGAAAAGACATCAATTTTGTTTGGGTACAGTGTCGCACGACCGCGCAATTGTCAAAGCGACAATGCTGTATCGCAAAAAATGCCTGTCATTAAGGGGGCAAAGCCTTCTTGTCCTTACGTGGTTAAATACAAATAGGTTACTTGTATATCAAATGCTGGCCAATTTAGATTTCAATTGATTCTGCTGAATTACTACTTGTCCTGAAAAATTGTAGGTTAGTGCAAATAAAAAAAATATCACGGACAGTACTTAATTTTCTCTGCTGAATTACTGAAATTCAAACCACAGAAGGCCCTGGCAGCACAACATGGATCAACATGTCAACTTGTGTCTTACTTTTACCTATAGGCAAGTCTTATTCTAGGCTAACGTATAGGTAGTAGAAATATCTTCTAAAGGTGCGCTGTTTAAGAGACTTCACTTTGTGCGCCGATGTTGTCACCGGCGCATGCGCTGTGAAGAAACGGACCTCTGTGATGTTTCTTCCCTAGCGTGTGCCGTGACTGATGGCTCGGGCACGCATGCACGGGAGTGACGCCACGGTTTCAGACAGTTACAGAGCCGGAGCCTGTGGCCCTGGAAGGAAGAGGGGCAAAGATGGACACGGCGTGCACAGGAGACGGCACGGGCTTAGTTTGCAGGCAAGTTATGTTTTTTATTTGCAGGGTTTGCACGGAGCAAAAGAGGAAGTAAAACCCATCAGGGTTTACTTCCTCTTTAAAATATATCAAAGGCACCTGTAGGAAAAAATAAAAATGGTTGGCTCAACAATAATGGCAGCCATATGCAGTCCCATCTGGCAGTGCCACTGTACTGAATACAAGATTCTTCTATTCATGCTGTTTAGGAGAATCAACTGATCCCTCGTTCAGTCTATGGGGCTAAAGAGTGCCAAGTGTATATGGCTAGCCTAAATGAATGACCTACAACTAGCGTGCTACAAAATTACTATTCCAGATCGTCAGCTGGGTGATTTACCAGTAGCAATCGCTAACCTTGTAACTGTTATCCTATCAATTGTTTTATTGACTATTGAATATTAATCATGTGTAGCAATCACTAGCAATTAAGCATGGGGTGGTGTCAATCAGGTGATGACTGCCATGTCAAAAATCACCCCTGTGCACCCAGCCTAATCCAGACCACCAAACCACAGAAAGTAGTTTATGGAAGTACTGTACAGTGCCGAGTACCTAAAAACAGGTGCCGTAAGCTCAAGGTCAGACAACGGTGTTGTCTGCAAATCTGCAAGTTAAGCTCCAACATCAAAATTAAAGTGGAACATAAAATACATGTCACGTCTCTTCTGCATTACAGTATGTAAACCCAATATTTCATATTACTGATGTGTCTGCTGTACCATGTACTTGTATGAAAGAGTGTCCTGTTTTTATGAAATTCCTGGTGTTCCTGACAGTCCCTCTGCTTTCCTATTAAAAACAGACCACACCAAGCAGGAGCGCACAGCATGGCCAGTTCCGTAGCTATACTAGGAACTCAGTGTGCTCCAATCCAATGATGGGACTTGTCCTGCCACACCCCCTCACACAGCCATTCACTGGGAAAATCTCTCTTAGCCAAGCGCTTATGCAGCTGAGAACAGAGAATGTGATTACTAAAAAAATATATATTTTTTTTATATGTATACACAAATGTTTTGCCTTTCATTTCTATTTTAAATCTGAACAGGTTGTTTTTGCAAGGTGAGGATTTAAATAAATATGAAGTGCCTTACCTGCCTGTATGCCACATGTTCGGCAATGCTAAGATGCATGTACTCCCGCGCATGCACAAGAGAGACATCATCTCAGCCTAGCCAATGAACATGGTTGAAGATTGGTACCTGGAAGCCACCGAGCTGACGACATCAGCAGCCAGCAGGGAGTTTTCTTGCTCTTCCATTAGGCTAGGTTTACACCAACATTTTTTTTTGAGCCCCACAAGAGCACCTGTCAAAAAGGTGTACATTGCAGCAGCCAGTGTTGTTCAATCGACCCAACATGTTTGGCAGGTTTTACTCCCCAAACCCTTTCATTGATCTCAATGTAAGTACACTGCAAGCTCCCCTATGGCGTTCAGAAAGTGTTGCTATTAAATATTTCACAAAAACGTTTTTCCTACAAAAGAAAACCAACACAGTGGTGTCTGGAAAGCGTTTCTTAAAGTGACGCAAACGTCATCCCAACACATTAGGTGCAGGCCAATAGTCATTCAAATTTCAAAGCATGCACAGAAACGCTTCTGCTGCACTAAGAAAATCTAAAAAGCAATAAGACGAACAGGCTTGGAGAAAATGATTCCAATGCTCTATCATTGCCTCTGCATTACCAAACACATGGGAAATGCTGCAGCTTCACCTAGAAAAAAAATGTGGTGAAGCTCGCAGCGCGAAGGCGGGGCCACGTACTTCAGCAGCTCCGCCCACACCTAACTCGCTGGGAATCGGAATCAGCGTGTCATCGCCACGCGCAGCCAGTGGAAAAACCAACACGCGCGCACCCCGAGTGATGTAACAGGACACCATGCTCCCCCTAGCGGTCTACACAACCATTACACCGCGATGTGTGGCCGGGGGGCGGCATGCACGGGAAGACCTCGCCCTATAAAACGGAAGAGGAGCACCACCTTTCTTGGTCTTCCTCGGAATCTGAAAGCGTTTCCTGGGGGGCTCTTCTGTGGATATGACCGTCTTCCCTGCCTCCATCTTCCCGGGCTCGCTGCTGTGGCGGCGCACGAAGCCCGCTCTTCTAATGTCCGCCTCCTCGGCTTGTTCGCCATTTTGTACAGCGGCGGCGGTGCCGTGTTTCGTCTCTTCAGCGCCCGCCGTTCCCAGACTTCCACCGCCGCCCTTCTCTTCCTCCATTGCCGTGCTCTCTTCTGTAGTCTTCAGTCACGTTGTTGTGTCCTGTGCTATTCCCTGAGCCCGCCAATACTCTATAATCTAACGTGAGCCGTACAGCCGCCGCCGTCTCCGTGACACCCTCCCCGGTCTCCTCTCACGGCGCCATCTCGCAGCTCTCTCCTCACGCGCGCCCCCTCTCTGTCCTATATCTCGTCTCGGTGACGTCAGGCGCGGGCGGTTCCCACGGGCGGGAGAGCCAATGGGCGCCCGAAGCATGGCGCACCTCTGCTCGCTAGAGAGCTCGTGTTAGAGAACGTCCGCCATCTTGTCACGAGCTGACAGTATGAGGAGGAGAGTGAAAAAGACTGTTTGCTCCTTAATAAAATAAAAGATATTGATGAGTCCCGCTAAATGTTTCACTCCATGCAGTCCTGTGCCTCATTTCTATACAATACTGGGTTGTCACGGTGTCCTGACGCTGTATGAGGTGATAATATGAGGGGGGAGGGTGGTGAGCTCCCAGGATTGGCAGGGAATAGTGTTAGGACAGCCAGTCCAGTCACAAGTCTGCCCTCCCTGACTGAGGGAATGGGTCACTGGCTGCACCATGTGGTGGACGGCTTGTCTGGGTTCATGCTGCTGTGTGGCAATAAAGGGCATTACCACAAAATACTGTGCACAGTGCTTGGACAGACCATGGCAATCTATAACACCCCTTTCACCCCGGGGCCGCGTTAGCGCTAAAGCATGGCTTGTTTTAGTGGAAATGTTTAAGCAGCGCTTTTCGGCCGCTACCGGGACGCTTTTAACCCCAAAGAAGGGGTTAAAAACGCCCGTGTTGCAGCGCATTAGAAGCGCTGCCTATTCATTTCAAATAGTTATATAGTAAGTGAGGTTGAAAAAAGACACAAGTCCAACCTATGTGTGTGATTATATGTCAGTATTACGTTGTATATCCCTGTATATTGGGGTCGTTCAGGTGCTTATCTAATCGTTTTTTGAAACTATCGATGCCCCCCCCCCCCCCCCCGCTGAGACCACTGCCTGTGGAAGGGAATTCCACATCCTTGCCGCTCTTACAGTAAAGAACCCTCTATGTAGTTTAAGGTTAAACCGCTTTTCTTCTAGTTTTAGTGAGCAGCCACGTGTCTTGTTAAACTCCCTTCCGCAAAAAAGTTTTATCCCTATTGTAGGGTCACCGGTACGGTATTTGTAAATTGAAATCGTATCCCCTCTCAAGCGTCTCTTCTCCAGAGAGAATACGTTCAGTCCTCGCAACCTTTCCCTGTAACTAATATCCTCCAGAGCCTTTATTAGCTTTGTTGCCCTTCTTTGTACTTGCTCCATTTCCAGTACATCCTTCCTGAGGACTGGTGCCCAGAACTGGACAGCAAACTAGGTGCGGCCGGACAAGAGTCTTGTAGAGTGGGAGAATTATCGTTTTATCTCTGGAGTTGATCCCCTTTTTAATGCATGAGAATATTCTGTTTGCTTTGTTAGCAGCTGCTTGGCATTGCATGCCATTGCTGAGCCTGTCATCTACTAGGACCCCCAGTAGATGGGGTAGAAGATTTCAGTGGGCAGGGCGTTTTCTATACAGCGCTCCCAAACCGCCCCAAATATGCTGCTTGCAGGACTTTACCTAACGTCCCGCAAGCTCATCGCCCCAGTGTGAAAAGACACATTGAAATGAATGGGAGGCGGTTTTCAGGCGCTATTTAGAGGCTATTTCTAGCACTAAAACGCCTGAAAACCACCTCAGTGTGAATGGGGTCTAAAGGTCCTCCTGTCACATATAAAATCAAAGCAAAGTGGTTTCCCACTTCCTGGTTTATCTGAAGGCACTGGTGACTGTGTCCAGGCACAGTGTTAGTACAGCGATCTCCCCCACTGTGCTATTGTGTTCTGACAGGGGACTCCCCCCACCAGAACACTCGGGTCAGTGCTCTCAGCCATTGGAATGCCTACCACAGGGTAGTGCACTGTAATAGCCAATCTTACTGGGCAGGTGTAAAGGGCACCATCTTGTGGAAGGAAAAGGAAATGCCCCAAGGGATAGTATGGGCAAGGAACCATGGCAGGATCACCAGAAAATTAGTACAAGAAGTATAAAAATATATAAATTGTATTTGATGTGTAGCGGCCCCACTCTCTCTCCATCTTTATCGGTTGCACACCAACTCATGTCTAGGGGTTCCTGCTTTGTGAGAGTGAGATGCGCCACGGCCCATGTTCTCCCCATTGTAGTAGGGAGGTGAAGGCCACTTACTGATGTTTCCTCGGGCCGGTGTGTTCTGTGAATGCACTGAGTCTGTAATTGCAAGCTCACCAGCCTCCCCTTTGCTTCCAGTAACTGGAGTTCACACACCGGAGAAAGGTCCAACACTTGTTTATTCGACACTCCAATAAGCAAAGCACAATAAACAGTTCTTTTGCAGCAAACTGGTTGGGACCTATAACCTTGCCAACGGTGAGGCGAGCAGATTGAGGCACTTCCTAAAGTCTAAGTTCTATGCCACTGTACTATGACCAGCGGCGCCTAAGCCAATCCGGCTGTTACAGAACAGGAAAGATGGGGTCTCTTCCAGCAACCCCTATGAACAGCAATGGAGCCCTCTTCGATACGCTGTGGCCCCTATCAGGGGGATGTGTCCTCCCAAGAGAGTTCCCAGAGGCCCACTGTCACCGGGTTGGTGCTGCTCCGGGTCTCCAGTAGGTAACCTCTCTGGCCTCCTCACCTCAGATACGAGTCCCTCCGCTCAGGGACCCTCGGACAGTCCACCCTAGCGGGACCCAGTCGAAGGTACTGGGCCCCAGGCCTCCTTGATAGTACCTCACCCCAGGCTAAAGGTGCCTGGGATGGACGCCAACATGACTCCGGACCAGGCCATGGGCACCTGGACCAGACTCCTGGATCTCCAGCACCCAGGCCCGAGGGCCCTGGGTGCGGACCGCAACCCTCCTCCTCCGAGGACCTCCTTCTCCGCAAGACCTCGTGGTAAGGGCGTCTCCCCCTTTTATCTCCTTCCATCAACGGCCCGGCGGGTTCCCCGCCCCAGCCATACCATCTCCGGGAAGGGACAAAACAGGGAGCACTGCAGGAGATGATTCTACCTGAAGTCTGTGGGTACCCCGCCACCCACAGGCAAAGGAGAATACTACATCCTCCAATCCTCCACGAAACAAAAAGGGGTCTGAACCCTAACACAATTATACACCTGGGTCACACTATTCCCCAGGTGTATCCCATCAATTTGAGGACCCCGCTACACATTCCCCCCTGTGATTTGACGCTGGTCCCCAGCGTCAGGTGCACACCCATGCCTCCCATAAAGTGGTGACATGGGGTGAAACCCCTGAGGCAGTCCCTCTAAATTTTTCCCAAGTGCCAAGACCTGCTCAGGGAATAGGGAGCATATAAAACAACTTATGTAATAAAACACTTTAAACATCTGCATAATCACAACCCCTCTCCCACGCTGTCTAAGAGCCACCCACTCTCAATGGTCTTGATTGACGATTCTCCTGCAGGGGAAAGAAAAAAACAACATCCTAACATAATTTCTTGTCATTTGGCATGAGTGGGCCCGTCAGCCGAGAGACCCACTCACTCCAACAAGCAAGGTGATGTGTGTGTGAAACATTTTCAAACATTTGTTGCGCAACACTGCCACCTGGTGACAACGCCGCGGTCATGACACTCAACGAGTCTTCGTTCTTCCAGCTTTTCCCTACTCTGCCACTATTCCCAAATGTCCTTGCCTTTGGCACATGAAGAAAAGGGGAACACAAAAAAAAAACACAACAGCCCCAAGTCTCCGATGAGAAAAAGAAAAGCCCAAATAAAAAACAAAAGCAGGGCGCAGTCCTGGGTGTCTGGGAATGGCTCTTCCAGAAAGTTCAAGTGCACAAAGGAAATAAACAGGAGTTCTTTTCTCCTATAAGTAAAACTTTGGATCCGGCAGATACAGGGGTTTCAGGTGTTTGTCAAATGCTTCTATCGAATACTCGACATCTTCTCCTTCTCTTCTGCAAATGACTACCTTGTCAGCATGGATATGGCGCCCCAATCTCCATTCAGCTCTGCAGTCCTCAAACCTCTTAGACACTGCCGGCACACATTCCAGGTACCTGCGAGCATGTGGCACCTTCAACTTGTCCCACACAACCTCGTCATACCATCTTGCTCTCCAGACTTCCACCTCAAACAGCAAGTCCCGGGGCAGATACGGGTACTCCCACCCATATTCCCAAGCTACTTTGTGGCAAAACAGTCTCTGCAAGCGGGCCAAAGGTGGCATAGTGGCTTTCTCTCCAGTTCCAGGCAGCACAATAGCTTCCGGATGCCGAGGTGCCTTTACCAGCTCCCTGAAACTGACTTTCGGTGCTCTCAGAGAAGCGCGGGGTGTCCCCACAACCAAAGCAGGTGAGGTAACAGTAGGTGAGGACACCGGTGGAGGGGTAGGTTCCCTCGTAAGCTGCGGGTCTTCCACCCGAGGTGTGCTGTCTCCTGTGTACATAGGTGAATCCCGTACCGCACGGGAAGCAAGAAGTGGCATTCTATCCCAGCCCTTGCGGCTGAACAGTTCGTCTATCTCGCCATCATCTCCGCAGTCAGATATCTTCCGGTGGACACAGAACCATCCTCCCTGGGGGGCTCCACCTCCAATGGGCCCCCGACACCTCCAACCACCACCACAGTCCCAGCCCCTGGCTCACCTGACCCTTGTAGAGGACTGGGATGTCCGGGACTTCCTTCTCGACCGGCGCCATCCAGGCCAGGCAAGCAGCGGGGTGAAGCTCGACCACGTCCATAGGATGCCTGTACTAGGCCAACTTTCCTCTTCGGGGGTGGGAGCAGAGAACTTGTGGCGACCGAGGCAGCATCCTCGGATTTTTCTCTGTTGGGCAGTCCATCGCCCTGGTCAGCGCGCACGGGAACCTCGACAAAGGCCTTGATCTCCCCTTCCGGAGTAGCGGTACCCGTGAGGTGGTTGAGGCGAAGGGCCCGGGGCCTTGCTGTGGACGACTCGACCTCAAAAAGGAATTCTCTGCACTCCTCACATCGCCCGAATGGCTTCAGGGTGACCACCAGTCCCGAGCAGCCGGGACAGATCACACCGAGGGCCTCCGTGTCTCTGCAAGTGTACAAAGCCAACCGCCCTCAGGGCCTAAGTCTTATCCCCGTGTCTGTGATGGGGGCAGCAAAGGAAGTCATTCTCGTGGGGTGAGGAACCATAATCCACGGGGCACTTGAGGTCATCCCGACTATCTGCTGCTCCATCATGCACTGACCCCGCGCCGGAGTCTCCACGTGTATCCCCACACTTGGCCAGACTCCTCCCATGAGCTGTACATTTTCGCGGGCTTCCTCTTGACTCCGCCCACGAACGATGTCGCCATGGGGTGCCTCGTGGCGCAGTGCGTTAACAGTCCCCACGTGCAGTACGTCACACGGCTGGACCTCTCCCTTTTTCCGCTCCTCCGCATGGGCCTTTCCCGTGTTAGGGTCATTTCCACAACTCCGAGCAGGGACGCACTTTGGCCAGTAATATGGCCGATCTGCTCGGAACTCCTCTGGGCAGCAAAGTTCAAATGTAGACATTCTCAAGTCCATCTTTAGAACACACTCTATCCCGGACTCACGAGCCCCCACGTGTAGCGGCCCCACTCTCTCTCCATCTTTATCGGTTGCACACCAACTCATGTCTAGGGGTTCCTGCTTTGTGAGAGTGAGATGCGCCACGGCCCATGTCCTCCCCATTGTAGTAGGGAGGTGAAGGCCACTTACTGATGTTTCCTCGGGCCGGTGTGTTCTGTGAATGCACTGAGTCTGTAATTGCAAGCTCACCAGCCTCCCCTTTGCTTCCAGTAACTGGAGTTCACACACCGGAGAAAGGTCCAACACTTGTTTATTCGACACTCCAATAAGCAAAGCACAATAAACAGTTATTTTGCAGCAAACTGGTTGGGACCTATAACCTTGCCAACGGTGAGGCGAGCAGATTGAGGCACTTCCTAAAGTCTAAGTTCTATGCCACTGTACTATGACCAGCGGCGCCTAAGCCAATCCGGCTGTTACAGAACAGGAAAGATGGGGTCTCTTTCAGCAACCCCTATGAACAGCAATGGAGCCCTCTTCGATACGCTGTGGCCCCTATCAGGGGGATGTGTCCTCCCAAGAGAGTTCCCAGAGGCCCACTGTCACCGGGTTGGTGCTGCTCCGGGTCTCCAGTAGGTAACCTCTCTGGCCTCCTCACCTCAGATACGAGTCCCTCCGCTCAGGGACCCTCGGACAGTCCACCCTAGCGGGACCCAGTCGAAGGTACTGGGCCCCAGGCCTCCTTGATAGTACCTCACCCCAGGCTAAAGGTGCCTGGGATGGACGCCAATATGACTCCGGACCAGGCCATGGGCACCTGGAGCAGACTCCTGGATCTCCAGCACCCAGGCCCGAGGGCCCTGGGTGCGGACCGCAACCCTCCTCCTCCGAGGACCTCCTTCTCCGCAAGACCTCGTGGTAAGGGCGTCTCCCCCTTTTATCTCCTTCCATCAACGGCCCGGCGGGTTCCCCGCCCCAGCCATACCATCTCCGGGAAGGGACAAAACAGGGAGCACTGCAGGAGATGATTCTACCTGAAGTCTGTGGGTACCCCGCCACCCACAGGCAAAGGAGAATACTACATCCTCCAATCCTCCACGAAACAAAAAGGGGTCTGAACCCTAACACAATTATACACCTGGGTCACACTATTCCCCAGGTGTATCCCATCAATTTGAGGACCCCGCTACAGATGTATGAAAATATAAACATCTAAAAACAGTCATTGGAACAGACCATAAATATAGAAATACAACTACTCATTGTTGCCATACACAATACGTTCATAGACACTGTGGCGTAGCGCGGGCCGTGGCACAGGGCGCAAAATTTAGGGGGGCGCAGCATCCGGTGCCAGTGTCACTCAGTCCTAATGCTGAATATGTTTATGGACTGTGTCACTTGCTGCGCTGCAGCCGCCATGTGCCGGCTCAGGTATGGGCAGCTGGTGTCTGGTGATTGGACAAACAGGGTCATGTGCAGTGGTAGGGCTGGGTTGCTCCAGGAGTCCGCCCCGCCCCACCCTGCCTCGCTGTGTGAGCCACAACCTTCTTCTCCTCCTCCGCTCCAGACTGGATATCTCCTTTTCCTATTGCTGCAGCCAGTCTGGCACTGGCGTGGCCGCGCCTGCTCTACCACACAGGCACGTGTGACGAAATGATATCTCCTGGGATCTTCCTGACCAAGTGAACTGTGGTATGTGACACGATGTAAAGTACAGTAACATAGGGCACACTACACTCACACAGTGTACACTACACACATACACAAAGCATCACCCTCTCCCCCACTTATTCCCAATGTCCCTCCTGTCCCCCCAATGTTCCTCCTGTCCCCCCACTTATCCCCAATGTCCCCCCTGTCCTCCCACATATCCGCAATGTTCCTCCTGTCCCCCTACTTATCCTCAATGACCCCCCTGTCCTCCCACATATCCGCAATGTCCCTCCTGTCCCCCCAATGTTCCTCCTGTCCCCCCACTTATCCTCAATGTCCCTCCTGTCGCCCCACATATCCGCAATGTCCCTCCTGTCCCCCCAATGTTCCTCCTGTCCCCCCACATATCCCCAATGTTCCTCCTGTCCCCCCACATATCCCCAATGTTCCTCCTGTCCCCCCACATATCCCTCCTGTCCTCCCACTTATCCTCAATTATCCTCCTGTCCCCCCACATATCCGCAATGTCCCTCCTGTCCCCCCAATGTTCCTCCTGTCCCCCCACTTATCCCCAATGTCCCTTCTGTCCCCCCACATAGCCTCAATATCCCTCCTGTCCCCCAAATGTTCCTCCTGTCCCCCCAATGTTCCTCCTGTCCCCCCACTTATCCCCAATGTGCCTCCTGTCCCCCAATGTTCCCCCTGGCCCCCCAATGTCCCCCCTGTCCTCCCACTTATCCTCAATGTCCCCCTGTCCTCCCACTTATCCTCAATGTCCCCCCACATATCCGCAATGTCCCTCCTGTCCCCCCACATATCCCCAATGTTCCTCCTGTGCCCCCACTTATCCCCAATGTCCCTCCTGTCCACCCAATGTCCCCCCTGTCCTCCCACTTATCCTCAATGTCCCTCCTGTCCCCCCACATATCCTCAATGTCCTCCCAATGTTCGTCCTGTCCTCCTTATCCCCAATGTCCCTTCTGTCCCCCCAATGTTCCTCCTGTCCCCCTACTTATCCCCAATGTCCCTCCTGTCCTCCCAATGTTCCTCCTGTTCCCACAATGGTCCTCCTACTTATCCTCAATGTCCCTCCTGGTCCCCCAAAGTTCCTCCTGTCCTAATGTTCCTCCTGTCTCCCAATTATCCCCAACGTCCCTCCTGTCTCCCCAATGTCCCTCCTGTCCCCCCAATGTCCCCCCTCTCCTCCCACTTATCCCCAATGCCCCTTCTCTCCCCCCACTTATCCCCAATGTTACTCCTGTCTCGCTATTAATCCCAATTGTCCCTCCCTCTCCTCCCACTTATCCCAAATGTTTCTCCTCCCCCCCCCACTTGTTCCCAATGTCCCTCCTGTCTCGCCACTTATCCCAAATGTCCCTCCCTCTCCTCCAACTTATCCCCAATGCCCCTCCTCTCCCCCCACTTATCCCCAATGTCCCTCCTGTCTCGCCATTAATCCCAAATGTCCCTCCCTTTCCTCCCACTTATCCCAAATGTTTCTCCTCACCCCCCCCCCACTTGTTCCCAATGTCTCTCCTGTCCTCCCAATGTTCCACGTGTCCCCTCAATGTTCCTACTGTCCTACCCCTTATCCTCAATTTCCTTCCTATCCCCCCAATGTCCCTCCTGTCTTCCCACTTATCCCCAATGTCCGTCCTGCCCCCCCAATGTTCCTCCTGTCCCCCCACTTATCACACTTATCCCAAATGTCCCCCATCTCCTCCCACTTATCCCAAATGTCCCCCCTTTCCTCTCACTTATCCCAAATGTCCCCCCCTTTCCTCTCACTTATCCCAAATGTCCCCCCCCCTTTCCTTTCACTTATCCCAAATGTCCCCACTCTCCTCCCACTTATCCCCAATGTCCCTCCCTCTCCTCCCACTTATCCCAAATGTTTCTCCTCTCCCCCACTTGTCCCTAATGTCTAACCTGTCCCCTCAATGTTCCTACTGTCCTACCACTTATCCTCAATGTCCTTCCTATCCCCCCTATGTCCCTCCTGTCCCCCCACTTATCACGACTGTCCCCCCAATGTCCCCCCTGTCTCGCCACTTATCCCAAATGTCCCTCCCTCTCCTCCCACTTATCCCCAATGACCATCCTCTCCCCCCACTTATTCCCAATGTCCCTCCTCTCCCCCTACTTATTCCCAATGTCCCTCCTGTCTCGCCACTTTTTCCAAATGTCCCTCCCTCTCCTCCCACTTATCCCAAATGTTTCTCCTCTTCTCCCATGTATCCCCAATATCCCCCACTTAGCACCAATGTTCCAACTCTATCCCAGGTTAGAAATGAGCACATTGCCACCCCCCCCCCCCATTTAGCACCAATGCCCCTACAACTGTAAGGGGTAGATGCTCTTCTGTGGCAGCCCCTCTCTCTGATACTTTGTAGGTGGGGAAGAGAGGATTTGGGGGTGGGAGGAGAGCTCTGTACTGGAAATGGGGTTGTAAACTGTCCTGTGAGACGTGCATTCCTGAGCCCTGCAATCTGTACATAGCACACTCATGAACTCTGTAGTGCACTCTCTACGCAGTGCATTTCTGAACTCTGCTTACTCTGTGTAACTCACTCCTGAACTCTGTGCACTTTTGAGCTCCTCAATCTGTATGTGGTGCACTCCTGAACCCTGCATTCTGTACCTAGTGCTGTCCTGAACTTTGCACTCTGTACATAGGACAGTCTTGATCTATTGCACTCAGTACATAGTAGAATATTAATATTTTCTCTTTGTATATAGCACACTCCTAATCTCTGCACTTTGTACGTAGCGCACTTAAGAATTCTGCATGGTGTACGCAGTGCATTCCTGAACTCTGCATGCAGTGCACCTTTGAGCTCTTCACTCTGTATGAAGTGCAAACTCCAAACTCTGTACCTGATGCTCTCCTAAACTTTACACTCTGTACGTAGGGTATTCCTGATTTTTGCACTCGGTACGTAGCATAATCTTGATCTTTGCACTTTCTATATAGCACACTCCTGATGTTTGCACTCTGCACTCTGTTCAGAATGCAAAAGTAGTATTTAACAATGCCCCATTAAGACTCTTCCACTGTTAGGCAGTGGTGGTGTGGTTAAGTTCCTGAACATATTCTCTGAGAAAAAACGCCCTGTATGTCTGCAGTCTCTGACCATCTCCTCTAGTATGTCTGCAGTCTCTGATCATCTCCTCTAGTATGTCTGCAGTCTCTTACCATCTCCTCTAGTATGTCTGCAGTCTCTGACCATCTCCTCTAGTATGTCTGCAGTCTCTGACCATCTCCTCTAGTATGTCTGCAGTCTCTGACCATCTCCTCTAGTATGTCTGCAGTCTCTGACCATCTCCTCTAGTATGTCTGCAGTCTCTGACCATCTCCTCTAGTATGTCTTCAGTCTCTGACCATCTCCTCTAGTATGTCTGCAGTCTCTGACCATCTCCTTTAGTATTGAATACAAAAAAATATGTTGTATCACAGCACAGAGTGGTATCTGTGGATAACAACATAGATAATAGTGTGCCACATCCTGAAATTATTGAATAATGGAAGATATTTGGGACTTGGACTTTTTAGGCACAGTACTACAAAAATTAGTTAAAAAAGTATACATTTATTGAGCATAGATAATGACATAAACAACCTTGTTAAAAAAGCCCACATCATTAGATCGATACAACAATACCGCCATTATAAAAAGAAACCATAGCCCTCAATGGGATGATAAAGGAATTACAAAATTATTCCATACAGTACACATTCCAAGGGATAAATGAGGTAGGAGTAAGGCGGTAGGAGTTGTTGAATATGATGTTATATTCGCTCGACAAGTTCCGCGTGCAGTCACGCTTCTTCAGGAGCATAGCATGTAGACTAACAAGAAATTTAAGACAAGAAAGACATTAAGGATTTTTACATTGATAAATGACAGTACAAGTTATGTAACAGACAAAAAATGTTGTAAAAGAACGATAGACTGCCACAACCTGTGGCGCATCAGCGCTGAAACAGACACTCATAGGGGTGGCAAGAGACAATGGGTAGCTATGGGGGCGTGCAAATGGTAATCAACAGTTAAAAAATAAATTAATTAACTCTTAGGCCACGTACACACGACCGGTTTTCTCTGCAAAAAACGACAAGAAAAATGCCGGGAGAGCTTTCTTGCCGAGAAAACCGGCTGTGTGTACGCGGGTTTAGTTTTCTCGTCAAGAAAACTGCCCAGATTCCCAGACGAGAAAAAAGACGACCTGCGGTCTTTTTTCTCGTCGAGAATCTCGTCGGCCTGTTTCTCGACGAGAAACCCGAGCGTGTGTACACTTACCTGTCGCCGTGGAAACCTGCGCATGCTCGAAATGACTGAGACGCATGCGCGGTAGCTTCCTAGACATAGGGTGTAGCAAGATGGCGGCGGCGGCATCGAATGTGACGAGCGCACGCTCGTCGTAGTCGATGACGTCACCGTGTTCATGCCATTCAAAAGAATGGCAGTTCTTTTGAAATGTACGTGTGTACACTCGGCCGGGACAAGTTTCTTGTCAAGATTTTCGTCAGGAAAAACAACGTTTTTTTCCTGACGAGAATCTCGGCCGTGTGTACAGGGCTTGTGATCAAATCCAGTGTGAGGAGTACAGATTGTGGTTAAAGGGGGCATCAGCTATGGCAAAAAGGCCATGTGGTAGCAGATGTCTCACCCAAAAGTGGCTACTTTAAACAATATAAAAATATATAGCCCCCACATGGTTAGTGGAGATGGTATGAAAAACGATATACTATAGATAGTCAACTTACTGTGGATTATAGAGTAGTATTGCTAAGGTAATTTACAGCCAGCAATATAATATAGTAGACACAACTGCAGGAGAATGAGAGGAGCTGAACAAGGGGATTTTTCCTAAAATGAAAAAAGTAAGCCACTACTGCATTATACAATGCCAAAAGCTGATATTGTAATAAGGCACTGCATACAATGGGAACTTACCTGATTAAATGAATTTGCAACGCTAAGCTAATTGGCCAAAATAGCTCCAGCTGATGTAACCATGCATTGGAATCCTATCCAGCGTTGGAGTGGGTGTAGCGAGGAAACAATAGTGTATCCCATATAATCCTATTGGAATAAGCCAAACGGCTGTGGTGACATCCAGTCACAATTATTGGACCTGAAAATTAGGTTAAATGAAGGGAGAAATAGGCCTAATCAGCATGGTAGTCAAAGTTCTATCAGTGAGGATTCTCTAGTATGTCTGCAGTCTCTGACCATCTCCTCTAGTATATCTGCAGTCTCTGACCATCTACTGTAGTATATCTGCAGTCTCTGACCATCTCCTCTAGTATATCTGCAGTCTCTGACCATCTCCTGTAGTATATCTGCAGTCTCTGACCATCTCCTGTAAAATCTCTGCAGTCTGACCGTCTTCTATAGTATGCCTGCAGTTTGTGTCTCTTTGGCTACTGTAATCAAATAGATATCTCAGATCTAACCAATAATAAAAGGCTGCAGGCAGCCGATCAGAGGCTCAGGCTGTGAGTGGAGGAACCTGGGCACCCATTCTTGGGTGCTAAAAGCCCAAAGGTAAGGGGGCGCAAATTACTTGCCTTGCCCCGGGTGCTGACAACCAACGCTACGCCCAGGGTCGGTGCTACCACTAGGCAAACTAGGCAGCCGCCTAGGGCACACTGCTGCCTAGGGGGCACCCGGCCACTGGTGTTCCTACTCTCTTCTCTTTGCAGCAAGCAACTAAGTCTCAGAATCAGCAGGCAGCCACCGCTCCTTTTGGAAATAGTGTCAGAGGCGCAGCGGCGGCGGAGGACTGTGTCTGTGTCCCGACTCCCGAATGAATGGAAGCAATCAAATTCATTGATGGGCGCTGGTAGGCTACATTTTTTGGGTGCTGGTGGGCTGCATTTGATGGGCGCTTCAATAAAAATGGCATGGCAGGGCAAAGGGGGTGGGGGTCAGGCGTGGAGCCAAAGGGGGCGGCAAAATTAGGTTTTGCCTAGGGTGTCAAAAATCCTTGCACCAGCCCTGGCTACGCCACTGCATAGACATCAAGTCACAAATAAACTATGGTAGCAGCAACAACCCTACATGTTTCGGAAAGCATAAAACGATTTTTTCCTTTTATGATGTGTATAATTTCTTCTTCAGGGGTTGGAGAGCGTGCTGGTATATTTCTAAGAAAAGGTATACATTATATATATATATATATATATATATATATATATATATGAATGTATAAGCAAACAAACAGTAATTTTACATGCAATCATTAATTTCAGAAAGGCAGGCACATATATTATTTATACAGGTAAGTACTTACAAATCATGTGTTCTTAACGGTAGGTGATGCACAGCATCATTGCAGATGGCAACATTATTCCTCAGTGACTAGGGTCTTGCTACACTCTTTTATAACAGGGTAGATCAAATCTGGTGCAGATTTTTATTGAAGAGTGACCCAAATTCTGCCCTTACAAAAGAGTGTAGCAAGACCCTAGTCACTGGGGAACAAATCCTATCATTCCAATACTACATCACTGTTAAGTGATTGTTAAACAACCGAGTGGACCTCTAGATGTGCAACACCATCTATCTGCAATGATGCTGTGCATCACCTACCGTTAGGAACACATGATTTGTAAGTACTTACCTGTATAAATAATATATGTGCCTGCCTTTCTGAAATTAATGAGCACCCCGCCCGAGCCGAGATGTCAGCCGAGCACCCCCGCCCCCCTGTCCGAGCCCGAGATCTAAAGCGGCCTGGATAGGGTTGCCACCTTTTCATCAAGCCAAACCCGAACACTTTTGCGGCGCACAGCAATTTTTTTGTAGTACACGCTATAGGATTGTAAAATACCTGGGACACCTTTTGGGTTACCCAAAGAGAGTAGTAATGAGGTGTGCTACAATGAACAGTGGCTGTGGCCAAATTGCATTAACAGTGGGGGGACTTAAAGGGGCTTAGTTAAATAAAACTAAAGCATTTGTGTACTCATAAAATTTTATTTAATTAATAAAAGAATTGCCAGTTAAAATATGAAACTAGCCTACCTTAAAAGTGGACAATGTCAGCCAGAAGAGCAGTGTATGGTGTCAGTAGGGCAGTGTATGGTGTCAGTAGAGCAGTGGACGGTGTCAGTAGGGCAGTGGACGGTGTCAGTAGGGCAGTAGACGGTGTCAGTAGGGCAGTAGACGGTGTCAGTAGGGCAGTGGACGGTGTCAGTAGGGCAGTGGACGGTGTCAGTAGGGCAGTGGACGGTGTCAGTAGGGCAGTGGACAGTGTCAGTAGGGCAGTGGACGGTGTCAGTAGAGCAGTGGACGGTGTCAGTAGAGCAGTGGACGGTGTCAGTAGAGCAGTGGACGGTGTCAGTAGAGCAGTGGACGGTGTCAGTAGGGCAGTGGACGGTGTCAGTAGAGCAGTGTACCTCAATCCAAAAACCTGAATCAGCTCTACTGAACCCAACCCCATACAAACTGTTCACAAAGTGGCACTGTACAATCTACAACCCTTTCAAGCACCTTTTAATTACAAAAAAAAATCCAAAAAAATTCAAAAGCAATCCACAGGCACCCACAGATAGAGAAGAAAATAACTGATTAAATATCAGTTATTGGGGAGGCACAAATATTGTGCCTCCCCAATAGAGACCTCCATTACAGCGAGACAAAAAAAACCTTACCTTCCAGGAGCCGCTGTAAAGATGTGTGTGTGAACCTGTTAGGGGGCAGAGTCTGTAGAATTATGCTTTCTCCTGCAAAAGCATCCCTGGTTGCTAGGACACCAGTCCAGTGGCCCTCCATTCACTGTCTCTGGTGGCATCGGTGGCATCGGCGCAGGCGGCTGGGTTGGGGAGAGAGAGCGCACAGACTGACAGTGCAGCATGACCCGGCTGCAGGACATTAGCCCCGCTGGAGCGGGGGAAGAAAGGGGGGGTTTGCATGCTGTTTGGGGGGGTAGCTGACAGAGGAGGGGGTGGCTTACAGAGAGGTGCAGGCTGACAGAGGAGGGGGGTTGCTGACAGAGAGGGGGCTGACAGGGAGAGTTGCTGACATAGAGGGGGCTGACAGGGGAGGTTGCTGACATAGAGGGGGCTGACAGGGGGGTTGCTGACATAGAGGGGGGCTTGCTGATAGAGGAGGTAGGTTGCTGACAGAGAGGGGGCTGACAGGGGGGGTTGCTGACATAGAGGGGGGCTTGCTGATAGAGGAGCGGGGTTGCTGACAGAGAGGGGGGCTGGCAGGAGGGTTGCTGACAAAGAGGGGGGCTGACAGAGAGGGGGGCTTACTTATAGAGGAGAGGCTGACAGGGAGGGTTGCTGACATAGAGGGGGCTGACAGGGGGGCTGCTGACATAGAGAGGGCTGACAGGGGGGGTTGCTGACATAGAGGGGGGCTTGCTGATTGAGGAGGGGGGTTGCTGACAGAGAGGGGGGCTGACAGGAGGGTTGCTGACAGAGAGGTGGCTGACAAAGAGGGGGCTGACAGAGAGGGGGGCTGACAGAGAGGGGTTGCTGATAGAAGGGGGGTTGCTGACAGAGAGGGGGGAGTTGCTGACAGAGGGGGGCTGACGACAGGGGGGAGGGGGCTGACAGAGGGGTTGCTGATAGAAGGGGGTTGCTGACAGAGAGGGGGGAGTTGCTGACAGAGAGGGGGGCTGAAAGGGGGGTTGCTGATAGAAGGGGGGGTTGCTGATAGAAGGGGGGTTGCTGACAGAGAGGGGGGAGTTGCTGACAGAGAGGGGGGCTGACAGGGGGGTTGCTAACAGAGAGGGGGGAGTTGCTGATGACAGGGGGGGCTGACGACAGGGGGGCTGACGACAGGGGGGCGCTGACAGAGAGGGGGTTGCTGACAGGTGGGTTGCTGATAGAAGGGGGGTTGCTGACACAGAGGCAGGAGTTGCTGACAGAAAGGGGGGCTGACGACAGGGGGGGTCTGACAGAGGGGTTGCTGATAGAAGGGGGTTGCTGACAGAGAGGGGGGAGTTGCTGACAGAGAGGGGGGCTGACGACAGGGGGGGTTGCTGACACAGAGGGGGGAGTTGCTGACAGAAAGGGGGATGACGGGGGGGTGGCTGATAGAGGGGGGGCTGACAGGGGGGATTGCTGATAGAAGGGGGGTTGCTGATACAGAGGGGGGAGTTGCTGACAGAGAGGGTTGCTGATAGAGAGGGGGCCTGACAGGGGGGGTTGCTGATAGAGAGGGGGGATGGCTTACAGAGATTGGCAGGCTGACAGAGGGTGGTGGCTTATAGAGAGGGGCGGGCTGGCAGAAGGTGGGGGCTTACAGACAGGCGGGTGGAAGAGCGGATGGCAGAGAGACCTCACCTCAGTCAGGAGAAACAGCGCGCCAGGCAGGGAGGCGGGACTCCGAGCGGCTGCGATCACCCACAGCCCAGCCCCGCCTCCGCATGTGACCATTTACCAGCGGCACCAGGCCAATCACAGACCGGAGCGCGGCACGCACATGACTCATTCAGCCAGTCACAGGGCGCCCGCTACCCACTGCCCAGCTCTCGCACAGGCAGTGTATGTGACAGTGTATATTGATGGCGGCGGGCCCGGGAATCGATGCACTGCGCCTGCTCTAGATGTTGCGGCCGGGGCCACAGGACAGTTGACCAGTTGCTCTATGTGTCCGGGTTTCAGGCGGGTTGAAACCCGGGCACATGTGTCAAAAACCGGACTGTCCGGGTCAAAACCGGACAGGTGGCAACCCTAGGCCTGGAGAGAGGAGGAAGGTGGGGGAGGATCACAGCAGCAGTGGCTGGATTGACACAAGAGCTTGCCTTGTTTGCTTATACATTCATATATATATATATATATATATATATATATATATACTGTGACAGCAGGAAGGTAAAGTCACCTGGTTGCATCCAGGGGGGTAGATATATTTCTCCCAGATTCAGGCTTTATGCCGACTTATACAACTAGGGAGTTGATGAAGCCCAGCTGAGGCTAGTGGGCTCATGAATGACTCATACCTCTAGGGAGAGTGCTGGGCGTCGTGAGGCAGGGAGTTGATGAGACCAGCTGAAGCCTGTCAGTTCGTTTAAGGCCTCTATAAAAACTCCCAGCTTCATTAGATGTTAGCTCATGCCTGGAACCAGACCTGTGTGGACTGTCTAGGGAGAGTGAACCCCTGTGCGGTGAGGCAAAGCCTGTGTGGCTATTTGTTTGGACTTTTACTAAACCAGGGACTTAGGGACTAGGACAGCACCAGGCTGATCCCAGTTGTTAGTTTAGGAAACCTGCATGTTTAGTCAGAGGTCAAACTGACCAGGATTTATTTTGTTTGTTTCTTTTTGGCTTTGCTGTGTTTTTGTCACTGTACATAGAGAAATAAACCGCACCTTTTGATTTTGAAAACCACAACCTCCGTCTGCTGGCCCTGTTTTTGTGTGGGGAGCCCAACCAGGGGGTCACACACACCCGCTACCGAGTTAACCCCCCTCACAGTTGGTGGAGAACCAGTGGCAGTTTTTTTTAAGCCAGCATGGAGGAGATACTGAAACAGCTGGCTCTAGCAAATGCCAATCAACAGCAGACAAATGCAGGTTTGCAAAGGAGCCTTGCAGCCCAGCAGCAAGCTCATCAACAAGCCCAGCAGCAATCTGAGGCCCGCTTCATAGACCTGTTACAGAAGCAAGAGCAGAGACTACAACAAATGGAAGCAGTAATGCAGCAACGTCCGCAGACCAGTGAGGAAAGCCGTCCCACTAATACCGCCTCCTTTGGGGTGAGTCGTTTATTGACAAAAATGACTGGAGAGGATGATCCAGAGGTATTTTTGACCACATTTGAAAGGACTGCTGAAAGAGAAAAGTGGCCTGAGGAGCAGTGGGCTGGACTGGTGGCTCCTCTGTTAACTGGTGAATCGCAGAAGGCTTACTATGACCTAGAGCCTGACCAAGCAAAAGACTATGTGATGCTAAAAGCTGAAATATTGGCAAGGCTGGGTGTCACCCTGGCTGTCCGGGCTCAGCGTGTGCATAACTGGACTTTCCAGCTTGGAAAACCCCCCAGGTCTCAAATGTATGATCTCATTCACCTGAGCAGGAAGTGGCTACAGCCAGAGACTTTGTCCGCACCGGAGATTGTGGAACGTGTTGTGATGGATCGTTTCTTGAGAGCTCTTCCTACCGCCATTCAAAAGTGGGTAAGCCATGGAGACCCAGAAACGGCCGGTAAACTTGTGGATCGTGTAGAGAGATACTTGGCTACAGAGAACCTGACGGCCTCTTCCAGAGACTCTCGGACTTTCCACCCTAAGACCAGACCATCCCCAGGGGCGGATAAGAGGATTCCAAGGGGTGAGGGTGGAGAGAGTGAGAGGGTGGGAGCTCTACCCCAAGTTTGGCGAGAACAGCCTGGGAAATCAGCGGCTCAAGAGGCCGCAAGAAGGATCGTTTGCTACCGCTGCCGGCAAGCGGGACATATTGCAGCAAATTGCCCGGTTGTGGAGGAACCCATGCAATGTGACTTTCTGATGGACAGACGTCAGTCGCTGTGTGCGACAGTCGCATGCACTGCCATTCGGGGAACTGAGAAACATTTATGCAAAATGTGTATTAATGGTAGAAATGTTGTGGTATTACTGGATTCAGGTAGCCTTGTGACCCTGATAAAGGCTGAATTAGTTAAAACAGAGGTCTCTGGGAATAGCAAGGTAGCTGTTATTTGTGTGCATGGGGACACCCGAGAGTATCCAGTGACTACAGTGTGTTTCGAGACCCCCAAAGGTACCCTCTCTCATCCAGTGGGGTTAGTATCTCAATTACCGCATGATGCCATTGTGGGAAGGGATTTTCCGAAGTTCTGGGAACTGTGGGATGATCCTGAGCGCCCCACTGGTGCCCCTATGTACCAGGAATGGGATAGCCAGAACTCCTCTGAGAGTGGTGAGGACTCTCCAGAATTTCCCTTGTCAGTATTGGCAGGGGAGACTCAAGAAACTGGAGAGGAGCCCACCTCCTCAGACGAAAACCTACCGTCTGTGGAGTTTTCTGATCTGGAGGTTCACAGGGAAAATTTTGCCACAGAACAGTTAAAAGACCCCGCCCTAATAAAGGCACGGGAAAACGTAGTGGAAATAGATGGCGAGTTAGTGAACCCAGATAATACCTGCACTTACCCATACTTCAGCGTAGAGAAGGACCTACTGTATCGGGTGGCAAAAAGGGCAGAAGAAACCGTTGAGCAGCTGGTGGTGCCCAAACCTTACAGGAAGTTGGTGTTGGAGTTGGCCCATGGGCACATTCTTGGAGGTCATCTGGGGACAGAGAAAACCCGAGAGAGGGTATTACAGAGATTCTATTGGCCTGGGGTGATGAAGGACATAGAAAATTATTGTTCCTCCTGCCCTGTGTGTCAGAGGTCGGCCCCGATGCCACATTTCCGTAGCCCGCTGGTCCCTCTACCCATCATTGAGGTCCCGTTTGAGAGAATCGCAATGGATTTGGTAGGTCCTATAATCAAGTCCGCTAGGGGGCACCAGTACATATTGGTTATAATGGACTATGCCACCCGTTATCCAGAAGCGATCCCTCTCAGAAATACCTCGGCCAAAACCATAGCCAAAGAGCTATCTCTTGTTTTTAGCCGGGTGGGTATTTGTAAAGAACTGCTTACGGACCAAGGTACACCCTTTATGTCCCGGGTTATGAAAGAGCTGTGTAAATTGTTCAAAGTGACGCAATTGCGTACATCTGTGTATCACCCCCAAACCGATGGGCTGGTTGAAAGATTCAACAAAACCCTAAAACAAATGTTGAAGAAAGTGGTGGATAGAGATGGAAAGGATTGGGACTGTCTACTTCCTTATTTGATGTTTGCTATTAGGGAGGTGCCCCAATCCTCTACGGGATTCTCCCCCTTTGAGTTACTGTATGGGAGACACCCAAGAGGGCTGTTGGATATTGCCAAGGAAACTTGGGAAAGTGAGAGTTCTCCCCACAGGAGTGTGATTGAGCATGTCGCCCTGATGCAAGATCGAATTGCACAGGTAATGCCCATCGTGAAGGAACATTTGGCCCAAGCGCAGTTGGCACAGCAGAGAGTGTACAACCGTGGAGCAAAGACCCGTACCTTTTCCCCGGGGGAAAGGATATTGGTACTTGTCCCTACGGTTGAAAGTAAATTCCTTGCCAAATGGCAAGGCCCCTACGAGATAATGGAAAAAGTGAGCGAAGTGAATTACAAGGTCAGACAACCAGGAAGGCGAAAGCCCGAACAGATATATCACGTTAATCTGTTGAAAGCCTGGAGGGATAGAGAGTCCCTAGTCGCAGAAACTTGGTCACCAGCTCAAACTGGTTGCGTGATTCCGGAGGTTGGAATAGCAGCCACCTTGTCACAACCCCAACAACAGGAGGTTAAGGAGTTTGTGCTTCGCAACAAGGAGGTGTTCTCTGAGCTGCCGGGACAAACATCTGGGGTAGAGCATGATATTATTACCCCGCCCGGTGAAAGGGTGAAGTTAAAACCCTATCGGATCCCAGAGGCCCGACGGGAGGCAATACGGGAGGAAGTACAGAAAATGCTGAACTTAGGGGTGATAGAGGAGTCCCAAAGTGATTGGTCTAGTCCCATTGTGTTGGTGCCTAAACCGGATGGGAGCTGGCGATTTTGTAATGATTTTCGTCAGTTGAACAAAGTTACAAAATTTGACACCTACCCCATGCCACGTATAGATGAGTTGATCGACCGGCTGGGAACAGCCCGATACATGACGACTCTTGACCTCACAAAAGGGTATTGGCAAATTCCCCTGGCCAAGTCGGCCAAAGAGAAAACCGCATTTGTAACCCCAGACGGGGCGTTCCAATATAAGAGAATGCCGTTCGGGTTACAGAATGCGCCGGCCACATTCCAGCGGAAAATGGACCAGATGCTGAGGCCCCATCGGAAGTATGCTGCGGCTTACCTGGATGACGTAATTGTCCATAGCACAGATTGGGCCTCACATCTGCCAAAAGTGCAAGCAGTCCTGGACTCTGTTCGGGAAGCGGGGTTTACGGCTAACCCCAAGAAGTGTACCATTGGGCAGGAGGAGGCCAAATATCTTGGGTACACCATTGGCAGGGGAGTAATAAAACCCCAACTCAACAAAGTCGAGGCCATCCAGAGTTGGCCACGTCCCAACAGCAAGAAGCAGGTACGAGCCTTTCTGGGAATCGCGGGTTATTATCGGCGCTTCATTCCCCACTTTGCTTCTAAGGCTGTGCCCCTAACCAACCTGACGAAAGGGAAAGGGTCGGTCATGATTAAATGGACCCCCGAGGCTGAGGCAGCATTCCAATTCTTGAAACAAGCCTTATGTAGCCAGCCAGTGTTGTACTCACCCGACTTCTCTAAAGACTTTGTCGTACAAAGTGATGCGTCAGATGTGGGGTTAGGAGCAGTATTGTCCCAGGTCTGGAACGGGGAAGAGCACCCAGTCATTTACCTCAGCAGGAAGTTGAAGTCCCATGAGGTAAATTACGCCACGGTTGAAAAGGAGTGTTTAGCGGTGAAGTGGGCTCTAGATTCCCTTCGGTACTACCTGCTAGGTAGGCACTTTGACATGGTTACGGATCACGCTCCGTTAAAGTGGATGGCTCAAAACAAGGAAACAAATAGAAGAGTGAATAGGTGGTTCCTGGCCCTCCAGGAATTCAACTTCACAGTAAAGCATCGCCCTGGCGTTCAAATGGGGAATGTGGATGCTTTGTCTCGAGTACATGAATGCCTGATTGCTGGTGTTCCAACCCCGAGGTTAAAACAAGAGGGGGGGGTATGTGACAGCAGGAAGGTAAAGTCACCTGGTTGCATCCAGGGGGGTAGATATATTTCTCCCAGATTCAGGCTTTATGCCGACTTATACAACTAGGGAGTTGATGAAGCCCAGCTGAGGCTAGTGGGCTCATGAATGACTCATACCTCTAGGGAGAGTGCTGGGCGTCGTGAGGCAGGGAGTTGATGAGACCAGCTGAAGCCTGTCAGTTCGTTTAAGGCCTCTATAAAAACTCCCAGCTTCATTAGATGTTAGCTCATGCCTGGAACCAGACCTGTGTGGACTGTCTAGGGAGAGTGAACCCCTGTGCGGTGAGGCAAAGCCTGTGTGGCTATTTGTTTGGACTTTTACTAAACCAGGGACTTAGGGACTAGGACAGCACCAGGCTGATCCCAGTTGTTAGTTTAGGAAACCTGCATGTTTAGTCAGAGGTCAAACTGACCAGGATTTATTTTGTTTGTTTCTTTTTGGCTTTGCTGTGTTTTTGTCACTGTACATAGAGAAATAAACCGCACCTTTTGATTTTGAAAACCACAACCTCCGTCTGCTGGCCCTGTTTTTGTGTGGGGAGCCCAACCAGGGGGTCACACACACCCGCTACCGAGTTAACCCCCCTCACAATACCTTCTCTTAGAAATATACCAGCACGCTCTCCAACCCCTGAAGAAGGAAGTACACACATCATAAAAGGAAAAAATCTTTTTATGCTTTCCGAAACATGTAGCTGCTTGTTGCTGCTACCATGGTTTATTTGTGACTTGATGTCTATGAACGTATTGTGTATGGCAACATTAAGCAGTTGTATTTCTATATTTATGGTCTGTTCCAATTACTGTTTTTAGATGTTTATGTTTTCATACATCAAATAAAATGTATATATTTTTATACTTCTTATACCAATTTTCTGGTGATCCTGCCATGGTTCCTTGTCCATACTATCCCTTGGGGCATTTCCTTTTCCTTTCCAAGTATAATTTTGAGATGTGGTAAGGACCTTCAGGATTTATCTCTAGATAGTTTATTTTCCATTATTTTTCCATCTTGTGGAAGGCAGCACACTCACTGATTATTTGTTAACCCAGCATACCAGGTAAGAGAAGTGGTACTGTACAGAGTCCATACATACAAAACATACCTCTGAACTCTTGAACTTGAGAATGAGGGGTATGCCAGGGAGCCAATTTTAGCCGTCCATCAGTGGAGCGCCCCGCCTGAGCCAAGATGTCAGCGGAGCGCCCTGCTCGAGCTGAGATGTCAGCGGAGCAACCCGCCCAAGCCGAGATGTCAGTGGAGCACCCCCGCCCCCCTGTCCGAGCCGAGATCTAAAGCGGCCTGGAGAGAGGAGGAAGGTGGGGGAGGATGACAGCAGCAGTGGCTGGATTGACACAGGAGCTTGCCTTGTTCCCGTCCATTGACAATTAGGGACTGGACGGGGACGAGTGCAAAGCTCCCTTTTTTCCACAAACACAACCCTGCTCTGGGGCGGGGTTCAGACACTCCAAACCCCCCCCTTATCTACATCCATGTTGCCAGAGGCTGCAATTTTTCTGAGGTCCAGAGCCCTAGCAGTAAAACATAAAGTGGAACTAAACCCATCGATTTAACAGTTTAAAAAAAACTGTTCCGTTCCTGGAATGCCGAAATTGCTAACTGTCACATTTGCTTGTGTCCTCAACCAAACTGTCAAATAACTGGTGTCATAACTGATCACATGTGCAGCACCATGGCAGTTGCAGATCAAAGAGAATCAGCTTCCTTGGCTGTAAAGGATAGGAGGGTTTCTATTCCGCTTTAATGCCCCGTACACACGATCCGAATATCGTACGACAACAGATCGTATGACTTTTTTCGCTTAATAGTCGCAAGTAAAATTAAATAGGTTATTAAAGTCACGAAAATTCTCGTACGACAGAAAAAAAAATCGGAAGTGATGTCATGTGTTGTAATGTATTTGGATTGTATTTTCGGACGACAACTGTACTGACTAAACGAAAATCGTACGATTAGGTATCGTACGAGGAAAATTTTCGTGCATGTCCGATAGAATAATATCGGATTAACTGTCATGATCGGCTCTCAAAGTTCTGTACTAACGATCCGATTATCGTCCGATTCTTCCTCGGACGACATTTTTCGTACGATATTCGGATTGTGTGTACGGGCCATAAGACTGTCAGCAGATCAGTCTCTACAAGCTCAGCAGTGCCTAAAATGCCTAAAAATAGAGAGCAACTGATCATGTGCAGAACAGGGTGAGAGTGTATTACTGGATTTTAAATATGTGTACAGGCACTTATTTTTAGGCCCGGTTCACACCTATGCGAATTGATTGCGGCTTACACCGCATCCAATTCGCATAACTTTATAAAATACATTGATTCCAATGAGGCTGGTTCACATATGTGCGATGCATTCGCACTGCGCATTGCCGAAAAACGTGTGCGTTCTTTAGGCATTGCGGTGCGGCTCAGGTGCGAATTCAGGCCCGTTATGTTCTATGGGCACGCATCTGATTCGCACATGTGTTGCGTTCTGAACAGGGATCTTAAGGGGGAACTCCACGCCAAATTTAAAAAAAAAACGGCATGGGTTCCCCTCCAAGAGCATACCAGGCCCTTAGGTCTGGAATGGACTTTAACGGGAACCCCTACGCCGAAAAAAGCGGCGTGGGGGTCCCCCCAAAGTCCATAGCAGACCCTTATCCGAGCACGCAACCTGGCAGGCTGCAGGAAAAGAGGGGGGACGAGAGAGTGGCCCCCCTCCCTCCTGAACCGTACCAGGCCGCATGCCCTCAACATGGGGGGGTGGGTGCTTCGGGGAAGGGGGGCGCACTGTGGCCCCCCCACCCCAAAGCACCCTGCCCCCATGTTGATGAGGACAGAGCCTCTTCCCGACAACCCTGGCCGTTGGTTGTCGGGGTATGCGGGCGGGGGGCTTATCGGAATCCAGGAGCCCCCTTTAATAAGGGGGCCCCCAGATCCCAGCCCCCCACCCTATGTGAATGAGTATCGGGTACATCGTACCCCTACCCATTCACCTGGTGGAAAAAAAATAGCAATAAAAACACTACACAGATTTTTTAAGTCATTTATTAGTCAGCTCCGGGGGTCTTCTTCCAACTTCGGGGGTCTCCGGAGTCGTCTCCGCCACACTCTCCGGTTCTTCTCTCGCTCTCCGGTTCTTTCTTCCTTCTGCCGGGCCTCCGCTATCTTCTTCCAGCTCTTTTGCTAGCGGGGCCCGGTCTTCTTCGTCGCCTTCTTCCCTCTTCTCTCCTGGAGATGTTGACTCGTCGCTCTCTCCGGCTGCAATGCCGTATGAGCGGAGTGCATTAACTTTTATGGGCATGGGCGTGGTCACCGGGTGATGACACCCAGTGACTCCGCCCCCATTTGACGTCACAGTCCCGGGGAATGATGCTTGTGGGCATTGTGAAGCCCACAAGCACTGCCTTCCGGGAAGCGGTGAATGCTCATCTCCCGGCATTCACCGCTCTCTCCCGCGCATGAGCAGTGTTTACGGCGTCCAGCGCCGTAAACTTCCTGGTTGCCATCACAACGGGCGGTGTCACTGAAAGTTCACGCCCCATTGTGATGGCATTCACAACTGTGACTGCTCAGAACGTGTATGCCCTTTTCTAAAATGGCGCTATCAGATACGCCCTCGTCACGTGACCAGCGTCACGTGTCAATTCCTGCTTGAAAATCTTGCGGGATTTCAATGGACGGTGTTCCACATTGTATCGTGGGAAGCGTGAGACTGTGCTCCCAGTATACAGTGCGGCACCTGGGAGACGCCTACTCCCGCGGGAGGGGAAACACGGAAGAGTGCAATATAAAAGGTATTTAAATGACAAAAAAAAAAATCTTGGGGCAATTGTTTCTCTACGTTGTACAATAATGCATATAGGTTAATATTGTTATTGGGGTGAACCTCCGCTTTAAGAGCAGCACAGGCAGGCTGGACAATGCACCTGTACGTCACCGGCTTGCTTCCAGGTTTGGGACCCCACATCCCCTGCCGACCCGTGCTTTGATTGGACACAGCACGAGTTTGGCAGCTCATTTCAGTCAATGATTTTGGCTAAAATCAGCTGATCAGCTGTGTCCAATGACACACAGAGTTCCGTTTTTACAAAAAAACAACAGTCTGTGTACAGGGAACAGTGACCTGTCTGTTTCTTCTCCCTGCAAAGCAGGGAAAGAAAAAACAGCCAGATAGTAAAGTAAAAGCAGCACATATTGCACATGCACACACTACACATTGTTAGGCACACAGTTAACCCCTTAATTGCCCCTAGATATTAACTCCTTCCCAGCTAGTGCATTAGTACAGTGTCAGTGTATAGTATTAAAACTGTTCACTGTATTAGTGTCGCTAGCGATGTCAGTGTCAGTTAGTGACCCTCACAGATAGTGTCAGATCACCCACCACCCTATCACAGTCACACTATAAGTCAATGATCACCGCCATTATAGTATAAGTACTATAGCTGCGTAAATTTACTAAAGACATGTGGCTGAATACATTTTGGCCTAAATGTATGACTAAAATTGAGTTTATTCGATTTTTCTTATAACAAAAAGTAGAAAATATCATTTTTTTTTCAAAATTTTCAGTCTTTTTCCATTTATATCGCAAAAAAAAAAAAAAAAAAATCGCAGAGGCAATCAAATACTATTAAAAGTATGCTCTATTTGTGGGAAGAAAAGGACGCAAATTTCATTTGGGTACAACATTGCATGTCCGCACAATTTCCAGTTAAAGCAGCGCAGTGCCAAATTGTGAAATCACCTCTGGTCATTATGGTGCGTATTGGTCCGGGGCTTAAGTGGTTAAAAAATACTGGCATTTGACATTTTTTTTCTCAGCCTGTAAAAGCACCTGTATGTTAGCTTATGTGTCCATGTGCACACAGGCGTTTACAGACATATTAGAAGCAGAGCAATTACAGTCTGAAAAACAAACAAACATGGAAAGCACGTTTAGGAGAGGAGGTGAAGCGCAGAAAAAATCTAAACACACTAAAACGCTAGACGCATTTAGGCGCATTTGAGAGGTAATGCATTTAAGTGGCCAGAACAAATAAATATTTTGGCCAATAGGATACATTTACGATAAAATGCATGATGCGCTTGCAGTGGGCTTTTCTCCTGCCAGGAGTTCTGATGTTCAGAGGAGTAAAGCAAACACCCTGTGTGCATGAGGTCTATTGGGTAGATTATGACATTTTATGGACATTAGACTATTATTAAAGAAGTAGGGAATCCGCACTCAGGAAAACACCAGACAGAGATTGCAGCCCCCCTAAAAACTCCCTAGGGAGAATAGGATATAATATAAAAGAATGGGGTGTTGGCGCTACCTCCCACTATAGAGACCCACCGGGTCTAAGTGATCTCAAGTAACTGTATAAGGACAGGCTGTACTGAGTTCCTGGGTCTGTACACCTATGGTGCCCATTATGAGGGGTTCCCACCATCCCTGTACTGAGTTCCTGGGTCTGTACACCTACTTTGCCCATTATGCGGGGTTCCCACCATCCCTGTGCAGAGTTCCTGGGTCTGTACACCTGAGGTGTCCATTATGAGGGTTCCTCCCACCATCCCTGTACACCTACTGTGCCTATTATGAGGGGTTCCCACCATCCCTGTACTGAGTTCCCGGGTCTGTACACCTGCTGTGCCCATTATGAGGGTTCCCACCATCCCTGTACTGAGTTCCTCGGTCTGTACACCTACTGTGCTCATTATGAGGGGTTCCCACCATCCCTGTAACAAGTTCTTGGGTCTGTACACCTGCTGTGCCCATTATGAGGGGTTCCCATCATCCCTGTGCTGAGTTCCTGGGTCTGTACACCTACTGTGCCCCCCGTCTGTCTACTAATCTCTGCATTCTTATCTCCCATCAGTACAACTCTGCCCCTAACTCTTTATCTGCTAACCTCTGTCCCCCAAACCCTAACTTTGCTAACCTCTGCAATCCAACCCTTCCTTCCCTGCCACTCTGCACCTCTGTACACCACCCTTGACTGCACACCTCCTCTGCTCACCTCTGCACCTCAAGCCCCCCTTTTTGATTACCTCTACATGCCCCCTATGCTCACCTGTATGCTGTCTAGGTGGGCGGCATGCAGAGGATGGGCGTGATTTGCATATGAATCGCGGCGGCTGGTCTAATTTGCATAACAATGCCCGTGCGATTTACATGTGAATATTGTTAATTTAAGAACAATGCCTTTTGTTTCTCTATAGCAGCTGAAGGCAGGGGAGAAAAGGGAAGGTGTACAGACTTGCATTACATGGAGAGAGGTGAAGTAAAGTTGGAGATTAAAATGCTGCTTTACAGTCTCTCAGGACACAGTGATAATAGCCCCTTCTGCCCCCTCCCCCCTCCAGTCCTGGCATGTAGAAATGTACCTGGAGATTTCCGTCTGCACTGCTGGATGCCCAGTCTGTGTCACAGGGAGATGAATGGAGTTCCCTCTGCACATCGCTCCCTGTCTGCCCTGACCAGTTCTCTTCTGCTGGTGATTTCCCCCTCACTTACTGAAGGCAGTTCATCAATCCCTTCATTCTTTCTGCCAGACACCAAACTTTAAACACTTATAGAGGAGACATGGGGCTACATGTGTGCCAGGTTTGGGGTCCAGGGGACCTATGGCCGGCCGGTACCGGGTCCCCAAAGTCCGGGAGATCAGGCGCAAAAAGTGAGTGTGACAGATGGTCTCGGGGGGGGGGGGGGGAAATTGCCCTGTTGCCCTCCCCTGGATCCGCCCCTGATATGACCTTGAATATTTATTTTCTGTTACTTATAGCAATCATCTATAGGGAATTTTGAATGTAATGTCATTTTTGTATTGACTTTCCTTTTTATCCTCCACTCCCTTTTCTGAGATTGAAATTACTCCATTTGTGTCTTATTCCCTGCATGGGGACAACCTCTATTGATGGAGATGTGATCTCAGTCTGCTCTGGATGGAAGGCGTGGGATGGGTTAGTATGGGATGGACCGGCTCCCTGTGCCCGGGACAGGACACTCGGCGCACGTAGGTCTGGCATGACGCCCCTCCTCTTTGGAGTGGATAGCTTTGTTGGACTCCTTGGTCCGCTCACGGAGACGGTTACATCACTGTGGCAACAGATGCGCCGCGAGTGGTCAGCGTGGATGTTGGCTCCCCTCCTTTTTATCTCCATGACGATGCGCTCCTCTTTGGAGCGCATGTCGTCATGACGCAGCGTTCTGCTGTGTGTTCTATCTTTGAGTATGTGGGATGAGGGGGCAGGCCTCCGTGCTGATAACTCAGAGGGCGCCACCCCTCTCCCACCCTCTTCACTACACACTCTGCTCTCTCACAGCTGATAACTATCAGCAATTAATCCACACTATATTAGACTGCAGAAACAACCCTCAGTCTGCACATTGCTGACTTGGGAGTGGATGTGTCTACATTGTTCCCTACAGGAGAAAAGGTAAAATTGGATATTTAATTCATCTTGTGGTTTCTTTTCTGTTTTTTATTTTTTCATTGATATAATGCATACCCCTTTTTTTCTTTTTGATTCATGGAGGGTCCCTCAATATTTGTATATCTAAATTATTCAATTTAAGATTGAGCCATATTAACATATGGTGGATTATTCCACCTTAGCTCATAGATACAAGGCAACAGGTTATTTTACTGTTGTATTATAGAGGCCCTATATATATTGATACCCTTCGGGCTAACTAACAGTTACCCCTTATGATAAACAGACCTTAATTTTTATTTCCATTTATTAAAAAAATTTTTTTCCATACTTTTAAAATTATTCTTTTCCATACTTTTCCAGATTCCATTTTGTTCCCCTTCTCTCTTCTTAGGGGAATACCTTTTCTCTGTGGAGCCCATGCGACACAAATCCACTCCAAAACCTGGGTTGAGATACAGCAGGTATGCACACGTTTAGATTTATTTCTGACATGTATGCCCCACTATTATGTGGGCCATTCATGGAGGGTAATATATACATATATGTCACCTTTATTCATACTGCTGTATTATTATTACTCTTTTTTGTTTATAGATGGGATCAGCAGCATAAATTACCTGCTGTTTTGAGTACAGGCGCCCTTTGTTGCCCTGCCCCGGGCATAGTTCGATGCACGGTCCCCCGTGTTGTGACCCCCCTGTGTTCTCCTTCATCCGGAGCAGTGAGCGTCAATCTCTGTTATTTTAAACAAGGATGTATCCACACCAAACTTCATAGGCAACAACGGTTAGCATATATGATTTACGGTACAAATGATGCTTTTTATTATAACTATTGAATTAATTTTCAATTGTACTGTATATACATAAAATAGATGATGCTCTTGTTTACTCAACTCTCTTGCCTTGTTCTATGTCTACAAACTACAGACCACAACACCTATCACCACTAGCCCCTGAAGAAGAGGCGCTATATAAACCCATAGCCTCGAAACGCGTCGGGCACCCTGGGCCCTCCCACAGGAATCAGGACCCTCACAGTGGTTTATGGTCTTTTGTGACTGTTACTTTGTTGCTCTATAGTTTGAGTTGTGTTTGTGTACATCCAAATTGTATATGTATTTTTATCTCTTTGATATTTTGTATCACAACAATAAATATATATTTTTTGATAAAATTTGAAACTTGTAGACTTCACCCTAAAAAGTCCCATAGAGGACTACACACGCAATCTAAATTTTAGGGGTGACCAGAGCAATAGTTTGGCTCGGGTCTTTTGATTATTTTGGACTGTGCCTTACTGCTGTGTCACCTGGCGTGCAGTTCCCCTTTGGGAGTATAGGTGGTGTTGTCACCTATACTCGGGGTTGAACCACAGGTGATGGAGTAGGTATTGGATGTCCTCTCTCGGCTGCCGTTTGGTGGGCGGTTCTGGCCTGCTGTGCATGCCGGGAGAGGATATATAAGGGGCAGACGCCATTACACAGAAAGCCAATTCCCGGGGCCCATGCCCGGAGAGCCAATTCGCGGGGCCCATGCCCAGAGGAGAGTCAATTCCGGTGCCCACTGCCCCCCATCTTTATTGAGGAGTCTCAGGCACTTTTAGCCTGAGGCTGCAGAGTTCCAGGTAGGCCCAGTACCTTTGACTGGGTCTACAACCGAAGAGGAGTCCCAGGGAACCCGCGTGAGGGTAACCGCTCTGACACAGAGGAAACCAGGGGAAGATCGATCCCATAACAAGAGGGCGAGTAATAGAGTATTGCTGACTCGGGAAAGGCTTGGGGACCTGTCGGAGGGAAGGATTCCTTGCTTCGCAGACTGCCTCTGCGGAGTATCGAAGTATCAGGAGGGATCTCCTTGACTTGGTCCTTGGAGGGGACTGAGTCATTGTTCCGGCATCATGCCGGCTGCTAGTTCTATTGAGTGACTATCCGGGTAAGCTGTACCCACTCGGGACCGAGTGGCGACGAACGACGAAGCCAAGAGTGTGCCTGAATCCACTTCTATCTGCTAACCTTTTTCTCACTTCAACTCTCTAGTTCCTGGAAGCAAGATAAAATAAACTCACGTTGGAGTTGATATGTTGTGAGGACATTGACCTCATTTGGGAAAGATAAAGACTCGCCTCTATAAACATAGAGGGGAGAACCAGAAGAAGGGAATTATTAACTGCAGGACCCAAGTACGTAACACCACCTGACCTTTATAATCTAGAGGACACAGGCATGTGGCATGGTGTGTCTTATCCCCCTGCTTGAGAAGGTAAGAGGGGGAAAAAGATCCGTGTGCTACATACATTTTTTTTTTAAATAAGTAGCTTTGGGGGGGGGGGGCAACATTTACACAATAATCAGTGCATTTTTATAGCACTGATCACTGTAGAATTGTCAATGTTCCCAATAATGTGTCAAAAGTGTCCAATCTGTCCGTCGCAATGTCGCAGTATTGCTGAAAATCGCAGATCACCGCCATAACTAGTAAAAAAATAATAAAAATGCCATAAAAACGCCATACATCTTTCCCATAGATTGTAGATGCTATAACATTTGCGCAAACCAATCAATATATTGTGATTATTTTTTACCAAAAATATGTAGAAGAACATATATTGGCCTAAACTGATGAAATATTTTTATTTTGTTTTTAAAATTGTCGCGCTTTTTTTGTTTATAGCGCAAAAAAAAAACGCAGACGTGATCTAATACCACCAAAAGAAAGCTCTATTTGTGGGAAAAAAGGACGCAAATTTCGTTTGGGTATATAGCATTGCAAGACCCCGTCATTGTCAGTTAAAGCGACACAGTGCCAAATTGTAAAAAGTGCTCTCGTCAGGAAGGGGGTAAAATCTTCCGGGGCTGAAGTGGTTAATATACACTTGTGGGCGAGGCCTGTTGCACCCATGCACGTGGGGTAACACCTCACCCGAAGGCATGCTCACCAATAGGGATGAGCCGAACACCCCCCGGTTCGGTTTGCACCAGAACCTGCGAACGGACCGAAAGTTTGCGCAAACTTTAGAACCCTATTAAATACAGTGGACTCGAACGTTCGAAATCAAAAGTGCTAATTATAAAGGCTAATATGCAAGTTATTGTCCTAAAAAGGGTTTGGGGACCCGGGTCCTGCCCCAGGGGACATGTATCAATGCAAAAATAAGTTTTAAAAACGGCCGTTTTTTCGGGAGCAGTCCCACTACTAGCCCCTTTGGGTGTTGTATGGATATTAAGGGGAACCCCGCACCCAAATTAAAAAAAGGCCCTATATACTCTAAACAGCAGTATACAGGCGGTGCAAACAAGACAGGGACTGTAGGTTTGTTCTTAAGTAGAATCTGTTTGTAATTTGAAACACAGGTTCATTTTTTAAGTGTAGCTCCAGCCCCAAAATCTATTTTTAAGCTTTTTGGAAAACTTAGGGAAGGGTTATCACCCCTGTAACATTTGTTTTGCTGTCTGTGCAGTGTGCACCTGTTCAGAACATTTCACCTCACTTTCCGTCCCAATGACAAATGTTTTTTGAAAATTTGGGTTTTTTATTGAAACAAGGATTGGTGATAAAGCATCAGTGGAGAAGAGACAATTTTTTTCCCATATTAACTCTTGCAGGAGAGAATTTCCCTTCCAAGGGTAGATTTCCTCTCACTTCCTGTTGTCTCCTTCCATTTGCAAGTAGGAGACGTTTGTAAGTTGTTGTGAACTATTATATCAAGAATTGTAATTACATGCCATTGTTGAACAGTGGTAGGAAAAATTGGGCCTTTGGTGGTGGTGCTGGTGCCACAACACTGTAAGTCCCCACAGTTATTCTTGGTGGGCGCAGGAATGGGCCCAGCTGTGAAATATTAGATCAATAATTGTAATTACATGCCCCTGTTGAACAGGGGCATAAAAATGGGACCTTTGGCACTGGTGCTATAACACTGCAACCCCTCACAGATACTGTACTTGGAGCGCAGCAATGAGCCCTGCTGCAAAGTATTGCATCAAAAATTGAAAATACACACCCCTGTTAAACAGGGGCTGAAAAATTGGGCCTTAGCCACTGGTGGCGGTGCTCAGAACCAAAAATGTTCTTACAAGCTATCTGCATGATCATTGAGGAGGAAGAGGATAGTCACTCAGCATAACAGGATAGTCACTCAGCATCAGCATAGGCAGTCTTGAAGGGATCTGACATTTCAAAAAAAATTATTCAGTTACATCAGCATCAGGTGCTTGGTGGCTGGTGGTGATGAAGGTCAGTCGATCAACCGAGCCGGTGGACAGGCGCACCCTGTGATCGGTTATAAAGCCTCCAGCAGCACTGAATGTGCGTTCCGAAAAAATGCTGGATGCAGGACAGGCCAGTAGCTCAATTGCATACTGTGCAAGTGATCCATCCTCAAGACCCAGTAACCCAGAGGATTTTTGGTGGGAAAGGTGTCCAAGTCTGATCTTGCCCCTAGGTATTCCTGCACCATTTAAACCAGACGCTGGCGATGGTTGCTGGAACCGATCATACCTTGGGGCTGCGTACTAAAAAATTGTCTGAATGCATCGGTCAGACGGCCACCTTCTCCACCGCTCCTTCTTTGACTGACCGAAGCCTCAGCAACACATTGTCCAGGAATTTGTAACCTCTCAGTCTCTGGGAACGCGTTGCACAGACCTTTCTGCAAGGCCTCCCGAAGATGCTTCATCCTCTGCGACGGCAAGATAAGGTCCGCAACCTTACCCTTGTAACGTGGATCAAGGAGGGTTGCCAGCCAGTAATGATCCCTCTCCTTGATCGCACGAATACAAGGATCCTTCTGCAGGCTTTGAAGGATCAGGGAGGCCATGCAGCGTAGGTTTGCTGAGGCATTCAATGCGGAGTCCTCTGGGTCACTGAGGACGACATGATCCGCAGCCACCTCCTCCCAGCCACGTACAAGTCCACGGGTGTCTTGGGACTGTAATTGATCCCTTTAAGACTGCTGCTGATGCTGAGTGCTAGTCTCCATCTCCATGCTGACACAATCCTCCTCCTCCTACACTGTCTGGATAAAGGGGGCCTTGAGAGGTAAGGAAGTCCTCCTCTTCCTGCCTCTGTTCTGCTTCAAGTGCCCTGTCCATTATTCCACGCAGCGTGTGCTCCAACAGGTGGACAAGAGGGACAGTGTCACTGATGCATGCACTGTCACTGCTCACCATCCTTGTGGCCTCCTCAAATGGTGCCAGGACAGTACATGCATCCCTGATCATGGCCCACTGGCGTGGGGAAAAAATCCAAGCTCCCCTGACCTTGTCCTGGTGCCATATTGCAACAGATACTCATTGATGGCCCTCTGCTGCGTGTGCAGTCGCTGCAGCATGGCCAACGTAGAGTTCCACCTGGTGGGAATGTCACAGATTAGGCGGTTCTTGGGCAGGTTGTAATCCTTTTGCAGGTCAGCCAGCCGAACACTGGCGTTATATGACTTGCGTAAATGCCCACAGAGTTTCCTGGCCTGCTTCAGGACCTCCTGTAAGCCCGGGTACCTGCCCAAGAACCGCTGCACAACCAAGTTAAGGACGTGAGCCAAACAGGGCACATGGGTCAGTTGTCCCTGTCGGAGGGCAGAGAGGAGGTTGGTGCCATTCTCGCAAACCACCTTTCCTGGCTTAAGCTGGCTTGACATCAACCACCTCTGAGCCTGCCCCTGCAGAGCTGACAGAATCTCTGCCCCAGTGTGGCTCCTGTCCCCCAAGCACACCAGCTCAAGCACCGCATGGCATCTTTTTGCCTGCGTACTTGCGTAGCCCCTTGAATGCCTACGGAGCACTGCTGGTTCCAAGGATAAAGCATAGGTAGAGGCCATGGAGGAAGAAGAAAAGGAGGGGTTGGAAGAGAGAGGTGCGTCAGAATCACCAGTAGTAACATTTTGGAGGCGTGGTGGCGGAACAACCTCCAACACTACTGCACCTTGTCCTGCATCCTTCCCAGCTGCCAGCAGAGTCACCCAATGCGCCGTGAAAGATAGGTAACGTCCCTGTCCATGCCTGTTGGACCATGAGTCAGCGGTAATATGCACCTTACCGCTGACCGCCCTGTCCAGCGAGGCCAAGGCATTGCCTTCCACATGCCGGTAGAGAGCCGTGAGAAAAAGTGGCGTTTGGGAACCTGCCACTGAGGAACGTTCCACAAACTCACGGAAGAGGGCAGAGTCTACCAACTGAAAAGGCAGCAGTTGAAGTGCTCGCAATTTAGCCAAGCTAGCATTCAACCGCTGGGCATGTGGATGGCTGGGAGCGAACTTCTTTCGGCAGTGCAGCAGCTGGGGCAGGGAAATTTGCCTGGTACAATCGGATGTCGGTGTACCAATAGCAGATTGCCCGCAAGTACTTGGCTGTGACACACCTAATTCTACACCTTCATTCCTCTCAGTGCAGGTTTCAGAGAGGACTGAAGGTATAGTGGGGTTGGAGATCCCAGCTGATGAGGAGCAAGGAGAGGTCCGCTTTGTTCTTTGGTGTGGGTCTTTTAGGTAGGCTTGCCAACGAACTACATGGCAGGTCGACATATGTCTGGTCAAGCACGTGGTGCCCAAGCGGCTGATGTTTTGGCCACGCGAGATACGCTTTAGACATATGTTGCAAATGGCAATGGTGCGATCTGCTGCACACGTCTGAAAAAAGGCCAACACCAAAGAACTTTTGGAATAACGCGTAGAGACAGCAGCACCCTGTACATGCGGAGCTCTGCGGTGTGATTCAGACAGTGTGCTGCCCTTAAGCTGGCCCCTGGAGGGCATCCTGCCTTGTTGGAGATGTGCCTCCTCCTCCTCCTCTCTCCTATCAGGCACCCACGTGGAGTCAGTGACCTCATCATCCCCTTCCTCCTCATCACTGGAGCAAATCTGGCAGTATGCTGCAGCTGGGGGAACATGACTGCCAGATAGCTGTCCTTGTTGGGCACCCCCTCTCTCTGGGCTCACGTTACTACCCCCTCTCTCTGGGCTCAAGTTACTGGGTTCATCATCGGAGCCTTCAAAACGCTGGGCATTCTCCTGGAGCATGTACCCAACACTGTGGTCAAACAGTTCGGGGGACTCCTCAGGAGGACATGGTGGGGCTAGGGAAGGAGTGACTGATGCCATTGAGCCGAGGGAAGAGGCCGCTTTTGCAGCTGCATTGCCAGACAAAGTACCCTGAGCTTGGGTGAGAGAGGATGAGGAGGATGAGGACGGCTTGGTCATCCACTCTACCAAGTCTTGGGCATGTTGCGGCTCAACATGGCCAGCTGCCGAAAAGGACAAGCGTGTCCCACGGCCACGTGCTGATGAGGATGCACCGTGTCCACGACCAGCACTGTTGCCTCTAGACACAGAGCCTGCTTGCCCTCTTTTATTGCCTCGTGACTGTCTGCCTCTCCTTGTTTGCCTTCCAGACATACTAATGGCCTGCAGTGAGATGTAGCTGCACAAAGGTAGGATGTGTGTGTGTGTGTGTGTGTGTATATATATATATATATATATATATATATATATATATATATATATATTGTGAGGGGGTTAGCTCGGCAGCGGGTGTGTGTGACCCCCGGGATGGGCTCCCCACACAAAAACAGGCCCAGCAAACGGAGGTTGTGGTTTTCAAAATCAAAAAGGTGCGGTTTATTTTCTATTTACATTGACAAAACACAGCAAAGCAAAAGAAACATAAACAAAATAAATCCTGGTCAACTTGACCTCTGACTAAACATACAGGTTTCCTAACTAACGACTGGGATCAGCCTAGTGCTATCCTAGTCCCTGGTTTTAAATGTCCAAGCAAATAGCCACACAGGCTTTGTCTCACCGCACAGGGGTTCACTCTCCCTAGACAGTCCACACAGGTCTGGGTCCAGGCATGAGCAAACACCTAATGAATCTGGGAGTTCTTATAGAGGCCTAAATGAGCTGACAAGCTTCAGCTGGTCTCATCAACTCCCTGTCTGCACGACGCCCCACACTCTCCCTAGAGGTATGAGTCATCCATGAGCCCACTAGCCTCAGCTGGGCTTATACAACTCTCCACCTAGTTGTATAAGTCGGCGTAAAGCCTGAATCTGGGCGAAATATATCTACCCCCCTGGATGCAACCAGGTGACTTTACCTTCCTGCTGTCACATACCCCCCCCCCTCTTGTTTTAACCTCGGGGTTGGAACACCAGCAATCAGGCATTCATGTACTCGAGACAAAGCATCCACATTCCCCATTTGAACGCCAGGGCGATGCTTTACTGTGAAGTTGAATTCCTGGAGGGCCAGGAACCACCTATTCACTCTTCTATTTGTTTCCTTGTTTTGAGCCATCCACTTTAACGGAGCGTGATCCGTAACCATGTCAAAGTGCCTACCTAGCAGGTAGTACCGAAGGGAATCTAGAGCCCACTTCACCGCTAAACACTCCTTTTCAACAGTGGCGTAATTTACCTCATGGGACTTCAACTTCCTGCTGAGGTAAATGACTGGGTGCTCTTCCCCGTTCCAGACCTGGGACAATACTGCTCCTAACCCCACATCTGACGCATCACTTTGTACGACAAAGTCTTTAGAGAAGTCGGGTGAGTACAACACTGGCTGGCTACATAAGGCTTGTTTCAAGAATTGGAATGCTGCCTCAGCCTCGGGGGTCCATTTAATCATGACCGACCCTTTCCCCTTCGTCAGGTTGGTTAGGGGCACAGCCTTAGAAGCAAAGTGGGGAATGAATCGCCGATAATACCCAGCGATTCCCAGAAAGGCTCGTACCTGCTTCTTGCTGTTGGGACGTGGCCAACTCTGGATGGCCTCGATTTTGTTGAGTTGGGGTTTTATTACTCCCCTCCCAATGGTGTACCCAAGATATTTGGCCTCCTCCTGCCCAATGGTACACTTCTTGGGGTTAGCCGTAAACCCCGCTTCCCGAACAGAGTCCAGGACTGCTTGCACTTTTGGCAGATGTGAGGCCCAATCTGTGCTATGGACAATTACGTCATCCAGGTAAGCCGCAGCATACTTCCGATGGGGCCTCAGCATCTGGTCCATTTTCCGCTGGAATGTGGCCGGCGCATTCTGTAACCCGAACGGCATTCTTTTATATTGGAACGCCCCGTCTGGGGTTACAAATGCGGTTTTCTCTTTGGCCGACTTGGCCAGGGGGATTTGCCAATACCCTTTTGTGAGGTCAAGAGTCGTCATGTATCGGGCTGTTCCCAGCCGGTCGATCAACTCATCAATACGTGGCATGGGGTAGGTGTCAAATTTTGTAACTTTGTTCAACTGACGAAAATCGTTACAAAATCGCCAGCTCCCATCCGGTTTAGGCACCAACACAATGGGACTAGACCAATCACTTTGGGACTCCTCTATCACCCCTAAGTTCAGCATTTTCTGTACTTCCTCCCGTATTGCCTCCCGTCGGGCCTCTGGGATCCGATAGGGTTTTAACTTCACCCTTTCACCGGGTGGGGTAATGATGTCATGCTCTACCCCAGATGTTTGTCCCGGCAGCTCAGAGAATACCTCCTTGTTGCGAAGCACAAACTCCTTAACCTCCTGTTGTTGGGGTTGTGACAAGGTGGCTGCTATTCCAACCTCAGGAATCATGCAACCAGTTTGAGCTGGTGACCAAGTGTCTGCGACTAGGGACTCTCTATCCCTCCAGGCTTTCAACAGATTAACGTGATAGATCTGTTCGGGCTTTCGCCTTCCTGGTTGTCTGACCTTGTAATTCACTTCGCTCACTTTTTCCATTATCTCATAGGGGCCTTGCCATTTGGCAAGGAATTTACTTTCAACCGTAGGGACAAGTACCAGTATCCTATCCCCCGGGGAAAAGGTACGGGTCTTGGCTCCACGGTTGTACACTCTCTGCTGTGCTAACTGCGCTTGGGCCAAATGTTCCTTCACGATGGGCATTACCTGTGCAATTCGGTCTTGCATCAGGGCGACATGCTCAATCACACTCCTGTGGGGAGAACTCTCACTTTCCCAAGTTTCCTTGGCAATATCCACCAGCCCTCTTGGGCGTCTCCCATACAGTAACTCAAAGGGGGAGAATCCCGTAGAGGATTGGGGCACCTCCCTAATAGCAAACATCAGATAAGGAAGTAGACAGTCCCAATCCTTTCCATCTCTATCCACCACTTTCTTCAACATTTGTTTTAGGGTTTTGTTGAATCTTTCAACCAGCCCATCGGTTTGGGGGTGATACACAGATGTACGTAATTGCGTCACTTTGAACAATTTACACAGCTCCTTCATAACCCGGGACATAAAGGGTGTACCTTGGTCCGTAAGCAGTTCTTTACAAATACCCACCCGGCTAAACACAAGAGATAGCTCTTTGGCTATGGTTTTGGCCAAGGTATTTCGGAGAGGGATCGCTTCTGGATAACGGGTGGCATAGTCCATTATAACTAATATGTATTGGTGCCCCCTAGCGGACTTGATTATAGGACCTACCAAATCCATGGCGATCCTCTCAAACGGGACCTCAATGATGGGTAGAGGGACCAGCGGGCTACGGAAATGTGGCATCGGGGCCAACCTCTGACACACAGGGCAGGAGGAACAATAATTTTCTATGTCCTTCATCACCCCCGGCCAATAGAATCTCTGTAATACCCTCTCTCGGGTTTTCTCTGTCCCCAGATGACCTCCAAGAATGGGCCAACTCCAACACCAACTTCCTGTAAGGTTTGGGCACCACAAGCTGCTCAACGGTTTCTTCTGCCCTTTTTGCCACCCGATACAGTAGGTCCTTCTCTACGCTGAAGTATGGGTAAGTGCAGGTATTATCTGGGTTCACTAACTCGCCATCTATTTTCACTATGTTTTCCCGTGCCTTTATTAGGGCGTGGTCTCTCAACTGTTCTGTGGCAAAGTTTTTCCTGAGAACCTCAAGATCAGAAAACTCCACAGACGGTAGGTTTTCGTCTGAGGAGGTGGGCTCCTCTCCAGTTTCTTGAGTCTCCCCTGCCAATACTGATAAGGGAAATTCCGGAGAGTCCTCACCACTCTCAGGGGAGTTCTGGCTATCACATTCCTGGTACATAGGGGCACCAGTGGGGGGCTCAGGATCATCCCACAGTTCCCAGAACTTCGGAAAATCCCTTCCCACAATGGCGTCATGCGGTAACTGAGATACTAAGCCAACTGGATGAGAGAGGGTACCTTTGGGGGTCTCGAAACACACTGTAGTCACTGGATACACTCGGGTGTCCCCATGCACACAAATAACGGCTACCTTGCTATTCCCAGAGACCTCTGTTTTAACTAACTCAGCCTTTATCAGGGTCACAAGGCTACCTGAATCCAGCAATACCACAACATTTCTACCATTAACACACATTTTGCATAAATGTTTCTCAGTTCCTCGAATGGCAGTGCATGCGACTGTCGCACACAGCGACTGACGTCTGCCCGTCAGAAAGTCACACTGCATGGGTTCCTCCACAACCGGGCAATTGGCTGCAATATGTCCCGCTAGCAAACGATCCTTCTTGCCACCTCTTGAGCCGCTGATTTCCCAGGCTGTTCTCGCCAAACTTGGGGTAGAGCTCCCACCCTCTCACTCTCTCCACCCTCACCCCTTGGAATCCTCTTATCCGCCCCTGGGGATGGTCTGGTCTTAGGGTGGAAAGTCCGAGAGTCTCTGGAAGAGGCCGTCAGGTTCTCTGTAGCCAAGTATTTCTCCACACGATCCACAAGACCATCGGCCGTCTCTGGGTCTCCATGGCTTACCCACTTTTGGATGGCAGTAGGAAGAGCTCTCAAAAATCGATCCATTACAACACGTTCCACAATCTTTGGTGCGGACAAAGTCTCTGGCTGTAGCCACTTTCTGCTCAGGTGAATGAGATCATACATTTGAGACCTGGGGGGTTTTCCAAGCTGGAAAGTCCAGTTATGCACACGCTGAGCCCGGACAGCCTGGGTGACACCCAGCCTTGCCAATATTTCAGCTTTTAGCATCACATAGTCTTTTGCTTGGTTAGGCTCTAGGTCATAGTAAGCTTTCTGCGATTCACCAGTTAACAGAGGAGCCACCAGTCCAGCCCACTGCTCCTCAGGCCACTTTTCTCTTTCAGCGGTCCTTTCAAATGTGGTCAAAAATACCTCTGGATCATCCTCTCCAGTCATTTTTGTCAATAAACGACTCACCCCAAAGGACGCGGTATTAGTGGGACGGCTTTCCTCACTGGTCTGCGGACGTTGCTGCATTACTGCTTCCATCTGTTGTTGTAGTCTCTGCTCTTGCTTCTGCAACAGGTCTATGAAGCGGGCCTCAGATTGCTGCTGGGCTTGTTGCTGAGCCTCCAGACTCTGTTGCAAAGTTGCGTTTGTCTGCTGCTGGGCTGCAAGGCTCTGTTGATGAGCTTGCTGCTGGGCTGCGAAGTTCTGTTGTTGAGCTGCAAGGCTCTGTTGATGAGCTTGCTGCTGGGCTGCGAAGCTCTGTTGATGAGCTGCAAGGCTCTTTTGTAAACCTGCATTTGTCTGCTGTTGATTGGCATTTGCTAGAGCCAGCTGCTTCAGTATCTCCTCCATGCTGGCTTAAAAAAAAACTGCCACTGGTTCTCCACCAACTGTGAGGGGGTTAGCTCGGCAGCGGGTGTGTGTGACCCCCGGGATGGGCTCCCCACACAAAAACAGGCCCAGCAAACGGAGGTTGTGGTTTTCAAAATCAAAAAGGTGCGGTTTACAGTGACAAAACACAGCAAAGCAAAAGAAACATAAACAAAATAAATCCTGGTCAACTTGACCTCTGACTAAACATACAGGTTTCCTAACTAACAACTGGGATCAGCCTAGTGCTGTCCTAGTCCCTAAGTCCCTGGTTTTAAATGTCCAAGCAAATAGCCACACAGGCTTTGTCTCACCGCACAGGGGTTCACTCTCCCTAGACAGTCCACACAGGTCTGGGTCCAGGCATGAGCAAACACCTAATGAATCTGGGAGTTCTTATAGAGGCCTAAATGAGCTGACAAGCTTCAGCTGGTCTCATCAACTCCCTGTCTGCACGACGCCCCACACTCTCCCTAGAGGTATGAGTCATCCATGAGCCCACTAGCCTCAGCTGGGCTTATACAACTCTCCACCTAGTTGTATAAGTCGGCGTAAAGCCTGAATCTGGGCGAAATATATCTACCCCCCTGGATGCAACCAGGTGATTTTACCTTCCTGCTGTCACAATATATATATATATTAGGGCTGCGGAAATTAACGATTAATTGTTCGATTAATCTGTAATTTCTTTGATCGATCAAAATAATTTTGATGGAGGACGATCCGCGGAGTGAGCTCCGCGGTCTCGTCCATAGGAAAGGCCGCGGCTTCGGCCTAGCTCCGGAGCCGCGGCCATCTTGGTCCACCCGGCGGTGGCCTAGTAGCGGCGCGCTGACGTCATCATCAGCTGCCTGCTTGTGCCGTCTACTCTGCGAGTCTGCGGACGGTTCTGCCTGGATTTTACGGTATGGGGGGAGATGTGGGGAGATGTGGACATTACGGGGGAGATGTTGACATTACAGTATGGGGGGCAGATGTGGACATTACAGTATGTGGGGCAGATGTGGACATTACAGTATGTGGGGCAGATGTGGACAATACAGTATGTGGGGCAGATGTGGACATTACAGTATGTGGGGCAGATGTGGACATTACAGTGTGGGGCAGATGTGGACATTACAGTGTGGGGGGAGATGTGGAAAATTGGAAAAGCTGTATGTGCGTTATAATTAATCGAAATTAGTTGATTAAAAAAAAATCGATTAATCGAATACGAACATTTTAATCAGTAACAGCCCTAATATATATATCTGTACTGATAATGCAGCTATCAGAATCAACTGCCTGCTGTGGTATTAGTATGAGAAAAGCAGCAATTGTCTTCAGTTAGTTTTAGGTGAACACTGTGCAGAGGACACAGTACACTAACTGAAAATACTTGTAGCTCTCTGCCTGTGGTTTTATTATGAGAACACCACAAATTGTATTCAGGTAAGCTTTAGGTGAACGCTATGCAAAGCACACAGTACACTAAGTGAAACACTGACTGCAGCTAGCACAATAACCTGGATCAAAATAGTGCAGCGCTGCAATTCAAATATAAAGAAATGGCTACAAACCGTAGCTCAAATATGTGATAAACTGAAAACCACAGTGAATATATAAATCAATACATAGAGTTCATGAACAGTCCATTCCAATGGGTGATCTCTGATATGAGCTATCCTCCATGGGAACTGAGGAACATACCCCTATGAGTGAATATAGGCCTGCTACCGCTGTACCCCACATTGCTTTTATTACTTTTACCATTTTTATCACGTGACATTTTTTTATTTGTCTTCATGCTTGTTAAGACAAAATGTATTCAATAAACCTTGACCGGTTATATTGACCTGCACTATCTGGAGTTTTTCCTTTTCTCCCACCCTTGTGTCCATTTTTGGAACGATTTGGAACCTGTACGATCGGAGGGACCACCATCGTGTGAGCTGACCATTCATCATCCTGCTGGAATCGGTCGTAGGCACCCAGGTTATCCAGTTCCATCTTCTGGTCACGGCGACCATTAAGCTCGATTGACCCACTGTCATATGACAGGTGGGTCCACCGTTTCCGGTAAGAGTACCTGACTGTATCTACTGTGCTATTCTTTTGTGTTTCCACCATCAACATTTGGGTCCTATGGTCCTTCCATGCTGTGACGGTGTTATCCATGAATAGACATCCTCTTCAACATTTTTTTGGACTATTTTTATGTTTAATCTTGCATTCACTCTATATTCACTCATAGGGGTATGTTCCTCAGTTCCCATGGAGGATAGCTCATATCAGAGATCACCCATTGGAATGGACTGTTCATGAACTCTATGTATTAATTTATATATTCACTGTGGTTTTCAGTTTATCACATATTTGAGCTACGGTTTGTAGCCATTTCTTTATATTTGAATTGCAGCGCTGCACTATTTTGATCCATTCTGTCTTTTGCTTTGTTTGTTTGAGTGCCAGCAGCTTCTAGTACCACTCTTGGTTTAGCGCAGTCTTTTCACTTACATATATAGCACAATAACCTGCCTGCCTGTCACAGTATAGAGAATAACAGGAACGGATCCAGCTAAACTGAATACAGTGTATAAATATATATATACAACACCTAGGATGCATATATATCCTCTACACACTGTAACTGCAGCTAACTGACTCGCCTGCCTGCTCTATCTAACTCAATATAAATGACACTGTCTCTCTCTCTCTGTCTCTTTACTTTAACCAATGCCAACACACTACACAAGGCCGCCAAGCCGGCGGCCTTATATAGTGTGGGGCGTGTACCTACTCCTCTGAGCCATGATTTCCCAAAGCCACCCTGGCTTTGGCCAATTACGGCTCTCCGTTCTTACAGCGCTGTGATTGGTCAAAGCATGCGGGTCATAGTGCATGCTTAGCATGCGGGTCATAGTGCATGCTTGGCCAATCATCAGCCAGCAATGCACTGCGATGCCACAGTGAATTATGAGCTGTAAAGGGCCGCTCGAATTTGGCGCGAACGGCTCATAATGTTCGTAATTTGGCGAACAGCTGAACAGACGATGTTCGACTCGAACAGGGGTTTGACTCGAACACGAAGCTCATCCCTACTCACCAATGCTCGGGACCAGGCAAAGGCTGTGGTCATGTGAGAAATCAAACATTAAGCCAGTCCCCATCTCACAAGATATGTAGCGGAATACATTTTGGCCTACATTTCTGAGGAAATTTGATTTTCTTATTGGATAGAGTTTATAACAGAAAGTAGAAAATATTGGCTTTTTTTCAACATTTTCGGTCTTTTTCGTTTATATCGCAAAAAAAAAAAAAACAGTGGTGTTTAAAATACTACCAAAATAAAGCTTCATTGGTTTGAAAAAAATGATAACATTTTTATTTGTGTACAGTGTTGCAGGATCGCGCAATTGCCAATTAAAATAGCGCAGTGCTGAATAGCAAAAAATGGTCTGCTTATGAAGGTGGTTAAACATAAAAAATAACACCCTTATTTGAAGACAATTAGAGCCTCTGGTTTGAATCATGTGCTTTACAAAAAAAAACACCCTATTGACATCCATGCGTCCGGTGCCCTGCATGTAGATTAGGGGCCGGACGCATACGGGCCACCACTGTAACTAACTGTGGTCAGATAAAAAAACTGAAAAAATTATGGAAGTGAACACAGTCTGAGGAAAAAAAAACAAGATCTTCTAGAAGTAGCTGTGAAAAGGATGGGGAAGATCCACAGAGAGCAAGCATAAGCATTAAGTTCACAGTACTACTGTGTAACCAGTGCTCAGATGAAATAGCTGTAAAAATGACTGGGTGGATCTGTATGAAAAATTTTAAATAACATGACAAAGTAGAACTTAAAGTGGTTGTAAACCATCATGTTTTTTCACCTTAATGTATCCTATGCATTATGGTGAAAAAACATCTGACAGTTACCGGCCCCCCAGCCCCCTGTTTTATTTACCTGAGCCCTGGAAAGTCCTGCGTCGAGAACGCGCTTGATGTTTCCCACCGGGGTTCTCAGCTCTTCATTGGATAGATTGATAGCAGGGCAGCCATTGGCTCCCGCTTCTGTCAATCAAATCCAATGACGCGGGAGCCGGGGGGCGGGCCAAGTCCTGCACTTAGCGACTATGGACGCCGAATGCAGGACTCGGGAGCTCACCCACAAGGTAACCCCCTTGGGAGAGCGCTTCCCAGAGGGGGTTCTCTGAAGCGGGGAGGAGCCGAGAGAGCCGCAGGGGGACCCCAGAAATCGGCGTTCGGGGCCACACTGTGCAAAACGAGCTGCACAGTGGAGGTAAGTATGACATGTTTGTTATTTAAAAAAAAAAAACTAACCTATAGTATCACTTGAAGTTCACAGTACAGTGGAACCTTGGATTGTGAGTAACGCTTTTAACAAGCGTTTCGCAATACGAGCAATTATTTTTTTTTAAATCCTGACTCAGTTTGCGAGTGTTGTCTCGCAAAACGAGCAGGATTCAAGCCTCTGCATTGTGCAGTACCACATTTGGCCAGAGGTGCGGGGGCGCCAAAGACACTCAGAGCCGTTCGGAGGGGTTCCGAGTGCAGTCGAACGTTTTCTGAGTATTTCCGAGTCTCTGCAGCGCCCCCCAGCTCTGGCCACATGCGGTATTGCATGCCATGGAAGTCAATGTGGAACTAATTATCTTCGTTTCCATTGACTTCTATAGGGAAACTCGCTTTGATATGCGAGTGCTTTGGATTACAAGCATTCTCCCGGAAAGGATTATGCTTGTAAACCCAGGTTCCACTGTACTTGGTAACAGAATGGAATGTTCATGTGTCAGTCAGGGAAGGTCTGAAACCGTGGTGGTAATCAAATGGAGGGGCTGTAGTGCAGATGATGGATGGACTTTGTCGTAGAAATATATGTTGTATACAGAGCACACAGCCTATATTTCCTGTGCCAAATAAGCACAGACTTCAGATTCCATCTTATTGCAATAATGCTATCTTTAGGCTAAAGTTCACTCCCCTTCCATTCGGTTCCCATTCATTCAAAGAAAGGCAGCACCACACAGCTATGTTCTCATCTCAGCATCCCAGCATGACTGCCTGGGAGCAGTGTCTCTCGCTCTTTTATTAAAATCCCAACAGGAAGTGATGTCACAGCATGTGATCTTCACTAAAGAAGTTACCAACAGGAAGTGATGTCACAGCATGTGACCTTCACACAGGGAAAATGACCATACAAGGACATCCCTTCCAACAGGGTGTCCCATACAATCCAGTACATGAATACCACACAAGAAATATAGCTTAAAGGATACAATAATAATACAATAACATGATGGCTAAAGTCTTATGGGCGTGTCCGGGCAGGGAAGGCGTGTATGCTCCCAGCAAACAAAGCCGTATTGCTTTAAAACATGGACGCCTTCCCTGACTATGAAAAGATCATAAGCTCTCATATTACCGCTGATAGGAATCCTTATTTTAAGCTATTCCAGAGAACAGCACATACTCGGATTATACTATTATTGCTTGTGGGAGGGAGGCTATCTGCAGGCGTGCGCTACAAATCCCGACCATGCTGATCAGACATAGCAGAGACAAGAGCGCACATCCGCCTGTAACCAATGATGTCGTTGCAGAGCGAGCATATCCCCTCCTCAACGATCGTCCGTGCTAATGCACAGAGGGCCCTTGTCGGCGAGCATATCCGCACGCTGCAAACATCACACTCCAACCTCAAGACGTTTTCCCCTACCAGACGGGATTCAACCAGCCTCAGACTGCCCCAGTCAGCTCTTTAGAGCGGGTTGCGGAAGTACTAACACTGGGTGACACTATGACAATACATATTAAATACATCTCCATAAAAATCTCCACAACAGTCCTCCCTTTTTTGTCATATGCACCCCATGTCCATCGATGAAACTTGATCTGCTTCTTACACCTGGAAATGAATCCGTCCTTACAGTCCATAAAAAGGAAAACACAGCTTGACATGTAGACTCTGTTCTTCAGGGGCATGACTTATAAAGGAGGACCCGACATGATGAGCTGTAGTAATCGCGATCCGTCTGTGATCCTCTGTGTCTTGTATGTGGGTCCGGCTTCGGGGCGTCTCATCAAGGAAACTCTGGTCACGCGTCCAATCGGGCAACAGGAGCACCTCGTCACGACATAGAAAGAATAGAAATAAAAACGACATGAGTATATATATTCCCACTTCCTTTAACCACGATCCGCTGTAAAATAAAAATTAGATCCCCAAAGATTCCCAGACCCTTAAAAGGGCTCCCAACCTTCACTTAGCTACAGCTCTGGCTTCAACAGTTACATGAAGAACCCTATCCTTAATGGATGAGAATTGTTCAATCGTATCCTAAGCTCGAGCCCCCCCCCCCACCTTGTACATCCAGGACACCATGCCTAGACCTGGTTGGGGTTGGTGAACAATCCCCTTCTAGCTGTCCCTGCCATTCTTAATTTCTCGCGCCATCAGATCCCCGCGATCGGCCACGAGATAAGATGCTGGGACAGTTTCACCATCACGCATGAACCTCTTGCTTTGAGGGAATTACCTTTTATAAGCTGCAGATCCGCATAAACACCAAACTAAAGTTCAAACACACTTGTGGGCTGCCTAGATACCCAAACCGACAAGAGTCAGAGCCATTAAAACTAAACAATTTTACCCTCTAAAAATACATCGTTAGATTCCATTGACAAGTGTCTGTTCGAAGTCTTCACCAATTTGTCAAAACTCCTCATACCCATAATAACATCATAAATGGCATGTACCGCTGTCATCGCTGGGGACTAAAACTCGGTGGAGACTCAGAACAGACCCAGCAATCTGTCCTGTTCGCTTTCTGAGCTAGTCAGGAAATACACTTTAAATAACAACTTGGGATGATTTTCATTGTTACCCTTGCTAAAATTTACTAAACAACAAAAATATAAATAAACGAAGATACTACTCAGTTCTTTGGTGTGGTTGAGTCGCTTCTTGCAGTGGCTGGCGTGGTCTCATCCCTCAAGCTTCTTTACAACGACCCAGTCACCTGGTTGGGACTCGTGAACCCTGTGGTGGACATTTTGAAGTTCATGTCACAACGATCGCACCCACCCCATCAGCCGAGAATATAAGTGACAGCTAATGAGGAAAGTACGACTCTGGTTTTGATTGACCTCCAAACAACCCTCATATGACAATAACCCAGACATCGCGACTGTGGTCACTGCATAACCTGTGCGTGGCTTACGCTACCTGGAACCATTGACAAAAGGTTCTTAGCATCTGGAATGGGAACCTACTTCACCAGACTGCTGCTTGCCGATTCAAATTCTATCAAAGAAAGACAATCTTGGCACAAACTTGGTTAGAATTACAGAGGTTACATTATTTGTTTGAAAAAAAAACTGTCATTCTTACATTTATCACTTCTCCCCCCATTTTCTTCCTCATTACAGACTGAAGAAAGAAATGTGTGGTGCAGGAAAAAAAAAGAAACAATGAAATAGCCTATGATACTTTTACCTCTGTAGCGGGTATGTACTTTCCCGGGTGTAAATTTGAACTTGGAAGTGACATTAGTGCAGCGTTGCCAACTTTCAGTAAATTTACAAACAGTTTGTAAAATGCATAATTGTTGCATCTGTCCATGAATGTCAGTTACAGACATGCAGCCTACATGTCTGTAATGGACATTCATGGACAGATACAAAAAGTAAGGATTTTACAAACTGTTTGTAAATTTACTGAAAGTTGGCAACCCTGCATTAGTGATGTGTAATTCCCCGCAGCCCAGTGGGTGGCGCTGTTGCCCTAGGGGTGGGGTTAAATCATTGCTGTGTGCCGTACCTCCTTTTTGTCCTCCTCCCTCTGCAGCGGTATGGTGGGGCGGGGAACCCGCCGTGCTTGCCGGGAGAGGGTTTAAAGGGGCCGGCCATCTTGGTCACGGGGTCTTCGAGTCCCAGGCACCTTTAGCCTGAGGGCTGCTGTCGGGGGTGGTGTCCGGGTGGCCTAGGCCTGGACACCGGGAGTTCGGGAGCCATCCCAGACACCTTCGGTCTGGGGTGAGGTACTTGTCCTAGCCTGGGGCCCGGCTTCTTCCACTGGGTTCCGCCCGAGAGGGATCGTCCTAGGGTATCCGGGGGATGGATACCCGAATCTAAGACGCAATGGACTGGAGGGTGGCCTCTCCGAAGACCTGTTGCAGCACACTGCCGGTGACGGGTGAGGGCCTCCGGAGACCGTCTGGAGGGATGCCCTCTTAAACAGAGGCTGATACACACTGAAGGTGGCTCTATTAAGGAAAAGTCTGGCAGAGACATTCCTCTTAAAGGTCGCAAGTAAGGACCGTTATCTACAGGCCTGTGGCAGGGGCTGCAACAGTTCACCCGGTAGGTGGCAGCTACCACCTCACGGTCGGTGGCAGAGACCGTGCGCCATGCCTATTCGACTCACTACAGGAATAGGAGAGTTCACTGTGCCTGGGCTTACTTGTATCCACACCCCCTGTTCGTTTAAAGGAAGTCCAACTGGTTGTGTGACTTTCTGTGCTGAAGAAATAAAGGAGTGTTGAACTTTAGTGGTGTGGGGCTCTTTTAATACAGACACTGTTCCAGAGAAGGAGCTCTTACTGCAGTACACCGACCCGAAAGGTAACAGAACTTTGCATACACCTACTACATCTGTGGTGAAAGCTTGGCGTAGTGCCCCGCCCCTCTCTCTCCTCTGAGATACCCCTAGACCAGAGCCGGAGAAGCCATTAAAGGCAGAAGGAGAGAGAGTGGGGGTCCGCTACACGTGGGGGCTCGGGTCCGGGATGGTGTTTGTGTAACTTGGAGCAAGAAGTATGGAACCGGAGAGTGTTTGCCCGGAAGAGTTACAAGTAGGCCCACAGTGCATCCCTGTGCTCGAAGTCGTGGACATGACCCCAAGACGGGAAAGGCCCATGCAGAAAGAGCGGAAAGAGGGAGGAGTCCAGCCATGTGAGGTACTACACGTGGGGACTTTAATTGCACTGCGCCATGAGGCACACCCTCCCTGCTCAGTTCGTGGGCATGACCTAGGCCGGGAGAAAGCCCGCGAACTGGAGCGCAAAAGGGGAGGAGTCCAGCCGTGTGAAGGACTACACGTGGGGACTTTGGCGCGAAACTGGCAGTGCGCAATGGACCGGCAGCAAGTCACCATGTTCGGACAAACATCATGGATTCCTGCTCACCCTTCATCCACGACTTTGACTACTGCTGCTCCGGTGACAGATACAGGGATCCGGCTGAAGCCCCAGGGACGATTTGCCATGTACTCATGTATGGACGTTGAGGCCCTGGGTTTGATTTGTCCCGGATGTTCCGGACTGGTGTGTTAGCTGAAGCCATTCGGGCGATGCGAGGCCTGTGGGGAGTTTCTCTTTGAAGTGGATCCAGTCATTGAAAGGCCACAAACCATTTACCCCGGTCAAAATACAGGCAGCACCACTCTAGGAGGAGGAATCATTGCTGAGAGAGGCATCCCTATGCGCACTGCAGCGACCGCGGAGGAGGTTGCACAGACTCAACGGGAGAAATCCGAGGATGCTGACTCGGTCACCACAGTCTCACAGTGTCCACCGCCGAAAAGAAAGACCGGTTGGGTGGCCCCGTCCAGCGGTTGCGGTGGACTATCCTGCTCGCCTGCGCCCGGCCCGGATGGATCCGGTGGGAAGAGTCCCGGACGTCCCGTTCACAGCAAAGGCCGAGGTAAGCCGGGCAGAGGGACTGTGTGTGTGGGCGGAGGTGTCAGGAAGTCATGGCCCAGTAAGTCCGCGGGAGGTGGTAGCTCCGTTTCCACAACAGGCTACATACCCGCGGAGGAGTGTGACACCTCCGACCTGGAGTCGCTCTCCGATGCTGGAGACGACGCCATCATTGATGAACTGTTCACTACAAAGGGCTGGGACAAAATTCCCCGTGCCTCGTCCCGCAGAAGTGGGGACCCACCAATGTCTACAGGGGATAGTACACCCCGGGTGGAGGCACCAGCGTCTGAGGAGGGATCCAGTCCACAGCCTGCCCTCACTTCCCCGGTGCCATCTACAGTCAATACCGGGGAAAAAGAGACTTGTGCTTCGGGCACCTATGCCCAGATCTGATGTGACCAAGGTCCCTCGCCATCCGGACTCAATAGTTTTACCTGGTGAAGGGGACAAAGCCACCATGCCTCCGCTGGCGAGGCTCCAGCGTTTGTTTTGCCAGAAGGTTGCTACTGATTATGGATGGGAATATCCGTACCTCTCAAAAGAACTACTTTATGAAGTGGAGGTATGCCGAGAGCGCTGGTATAATGACTTTGTGTGGATCCACCTTCAGGTTCCACACGCTCGCAGGTACTTGGCATGCTCTTCAAAAGTATCACAGCGTTTCAAGGACTGCAAGGCAGAATGGATGCTGGGGCGGCATATCCATGCGGACAAGGTGTTGATCCGGCGTAAGGAGTGAGAAGATGTTGAATACCATCTGGAGACTATGGACCAGCATTTGAGGCCCCTTGTCCTGCCGCATCCCCGTTTTTATCTGTGAGGAGAAAAGAGACTCCGTTCTTGTTTTCCACTGACATTGCACTTCCCAGACTTGCTGTTTGATTTTTTTTTTTAATATCATCAGTAACTGTGCCCAGCAAGGGGCGTCTGTGCTCTCTGGAGGAGTCGAGGAACTGTTCCGGTTGTTCTTCTTTCTCCAGTAAGACGCAATGGACTCTGGGGTACATAGGGTCACAGATGAAGTCCCTACAAGTGCAGTTACTGCGGTGCTGTCACCAGGTGGCAGTGCTGTGCAACGACATACACTTTCCAAAACATGCACTCATAGGAGAAAAAGATTTCTTCACGGAGAGGTTTTTTTCTCATACACGAACATCTGTGTCAGGGTTTATGTGTGCTAACGTTTTTTCTGCAGGAGAGCATCTCATCAGATTGGGCGGGTCTTAGTTAGGATGGGGTGGAAAAAAAAAATCTTGTGTTAAATGCTGATGTGATTTGTTGGAAAATGTTACAGTTATGTGTTGTTGTTGTTTCCCTTCCCTTTGTGTGTGAAGCTCAGGCACAGCGGTATTAGAGGGAGTTTAGTTTTTTTCAAAACTTTTTTGTGGTTTTTGAATTTTTAGCCGGTCTCTGGACTGGGCCATGTCGCCGGGAAGGGCATGGTTCACCTCAGACACTGGGGACCAGTGTCAAACCACCAGGGGGAGAGTGTAGCGGGTATGTACTTTCCTGGGTGTAAATTTGAACTTGGATGTGACATTAGTGATGTGTAATTCCCCGCAGCCCAGTGGGTGGCGCTGTCGTCCTGGGTTGGGGTTGAATCATTGCTGTGTGCCGTACCTCCTTTTTGTCTTCCCTCGGCAGCGGTATGATGGGGCGGGGAACCCGCCGTGCTTGCCGGGAGAGGGTATAAAGGGGCCGGCCATCTTGGTCACGGGGTCTTCGAGTCCCAGGCACCTTTAGCCTGAGGGCTGCTGTCAGTGGGCGGTGTCCGGGTGGCCTAGGCCTGGACACCGGGAGTTCAGGAGCCATCCCAGACACCTTCGGTCTGGGGTGAGGTACTTGTCCTAGCCTGGGGCCCGGCTTCTTTCACTGGGTTCCGCCCGGGAGGGATTGTCCTAGGGTATCCGGGGGATGGATACCTGAATCTAAGACGCAATGGACTAGAGGGTGGCCTCTCCGAAGACCTGGTGCAGCAGACTGCCGGTGACGGGTGAGGGCCTCCGGAGACCGTCTGGAGGGATGCCCTCTCAAACAGGGGCTGATACACACGGAAGGTGGCTCTATTGAGGAAAAGTCTGGCAGAGACATTCCTCTTAAAGGTCGCAAGTAAGGACCGTTATCTACAGGCCTGTGGCAGGGGCTGCAACAGTTCACCCGGTAGGTGGCAGCTACCACTTCACGGTCAGTGGCAGAGACCGTACGCCATGCCTATTCGACTCACTACAGGAATAGGAGAGTTCACTGTGCCTGGGCTTACTTGTATCCACACCCCCTGTTCGTTTAAAGGAAGTCCAACTGGTTGTGTGACATTCTGTGCTGAAGAAATAAAGGAGTGTTGGACTTTAGTGGTGTGGGGCTTTTTTAATACAGACACTGTTCCAGAGAAGGAGCTCTTACTGCAGGACACCGACCCGAAAGGTAACAGAACTTTGCATACACCTACTACATCTGTGGTGAAAGCTTGGCGTAGTGCCCCGCCCCTCTCTCTCTTCTCCGAGATACCCCTAGACCAGAGCCGGAGAAGCCATTAAAGGCAGAAGGAGAGAGAGTGGGGGTCCGCTACACTTCCTTAGACTCATATTTATCCATATGTACAGCTGTCTACATACACCTGCTCTGTGTACACACTCCTTGGACCTGAAAAATACTTATAAGCAAAATCATTACTCTATCCTTCATATTTAACCTGCAAAGAAAGGTAAACACTAATTACATTCCTGTACATGTCAATGACATTCTTTCAAAACCGATTCAAACAAAACCCTCTGTAACCCTTACTTTTCCCGTTCCTACAAAAATACAACAGCCGCGACGCATCGGAGGATCGCCGCGGTAAGTTCGAACATATTCACGTTACTACATACAAACATTCAGATACAAATATGTACAATTCATAGTTTCCAAAACCAAAAACAGGCAGAATTCTCCCTTCACTCTTTCAGCAATAGAAAAAAATACAATGGGACAAACATGAGAGCAGCTCGAGAACCTTGCATGGACCAGCCATACAAAGTTCAAACAAACGGGCATGAGAATTTAACCACCGTTCCTCCTCTGAGAATCACAAAAGCGTGTACTACACCTCCATCAACACTCATCATTACAGATTTCTGAAGCCGCAGCTGAACTACATCCATTCCAGAGGGATACCCAAAATAGTATCCTTGGACCACCTATGTTAATCTTTTTGGGGTTCAAAGGCCTTTGCCCCAAAACTAGGCTTCGTGCACCGTGTGACCGTCTGACTGTGGGAAGCCTCCATTCCTTCCCTTGCACAGACCTCCTTGTGTCCATGGCGATTCGAATCGGCTTATCGTCTTAAACCTGCGTCCAGGTTAAACCGTTGCACCCATTTCGGAGAGCACCGCCCGGTGTCTTCTTATACGGTGGATTGAAGAACTACAACCACTATATCTGGTCCAGTCCCCAACTAGAAACCCTAACCGAGGCGTCAACTCTATGGCTTGTTGTCCCAACACTTTTGGAACTACAGCAACAACCACAGATCAACCCCCGAATTAGGCCTCTACCCCTTTACAGTGTATGCATACACAAGCGTTTTCCGCTATACACCCATAAACTGCGTCGCCAGACTAAACCACACAGAACACTTACGCCCGTTTACCACCTGCAGAACAATGTGGCTTCTCTCTGTATCCAGATGTTACAATAATGGTGATGCCCCCCTGTTTGCTCTCTACCCAAAACTGTATTTCAGTACAAAACTGGAACAAAATATAAAACACTTTTAAATGCCAAAATGCTTTCCATTTTCCTTCCAAACACAAATCTCATTGGCCAACCTTTCAGACAACCCCAAGCTCCTCCCACCAACTTCCCTCTGATACATAAAATGCTGAAAAGAACCTCCTGTTACATGCTCAGCTCTCAAAAAACAAACAAACACTGGTTTATTTACATATCAATTGTTCAGGAAGAGGGGGGGAGGGGGGAGCCTAGCCCCAATCGCCTTGTCTATCAAGACTCCAAAAAATCCATGGCTAAACATCATATATATTTCAACAATTTAAAAACCTTGGCAGGGGAAAAGATGGAATAAACCCCCCTTTGCAAATGGGAGGGAATCGCCCCCGACCCCCACATCCCCTGGAAGTCAAACCACAAGTTGAGACTCAAATACAAAACTCCTGCAAAAAGATGGCTCTAGGAGTTTCGACCAAACCCACTCCTCCTCTACAGGCTATACAATACAAGCTTCAAAAAATGAATTGCCTTCTGGGAAACTCCCAAATATTCAAACATAAAAACAACACACACCGCTGTGTACAAAAACTCTGTTAGTCTTACAATCTATCAAATTCAGTGTAAAGTAGAGTTTTCACTTAAAAACGAAATCCAATACAAAAACCGCCGCTCATATACTGCAAAGTCAGCTAACCCTGCAATAGCTTACATTCACTTAAATGAAAACAGAAAAATCCCCATCCTAACACCATCTGCATGGAGTTTGCATGTTCTCCCTGTGTCTGCGTTGGCTTCCTCCCACACTCCAAAGACATGCTGGTAGGTCAACCAGATTCCCTCTATAAATGGGCCCCAGCATGTGTCTGCAAGCGCGTCGGGACCCCTCGGGGTAAGACCGCGCTATATGAAGATGCCACTCTACTCAACTCAAAAGGCGATGCTTAGAAAAACAATTTAAACCAGCAAATTCAACGTTAAACAAAAACAGCCTCTCAGTATGTCACCCTGGTGTCTTACTACTCTCCCCAGCAGTGCACAGGTCAAACTGTAAATGCATAAAACAGGCGAAAAACTGCGCCAATCAACAAATGTTAATATAGCATCCAGGGGCTGTGTTTGCTAACCTGGGACTTCCTATCTCAAACTGTAAACGTCTCTCAAGATGGCCGACAAGCCAGGACAACAAAATGGTGGATGACCACCGCACACCTCATGGACAACAAAAATGGCGCCATTAACGCATGCAATTTTTCCCGCCAAAACCAGCACAAACATGGACAAGACCACATGGGTTCCCACACACAAAGGAAAACAAAAATGGTCTCCACCAGTTTCCAACACAGAAAAGACCGCACTAAATTCGCACCAAACATCAAAAACTGAGAAATTCCACCAGCAAAATAGCAGACGAATGCCACAGCACGGTCACATGATATCACACCCAAAAGAAAAGTGGCTGTGCGTTCCCCTATAGGACACCCACAGGCTAAGGAAACACTGTGCTTCAAGATGGCAGACAAACCACATGGCCAACAACATTACTTTTTCCTGCCAAAACCAGCATCTCTTCACTACTTAGCAAAAACATCTCCACAAACACTGGAACTTTTCTAAATGACCATCAAAATCCACTGAAAAATGTGTCTTGAGTCAGCTACACTCCACAAGGCTCATGCCATCTCCACAAAGCCTCACACCTGAGACACCACATGAGCACTAAAACATTTTAACCACTTAACAACCACCTGCCGACAAATAACGTCGACAAGGTGGTTGCTTAACTCTGGGAGGACGTTATATAACGTCCTCACAGAATCACGCTCCCGCGCGCCCCCTGGGGCGCGCACACGGGAAACTCCGTGACCGCCGGGTCCAGAGGACCCGGCGGATCACGAATCGCGGTAAATTGCCGCTGATAGCGGCCGTTTACCACGTGATCGCTCCGTCAAATGACGGAGCAATCACTTGTAAACAGACCGGCGTCATTTGATGACGCCGGTTCCTCCCTCCCCTCTCTGTACCGATCGGTACAGTGTGAGAGGGGAGGGGGAGGGAGCGGATGGCAGCAGCAGCACTGTGGGCTGGATCTGTGACAATTGCAGTCACAGATCCAGCCATCCATCCATCCCTGCTCAGCCATCCCTGTGCTATACCCTGCCAATACTCTGCAATACACCCTGCCAATACTCTGCAAAATACCCTGCCAATACTCTGCAAAATACCCTGCAATACCCTGGTGCAATACTCTGCAATACCCTGGTGCAATACTCTGCAATACCCTGCAAAATACTCTGCAATACCCTGCAAAATACTCTGCAATACCCTGCAAAATACTCTGCAATACCCTGCGCAATACTCTGCAATACTCTGCGCAATACTCTGCAATACCCTGCAAAATACTCTGCAATACCCTGCGCAATACCCTGCAAAATACTCTGCAATACTCTGGTGCAATACTCTGCAATACTCTGGTGCAATACTCTGCAATACTCTGGTGCAATACTCTGCAATACCCTGCGCAATACTCTGCAATACCCTGCGCAATACTCTGCAATACCCTGCGCAATATTCTGCAAAATACTCTGCAATACCCTGCACAATACTCTGCAATACCCTGCACAATACTCTGCAATACCCTGCACAATACTCTGCAATACCCTCCACAATACTCTGCAATACCCTCCACAATACCCTGTGCAATACCCGCGCAATACCCTGCAATACTCCGCAATGCCCGGCAATACTCCGCAATGCCCGGCAATACTCCGCAATGCCCGGCAATACTCCGCAATGCCCGGCAATACTCTGCAATAACCACTTCCCGCCCTCCGGCCGTCATATGACGTCCTTGACTTTGTGCGGGGATATCTGAATGATGGGAGCAGCTACAGGCATCATTCAGATATTAGCTTTTTCAGCCGGCGATTCCCTACACCATAAGAACAATCATAGCGGCTGTTCCGCCGCTTGATCATTCTTACGGGAGGCGAGAGGGGATGTCCCCCCCCCCCCCCCCGCCGCCCTCCGGTGCTTCTACCGACTCACCGCTACGATCAAAGCCAGGATTGTTGTGTTTTTTTTTGTTTTTTTTTCAGGCTTCCCAGCCTAGAGGTGAGATGTGGGGTCTTATTGACACCCCCCCCCCCCCCCATATCTCACTGTAAAGAGGACCTGTCATGCCATATTCCTATTACAAGGGATGTTTACGTTCCTTGTAATAGGTATAAAAGTGATCAAAAAAATGTTTAGGGCGGAAAAACATGTCAAACTAAAATAAATAAAGTAAAATGAAGAATACATTTTTTTTTTTTTTTTTTTTTTAAAGCGCCCCTGTCCCCGTGAGCTCGCATACAGAAGCGAACGCATACGTAAGTCCCGCCCACATATGAAAACGGTTTTCAAACCACACATGTGAGGTATCTCTGCGAACGTTAGAGCGAGAGCAATCATTTTGGCCCTAGACCTCCTCTGTAACTCAAAACATGTAACCAGTAAAAATATTTAAAGTGTCGCCTATGGGGATTTTTTAAGTAGCGAAGTTTGGCGCCATTCCACGAGTGTGTGCAATTTTTAAGGGCGACATGTTAGGTATCTATTTACTCGGCGTAACTTCATCTTTCACATTATGCAAAAACATTGGGCTAACTTTACTGTTTTTTTTTTAAGCACAAAACATTTTTTTTCCGTAAAAAACGTGTTAAAAAAATTGCTGCGCAAATATCGTGCGAGATAAAAAGTTGCAACAACCACCATTATATTCTCTAAGGTCTTTGCTAAAAAAACATATATAATGTTTTGGGGTTCTATGTAATTTTCTAGCAAACAAATGATGATTTTTACATGTAGGAGAGAAATGTCAGAATTGGCCTGGGTGCTCCAGAACGCCTGAAGGTGCTCCCTGCATGTTGGGCCTCTCTATGTGGCCACGCTGTGTAAAAGTCTCACACATGTGGTATCGCCATACTCGGGAGTAATAGCAGAATGTGTTTTGGGGTGTAATTTGTGGAATGCATATGCTGTGTGTGAGAAATAACCTGCTAATATGACAATTTTGTGAAAAAAAAAAAAGAGAAAAAAAAAATCTTGATTTTGCAAAGAATTGTGGGAAAAAATGACAACTTCAAAAAACTCACAATGCCTCTTTCTGAATACCTTGGAATGTCTTCTTTCCAAAAAGGGGTCATTTGGGGGGTATTTGTACTTTTCTGGCATGTTAGGGTCTCAAGAATTGAGATAGGCCGTCAGTACTTCAGGTGTGATCAATTTTCAGATATTGGCACCATAGCTTGTGGACTCTATAACTTTCACAAAGACCAAATAATATACACCAATTTGTACTTATTTTTACCAAAGATATGTAGCAGTATAAATTTTGGCCAAAATTTATGAAGAAAAAATAGTAATTTGCAAAATTTTATAACAGAAACGAAAAAAAAATCATTTTTTTACAAAATTTTCAGTATTTTTTCTCTTATAGCGCAAAAAATAAAAAACCCAACAGTGATTAAATACCACCAAAAGAAAGCTCTATTTGTGTGAAAAAAAGGACAAAAATTTCATATGGGTACAGTGTTGTATGACTGAGTAATTGTCATTCAAAATGTGAGAGCACCGAAAGCTGAAAATTGGTCTGGTTATTAAGGGGGTTTAAGTGCCCAGTGGTCAAGTGGTTAAAGACCCTTTGGCCACTAAACAGCACATTCAAAAATTTTAGTTACATGCACAACCTTAAAACACTTTTCTCTACACATACACACTGTGGCATCAGCCTCCATAAAGCAGCCATTGAGAAATATGACTCCTCAATGCTAGCACCCCAAAACAGCCTGCAACCAAAGGGCGTATTCCTTTCAACAAAACAGCTACTATTGTTTTGGCTTCCAACAATGCCTTGCAGCAGGCTGCTTTCAACTTAAAACCAGACAGACCCTTTACTTAAAATATTTTTACACTTATTGGGGCATGTGTCTTTGTCCCATACAAATGCAAAAAATCTAAATCTATCCATTTCTATTTTTTCATAGAAATCACAAACGCTACACACATACAGTAGGGCAAACTCCTGCATGCTATTTACAGAGAGTCACCAACTTTCACCATTGTAACTGATGACCACGCTGCCTGCCCCTCCCCCACTAAAGCACATGGCACACAGAGACCAGACTTTAACAATGCACAAAACAATCTAATCACATACAGTCTATATTTCTCATTTAGTTACACTCTTACACACTACAAAATTCATGCAATTTTTTTTTTTTCATTTCAGATATTCTTTATTCCTTTTATATAAGCATACTTATACATATATACTTCCTTTCCATATACACCATTGTAAATATCCTTTATCACATATAATGAAATAATAAACCCATTCTCCCTTCCACCCCCCCCCCCCCCCACACATTTCCCCTCCTCTCCCCTCCCTTTCGTTCCTCCCTCCCATCCCCCCCTCTACCACACCTTCACCTCCATCCATTGTTTCCATATCTTCATAAATTTCTTTCTATTTCCTCTCTTATTATATATAAATTCTTCTTTCCTAATAGTGTTGTCTATTACCTTCCTCCATTCTATTCCTGTTGGAGGATCTTTTGCTTGCCACCTTTGTGCTATAAGTTTCCTACTTTGAAACAAACATCTTAATATTGCCGTTTGCGTGTCTCCTGGAATTCCCCTTTCTTCCATCAAGCCTAGCACACATAACCTGGCCTCTGGTTGTAGAGATGTCCCGAATACAAAGTTTATTCCATCTATTTCTTTCCAATACCTATACAGCTTGGGGCACCTCCAAACCATATGTATCAAATCTCCTTCCTCATTTCCACATCTCTGACACTTTGCATCTTGTCTCCTACCAAACTGTAACATTCTTTGAGGTGTGTAATATGCTCTATGTATTAAGTATAATAATGGGAGACCATTTGAGAGGGGGAGAGTGAGACTCTAGGGCCTGCTCCCAATATCTTTTTGCACTGTTCCAGTGTTATTGAACCCACATCTCTTTCCCATTTCCCTTTATTCTTAATATCGGGTCTCTCTTCCTGGTCCGCCTCACTTATACACTTATACATCTCTGAGATTATCCCTTTAGATGTATCCACGTTTACTAATCTACAGAGCTGGGGCATTTCGTTCCATACTGGTGTCTCCTGCCCAAATTGTGAGTTCAGGGCGTGCCTAACCTGTAGGTATCTGTAAAATGATTTATTGGGAACTAAGTACTCATCCCTTATCTCCTGAAATGTTTTTATTCTCCCCTCCTTAAAAAGCTGTATCAGAAAATGTACACCGCAAATATCCCATTCTACAATTTTTCCCATAATTTTGAGCTCTTTTAAGTTGCTGTTATCCCACATAGGGGAGAATTCAGAGAATCCACTATAGCCCAGTATCCCCTTAACTGTTTCCCAACTTTTTACCATCAGTTTTCCAGTAGGACTCCTGGAGCAGAAAGAGTCCGCCTCCACTGCCTCCACCTCTGTGTCATGATTTGTATCATTCAGAAGTAGATTTTTCCCCAACTCCCTGCCCGCCGGTAGATTGCGCCCACTCATATGCTGCATTTGTGCTGCTAAGAAGTAGTGCCTCGGGTTAGGCAGTGCCAACCCCCCCTTCTCTCTGGGTTGCTGCAAGGTTCGGAGGTGGATTCTCACTGCTCCATTTTTCCATATTAACTCCCTAAATACACTATCCAGTTTTTTAAACCAGTGCTTTGAAATCCACACTGGGGAGTTATGTAAAACGTACAGGATCTGAGGCATCCACACCATTTTAACAAGGTTACATCGTCCAGCCACTGAAAGTGGGAGCCTCTTCCAGACGCGGCATTTCTGTTTTAGTTTTGTCATTAATGGCACTAAGTTACCGGCTATATATTGGCTTGGGTCTCTTGTTATGTTTATTCCCAAATACCTCATCTGGTTTACAACTTTTACTTGGGTTGTCTGCTGTGGTATTGGGTCTATCGGTAAGAGTGCAGATTTTTCCCAATTAATCCTCAACCCTGAGAATTTGCCATACTCTCCGACTATCCTCATTGCCGCATCCAACGAGGACTGCGTGTCCCCCAAGAAAAGCAGAACATCGTCTGCGTACATGGCGACTTTTTCTTCCCCATACTTCCTCTTAAATCCCTGTATTTCTGGGGATGCCCTTATTGAAATAGCCAAGGGCTCCATTGCGAGGGCGAAAAGCAGGGGCAACAGTGGACACCCCTGTCTTGTCCCCCTCGCCAACTGGAACCATTCTGAACACTCACCATTCACTCTTACTTTGGCCCTTGGACCCTCATACATTATCTTAACCCATTTGGTGAACTTTGGGCCAAACCGAAACTCTGCCAATACCTTCCACAAGAAATGCCACTCAAGGCTATCAAACGCCTTGGCTGCATCTAAAGACAGGATTGCTCTTGTCTCTCCCTTTTCTACTGGCAGTTGAATATTGAGGTATGTTCTTCTTATATTAGTGCTTGTGGATCTATCTGGAATAAATCCAGTCTGGTCCGGATGCACCAATTTTGCCACTATTCTGTTCAGTCCTGTTGCCAATACTTTGGCCAATATCTTCACGTCTGAACACAATAGAGATATCGGCCTGTATGATGCTGCGTCCGCCTGGTTTTTTCCCTCCTTTGGGATTACTATGATAGTTGCCTCTGTCATAGACATTGGCAGCTTCCCTTCTTCGGCTGCCCCGTTAAATACTTCCAAGAGTTTTGGAAGCAGCACCTTACTGTAGGTCTTATATATTTCAATTGGCAGACCGTCAGGCCCAGGGGCCTTTTGGTTTGCCATAAAAAAAAAAATGGGTATTTATTATAGCAAAAAGAAAAAAATTTAGTTTTTTTTCCAAACTGGACGCTCTTCTTTTGTTTATAGCGCAAAAAAAAAAAACCGCAGAGGTGATCAAATACCACCAAAAGAAAGCTCTATTTGTGGGAAAAAAAGGACGCAAATTTCGTTTGGGAGCCACGTCGCACGACCGCGCAATTGTCATTCAAAGTGTGACAGCGCTGAAAGCTGAAAAATGGCTTGGGCAGGAAGGGGGTTTTCGTGCACAGTAGGGAAGTGGTTAAAACATGGACGCCTTCCCTGACTATGAAACGATCATAAGCTCTCATATTACCACTGATAGGAATCCTTATTTTGCGTTATTCCAGAGAACAGCGCATACTCGGATTATACTATTATTGCTTGTGGGAGGGAGGCTATCTGCAGGCGTGCGCTACAAATCCCGACCATGCTGATCAGAAATAGCAGAGACAAGAGCGCACATCCGCCTGTAACCAATGATGTCGTTGCAGAGCGAGCATATCCCCTCCTCAACGATCGTCCGTGCTAATGCACAGAGGGCCCTCGTCGGCGAGCATATCCGCACGCTGCAAACATCACACTCCAACCTCAAGACGTTTTCCCCTACCAGACGGGATTCAACCTGCTTCAGACTGCCCCAGTCAGCTCTTTAGAGCGGGTTGCGGAAGTACTAACACTGGGTGACACTATGACAATACATATTAAAATCATCTCCATAAAAATCTCCACAACAACTTCTAGACTGGAAACGGATGGATGGCAGGGAAAAATTGATTCCTCAGCTCAAAGTGCAGGAATCAGTAAAAATATTGTAACACTTATTTGAAACAAATTATCCACACTTACATACTTGAGGTGATAGTAGGCGTATTACATGTAAGTAAACAGAGTTCAGCCAGGAAATGGAGAGAGCAGTGTAAGTAAAGACTGTGCCTATACACTGCAAAACATCTGCTCATCTTCTCTCCATGTACAAACTGCACTCTATGTACTGTGACAGCAGGAAGGTAAAGTCACCTGGTTGCATCCAGGGGGGTAGGTATATTTCTCCCAGATTCAGGCTTTATGCCGACTTATACAACTAGGGAGAGAGTTGATGAAGCCCAGCTGAGGCTAGTGGGCTCATGGATGATTCATACCTCTAGGGAGAGTGCTGGGCGTCGTGCAGGCAGGGAGTTGATGAGACCAGCTGAAGCTTGTCAGCTCGTTTAAGGCCTCTATAAAAACTCCCAGCTTCATTAGATGTTTGCTCATGCCTGGAACCAGACCTGTGTGGACTGTCTAGGGAGAGTGAACCCCTGTGCGGTGAGACAAAGCCTGTGTGGCTATTTGTTTGGACATTTACTAAACCAGGGACTTAGGGACTAGGACAGCACCAGGCTGATCCCAGTTGTTAGTTAGGGAAACCTGCATGTTTAGTCAGAGGTCAAGCTGACCAGGATTTATTTTGTTTATGTTTCTTTTTGCTTTGCTGTGTTTTTGTCACTGTAAATAGAGAAATAAACCGCACCTTTTGATCTTGAAAACCACAACCTCCGTCTGCTGGGCCTGTTTTTGTGTGGGGAGCCCATCCAGGGGGTCACACACACCCGCTACCGAGCTAACCCCCTCACAGTACCTACACTTAGGCTGCATTCACACTACAGCATTTTGAATCGCGGGCAGATTTGCAGCGGATCTGCCCACGATTTGACAGCGCCAAGGTGTGAATACCAAAATGTGGGACTCGCATTCGAGATGCCATTCATTTGACTAACACCTCAAATCGCGGTGCGGGTCTGCCGGGATTGTCGCGTGATAAATTGTGCTGCAATCACGGCAGACCGCATCGCGGCACTAGTTCAGGAGCTACTTTTGGGCCACATGCGTCCCACGATGGGGGTTGCCGTGATTGCAGCACGATTTATCGTGCGACAATCCCGCACCGCAATTTGAGGTGTCATTCAAATGAATGGCATCTCGAATGTGAGTCCTGCGTTTTGTCATTCACACCTTGGCACTGTCGATTCGTGGGCAGATTCCCGGAAAATCTGCCTGAGATTCAAAACGCTGTAATGTGAATGCAGCCTTAGGCCTCATGCACACTGGACGTTTTTACAGCTGCTGTTTTTGGCTTCAGATGTTTTTTTTCTGCAGCCAGTAAACTCTCCAGCATGCTATCCTATGTGCCATGCACACATAGGCTGTTATCAGTGTTTTTGGGCTGGGGCGTTTTCTGACTGAAAAACCCCCCAGAACTAGTGGGTTTGAACCTTGGTTCACACTAGGTGCGAATTCAAAATATTTTTTACTTTTTTCTATAATAAATATCCCAATTTTTTGGGGAAAAAAAATAATTTCTTCATCAGTTTAGGCCAATATATATTCTTCTACAAATTTTTGGTAAAAAAAAAATTGCAATAAGCGTTTATTGATTGGTTTGCGCAAAAGTTATAGCATCTACAAACTATGGGAAAGATTTATGGCATTCTTATGGCATTTTTATGATTATTTTTTTTTTACTAGTAATGGCGGTGATCTGTGATTTTTAGCAGTACTGCGACATTGCGACGGACAGATTGGACACTTTTGACACTTTTTTGATACCATTGACAATTATACAGCGATCGGTGCTATAAAAATGCACTGACAGGGAAGGGGTTAACACTAGGGGGCGATCAAGGGATTAACTATGTGTTCCCTCAGAGTGTTCTAACTGTGTGGGGATGGGAGTGACTAGGAGAGGGGACATATCGTTTTCCTACTTAGTAGGAACCAACAATATCCTCTTCCCTGACAGCACAGGGATTTGTGTGGTTACACACACAAATCCCTGTGCTGGCGCTTGCACGTGGCCGGCGGTGATCGTGCCTGCCGGCCACGCGCATCGGGTCCCCCGCCTTGCAGGGGGCGCGCGTTCACGCCTCCGTCGGCGCGTGCGCCCTCTGGTGGCCGAAATAGGGAAGGACGTACTCGGATGGGATTTCGCCCAGGGTAGCCATTCTGCCGCAGTATATCTGTAACAACACCCCGAAATCGGTATGCAAGATGCAGTGCGATTTGCAGAACCAAATCGCATGTGATCCGATTCTGGTGTGGATAAAAAAAAAAAGGGTCCTGCATGAGTTTGGTGGGAATGCGGTGCGATTTGAGTCATACAAATCGCACCCCAGAGACACTGCATGTAGTTCGCACAGGAATGTTCAGCGAATCCTGTGCAAATTACATGGGGTGTCCCGCCCGGCATCAGCGTGAACGCAGGCTGTAAAAACACTCTAACGCTGAAAAACAAAAAAAAAGAAATGTTGAAAAACTTGTTTTTTCGTCATGTATGAGCGTTTTCAAGCCATAAGCTTTTGTGGGAGTATAGTTTTGGTAATAAAAAAGCTGAAAACCCGCAGATGCTAAAAACTGCTGAAAAACGCTACTGCAAAAACACTGTAAAACGCATTCTACAGCTAACAATATTCCGGTTTTTATAACATCCAGTGTGCATGAGGCCAAAGTGTAGATAATTTGTTTAAAACAAATGATACAATGTTTTTACTGATTCCTGCACTTTGGCAATCTTGTTTCCTCTGCATGTATGCAACATAGCAAGTTCCTGTGTCCTTACTTTGGTTTGAACCTAGTTTTAGCTCTTATGCCCCATACACACGATCGTTTTTCATGCCGTTAAAAATGCCATTTTAAAAAATGGCCATTAAAAATGATCGTGTGTAGGCTCCAGAGCATTTTTAACCACGTGAAAAACGGCCATTAAAAATTTCGAACATGCTCTCTTTTTTCACGTCGTTTTTCATGTCGTTTTTTTTAACGACGTGAAAAACGATGGTGTGTATGCTTTGACGAGGTGAAAAAAATGCGCATGCTCAGAATCAAGTATGAGACGGGAGCGCTCGTTCTGGTAAAACTAGCGTTCGTAATGGAGATAGCACATTCGTCACGCTGTAACGGACTGAAAAGCACGAGGCTGAAAAGCGCGAATCGTCGCTCAACAAACTTTACTAACATGAAGGGTGGCGTCATCCGAACGGAACTTCCCCTTTATAGTGCCGTGTTGTATGTCACTGCGCTTTGCTTGAACGTTTTTTAAAATGATCGTGTGTACGCAAGACAGGCTTGAGAGGAAACATGAAAAAAAACGACGAGAAAAACGTCGGTTTAAAAAATGGCATGAAAAACGATTGTGTGTACGCCGCATAAGGGCCTAGGTCACTATCCACTTCACCACTGCACCACCACTTCTCTTTTGCATAAAAGTGGTCCGAGCGACTGATAAGCCGCCCCCCACTGGTGTTTCTTGGGCTTACTGTTCATACTGGCGAGCCCGGTAAATGGTTTGCGTGGCTGGCCTATAAGTGAACAGAGACCAGATCGTCTCTTATTACCTCTATGATCTAGGAGGACCAGAGCAAAGCCATGACTTCACTTTCAGTCTAGGGCGGTAGTAAACATTTCTTTTTAAAACAAAAGGTCACATTTTATTTTTTCTTATAGACCCCAGATCTCTCCATAAAGAGGACCTGTCATCCCTTATTTCTATTACAAGGGATGTTTACATTCCTTGTAAGAGGAAAAGTAGTAATAAAAATGTAAACGTAAAGGGTCAGTGTATAAATAAATAAATAAATAAATACGATTTTCTTTTTTTTAAGCGCCACATCCCTTCCCGCCCGCGCATGCATATGTAAACGGTGTTAACATCACAATTGTGAGATATCACCATGAACGTTAGAGTGAGAGCAAAAATTCTAGCGCTAGACCTCATCTGCAACTCTAAACACTTAACCTGTAAAAAAAATTAAACCGTCACCTATCAAGATTTTTTAAGTATGGTAGTTTGTCGCCATTCCACGAGCATGCACCATTTTAAAGTGTGACATGTTAGGTATCTATTTACATGGCGTAACATCATCATTTATATTTTAACAAAAATTGGGTTATATATTGCGTTTTTTTTTTTTTGCAATAAAATGAATTAAAGTGTGACATAAAAAAATGCAACCATCACCATTTTATTCTCTAGGGTCTCTAAGAAAAATTATATAATGTTTGGGGGTTCTAAATAATTTTCTAGCAAAAAATACTGATTGTTACATGTTAACAAAAAGTGCCAGAAAAGGCTTGGTCCTTTTTTTTTGGGGGGGGGGGGGGGGTACCTAGTTTTGACAGGCACTCAGCTCCCACTTCCACTTGGGCCGCTTAGACAGCTCAAGCGGAAGTTCTCCTCTCCCCCTCCCTCCCTGAAATCTTCTGGGACACCTCACAGGTCCCAGAAGATTGCCTGGCCATTCAGGACTTGTGCATGCGCAGTGCGCACTCGGCTGTGAAGCCGCAAGCTGTTAGTAGCTGCAAAAAAACACGAACATAGTGACGTTTTCAACGTACTGACGTCTGACGACACTTCAAAAGAGGAAGTTCAATTCTCCGGCGTCACCCTTTGGGCTCCTTCTGCTAATCTCGAGTTAGTAGAAGTTTGGTCCGTGTTGATTCGATCCCTTGTAAATATGTTTGTCATTTCTCCGTATCATCAGCAAAGCAGATTATTTTATTTTCCCATTATTAAAGAAGAAGGGAATGTGCGCTGCATTTGCCGAAAAAGTCAGAGCGTGTGTATGCTATGGGCGTTCCCGGCCAACTCCCTTCGGACAAAAATCCACGTAAAAGTTTGTTTGAAGTCCGATTGTGTGTATGAGGCTTAACGATCACTTCTTCTTCTGCTTTTCTGCAAAACTGAGGCATGATGGGAGTGCAAGGGGTTATACCTGGCTGACTTTTTTGTTTTCCAGTGTTCCTATAGGCAGTTATACCCAGTTATATGTCCTTCTGACTCTGTGTCCCTTAATGAACAGCAAGAAAATGAATTTACAGTAATGCCCCATACACACAATCGGATTTTCCGTCGGGAAAACCTTGGATGTTTTTTCTGACAGAATTCCGCTCAAACTTGTCTTGCATACACACGGTCACACAAAAGTTCTCTGAACTTTTGACCGTCAAGAACGCGGTGATATACAACACTCAACGAGCTGAGAAAATTAAGTTCAATGCTTCCGAGCATGCTTCGAACTGTTTCCGAACATGCATCGGAATTTTGCGCGTTGGAATTGCTACAGACGATCGGAATTTCCGATCGGAATTTTTCCTGTTGGAAAAATTGAGAACCTGCTCTCAATCTTTTGCTGGCGGAAATTCCGATCGCAAAAGTCCGATGGAGCCTACACACGGTCGGAATTTCCGACCAAAAGCGCACATCGGACTTTTGCTGGCGGAATTTCCGACCGTGTGTACGCGTCATAAGCCAAAAACCCTGTTATTTCCTACTATGCACAATTAAAACATATTTTGAACTTTCACAACCCTCAAGCTTTAAGCTTAAGATAAGGGATAATTCTTGAGATAACACCAAAATATACATCTTTAAAATACTTTTGGGCACACTGCCAAGATTTGCTTTTACATTAGATAAGCACTTTGGTAGATTTAAAATGAAATAGGGCAAAGGTTACTGCGAAAGTGTCTCTACTGGGCAAGTTAACCCATTGAATACACAAATAGAGACACAACTATTCCCATTGGCATATACATACAGTATACACTCATATCAGGTATAATAATAGGGATTACATAGGTTATGTATTAAGTGAATATTACAAAAGAATAGGAACATCTGCTTCATTGGTAATGTATTAACTGCTTTTTCTTTACACAACTAGTTTATGTAACACCAGATCTAAATGTGTACTTGTGTAAATACAACGTAGCATACACATTAAAAAATTAATTAACCATTTAACAACTGCCCCATAGGAGATTTACTGCTACAGGGTGGCCATTCTGTGCAGAATCGCATATATACTGTATACGTGATTCTGCACTTCCCCCTAGGGGACGTGTGCATGATTACTCAAAGCAGAAACCGATATGTGGGTGCTGGGCAATGGATGTCCACCAGCACCCGCCGATCATCGCGCAGAGACACAAAACAGAGTTCTGCCTATGTAAACAAGACAGATCTCCATTCTCCATTCTGACAGGGGGAAAGTGATGTATTTTGTAGCATGGGGAAGACACATGACGTGAGTGATACTTTTGCTGCCGCCCCAATTGAATTACAATATGGGAAAAGTCCCCCAGCGGGGTATTGTCGCAGCAAGCTTCACAGATTCAGGAAAATAATTAAGAAAAATTTCTTTATTGAAAAAAATCACAATGTAAGTTGGACACATAGGCGTTTTAAAGCATGAGCTCTGGTCATGGAATGTATCACCATTCGAAATATTACAATGGTTTATGCACATACAAAAATTTGCAGTATAATATTAAAATATCTGATGTGCAAACTCCAACGTGTTTCGACCTGCTGTCAAGAATTTTTTCTTAATTCTTTTCCTGAATCTGTGAAGCTTGCTGCGACAATACCCCGCTGGGGGACTTTTCCCATATTGCATAAAGCAGGGAATAAAATCCATCACTTCCTCGAGTAAACACCATTTACACAAAGACACTGACTAGGCACACAGTTAACACTTTGATTTCCCTAGATGTTTCACCCCTTCCCACCCAATGTCATTAGTACAGTGACAGTGCATATTTTTAGCACTGATCACTGTATACTGCCGTGTACACACGGCCGTTTTTCTCGTCGAGAAAAACGAAATTTTTTCCTTTCAATGAGAAAAACGATTGTCTGTGGGCTTTTTGCAGTTTTTTTTTGACGAGAAAAACGGCATTAAAAACGACGAGAATAATTAGAACATGTTCTAATTTTTCTCGTCGTTTTTTTCGACATGTTTCCCGCGGCAGTTTTCCCATAGGGAAACACTGCCGCGGAGCCCACAGACGGTCGTTTTTCTCGTCAAGAGAAAAAATGACGTGAAAAACGACCGTGTGTGGGGAACAAGCCGTTCCCTTGTTTTTAATGTCATTATTCACGGCGTTTTTTTAACGGGCGTGAATAATGATCGTGTGTACGCGGCATAAGTGTCACTAGTTCCCACAAAGTGTCAAAAGTGTCAGTTAGTGTCCACCGCAATATCGCAGTCCCGCTATAAGTCGCTGATCGCCACTATTACTAGTGTAAAATTAAATAAGGAAATAAATAAAAATTCCAGTATATATACTATAGTTTGTAGACGCTATAACTTTTGCTCAAACCAATCAATATACGCTTATTGGGATTTTTTTTTAACAAAAGTATGTAGCAGAATACATATTGGCCTCAATTTTTGAAGAAATTCGATTTTTAAAGAAATTTCTATGGATGTGTTTTATAGCAGAAAGTAAAAAATATAGTTTTTTTTTTAATTGTCGGTCTTTTTTTGTTTATCCACTTAACGACCGCTCACTGTATATATACGTCGGCAGAATGGCACCGACAGGCACAATCACGTAGAGTGTACGTGATCGCCTTTGTACAGTTGGGGGGTCCGATCGGACCCCCCTCCTATACAGTGAGCGGCCGTTAATCGTTGGGGAGCGATCAGGGATGAGGGGGTGACCATTCGATTTCGGCCACCCCCTCGCGATCGCTCCCGGCCAATGAAAATGCTTCCTCTGCCATGTGATGTAAACACAGGCAGGAGGAAGTGATGTCATCTCCCTCGCGGCGGTCTTTTCAATTCCGGCGCCGAGCAGAGAAGAAGCAGGTTAGTGCACCAACAGTCCACTGACACATAGGTACACATAGGCACACATTTCACCCCCCAGTCACCCCCAGTCACCCCCAGATCACCCCCCAGGTCACCCCCCAGCCTCCAATCACAGTGTCACTGATTGCAGTGATCATTTATTTTACTGATCACTGCATTTAGTGTCATCTGTGATAGTAAAAAGTTGCAGGGCAGTTAGGTTTAGGTCCAGGGTAGCCCCCTAACCCCCCCTAATAAAGGTTTAACCCCTTGATCGCCCCCCAGGTAACCCTTTCACCCCCTAACGCCAGCGTCACTAAGCGATCGTATTTTCGATCGCTGTATTTAGTGCCGGTGGTGCCCTAGATAGCCAGTTATTTATTTTTAGTTTCGCCGCAGGTTTTTAGAGCGTCAGGTACCCCCATATATTATTTTAACCCCCTGATTGCCCCTAGAGTTACCCCTTTCACCAGTGATCACCGTATAAGCGTCACTGGTGACACTGGTTACCCAGTTAGTTATTTAGGTAACCCGTCAGGTTTTTATATAGCGTCGGGTACCCCCATATTTAACCTAATAAAGGTTTTAACCCCCTGATTGCCCCTAGTTAACCCTTTCACCAGTGATCACCATATAAAGGTTACGAGTGACACTGGTTGGTTAGTTTGCTTTTTATAGCATCAGGGCACCCGCCGTATATAACCCAATAAAGGTTTAACCCCCTGATCGCCCGGCGGGTGAGATCAATTAGGTTTTAGCGCCAGAGAGGGTCTGCGTCGCCCCAGGCAGCGTTAGGTTAGTGCCAGTAACGCTAACACCCACGCGCAAAGCATACACCTCCCTTAGTGGTATAGTATCTGATCAGATCTATACTAGCGTCCCCAGCGGTTTAGGGTTCCCAAAAACGCAGTGTTAGCGTGATCAGCCCAGATACCTGCTAGCACCTGCGTTTAGCCCCTCCGCCCAGCCCAGCCCAGCCCACCCAAGTGCAGTATCGATCGATCACTGTCACTTACCAAACACAAAACACATAACTGCAGCGTTCGCAGAGACAGTGCTGATCCCTGCGACCGCTAACAGTTTTTTTGTAGCGTTTGATATATTTGCTGACGACAGTCGGGTGCTTTTTTTCCTGTGAATCTTACTAGTGTACCCCTAAATTTAGAGCCCAAAATGGCAAGTCGAAGGTACACTAGTAAAGAGGCCTACGAGATTCTGAGCATGACAGATAGTGAAGAGGAGGTCACGTATCTGTCAGATTCAGGCTCAGAATATCTTCCCGTAGAAGACAGTGACGTCAGCGGCCCCACGTCAGATAGCTCTGACGACGAAGTTGAGGTCCCTGCTAAGGTCAGGCGTACCCGATCCCGATCTTCTGAGGTTGTTGAGGAGCAAGAACCGCATGTCTCTCGTATCATGGAGCAGAGTAGTACTAGTGCCGCTATTCCTTCTGGTGAATTGGCAAGCACCAGCGGCCTAGTACAGCCTGGGCGTACATCCAGCACTGCAGTATCACGTGGTGACGTGGCGAGTCCCATAAGTGCAGTTCAAGCTGGCGAGGTGGCAAGCACAAGTAGTGTCCCGCTGCCACCAAGAAGACAAAGGCAGGCCCATCGTACCCATAGTGCTCTTCCTGCAGAATTCGCCTATCCTGATTGGGTCCCCACCACTTCTGCAGAACCCGTACTTCCCCCATTCACTGCCCAACCCGGTATTCAGGTGGAAACAGCTGATTTTATGCCAATCGATTATTATTCGCTGTTTTTCACGGAAGATCTCTATAGATCTATTGTGGACCAGAGTAATTTATATGCTGGTCAATTCATCGCCGCTAATCCCCAGTTGCCTTCCATTGCCAAAGATTGGAAACCAATTACGGTTTCCGAATTTAAGACCTTTCTGGGCCTTTCCCTCAACATGGTCACACATAAATTCCCGTCATTGCGTGCTTATTGGTCCACGCACCCAATTGACCACATGCCTGTGTTCTCTGCCTCCATGCCCAGGAAACGATACGAGCAGATTTTGCGGTTCATGCACTTCAACGACAATGAACTTTGTCGTCCACGTGGGGACCCTGAATACGACCGGCTCTATAAAATTCGGCCCCTCATAAACCACTTCAACGAACGTTTTGCAGCCTTGTTTATTCCCGATCAAGCTGTCTGCGTTGATGAGTCCCTGATTAAATTTTCTGGCCGCTTGGCTTTCAAGCAGTACCTTCCCAGCAAGCGTGCCAGATACGGGGTCAAGCTCTACAAGTTCTGTGACAGGGCAACAGGCTATGTAGTGAACTTTACGGTTTATGAGGGAAAAGATAGTCAGGTTGAGCCGGTCAACTGCCCAGATTACATAGGGAGCGCTGGCAAGATAGTGTGGAACTTGGTGTCACCCTTATTCGGAAAGGGGTACCACTTGTATGTGGACAATTATTACACGAGCGTGCCACTGTTTAGTCACTTGTTTGATCATCAGATTGGAGCATGTGGCACCGTGCGACCTAATCGCCGGGGCTTTCCCCAGCGGCTTGTAGATGCCCGTCTTAGGCTGGGGGAGAGAGCCTGCGTAAAGTGTAATAACTTGCTCGCTATAAAGTGGAGGGACAATAAGAATGTTTTCCTTCTTACCTCCCTTCATGCAGACACGACAGTCCAAATTCCTACGGCGACTGGTGTTGTGGAGAAACCCCTCTGTGTCCACGAATATAACAAAAATATGGGAGGGGTGGACCTCAACGACCAGTTGATGGCGCCGTATCTAATTGACCGTAAGGCGAGACGCTGGTACAAAAAAGTGTCTCTATCCTTATTCCAATTGGCTTTGCTGAACGCTCATGTGCTATACAGAGCTTCAGGCGGGACTTTATCTCTTCTAAAATTCCAGAATGAGATAGTCACAGAACTCCTGTATCCAGGCGGTTCTGCACCTCACCATCCCCTACCAAATGCAGTAAGCCGGCTGCATGAGAGGCATTATACGCATCTCCTCCCGAGTACCCCTACCCAACGAACCTCCCAAAAAAAGATGTCGTGTCTGTAGCAAGCGCGGATTTAGGCGTGACACCCGTTATTATTGTCCACTCTGTCCTGACAAACCTGGTCTTTGCCTTGGTGAATGTTTTGAACGCTACCACTCAAAAGTGACGTTTTAGCGTAGGGTATAGCATTTCACAGACTAGGACACACTTACACAGGGTCTCCCAAGATGCCATTACATTTTGAGAGACCCGAACCATTACAGTTGTTAAAGTTTAAAAACAAAAGTGTAAAAAAGAAAAAAAAAACGTAAAAAACAAAACACAAAAAAAAAAATATAAAATAAAAAAACCAAAAATAGTTGTCGTTTTATTGTTCTCTCTCTCTCTCTCTCTATTTTCTCTCTATTGTTCTGCTCTTTTTTACTGAATTCCATTCTGCAATGTTTTATCATGCTTGCTTTTCAGGTATGTAATTTTTTGTTTTCAGGTGCGCCATTTAACTGCAGCGCGGAATTATTTATCTTGACAGCAACAGCGTTTGCTCCCACGATACATAAAGCCGTGACTCCAGTGCTGTAGGAGGTGATTTCACCACCACAGTTAAAAAAAAAGAGCATATATGCCGAAGCATGGGGGCAGCAGGGGCGGAGGAGCGATTTTGCTCCTAATGCCGCGTATATACGGTCGAAATTCCGACGGAGGCTTGCCCGTGGAAAAGTCCGACCGTGTGTACGCGGCATAACTTTTTTGCGGGAGGATGCCCCCATGCTTCGGCATATATATATTTTAGGCACAGGTTGCGTTAAAAAAATGTTTTATTTTTTACTAGGTTTTGTTTTGGTATTTTGCTTTGCAGGTATGGTATGGTAAGGTCTTACTGTTGTACTGTAATGTTACTTTGTTTTAATGTTAACCATCATTTGCTTAGCAGGTACGCCATTCAGTTGCATCGCGGATTTATTTATCTTGACAGCAACAGCGTTTGCTCCCACGATACATAAAGCCGTGACTCCAACGCTGTAGGAGGTGATTTCACCACCACAGTTAAAAAAAGAGCATATATGCCGAAGCATGGGGGCAGCAGGGGCGGAGGAGCGATTTTGCTCCTAATGCCGCGTATATACGGTCGAAATTCCGACGGAGGCTTGCCCGTGGAAAAGTTTGACCGTGTGTACGCGGCATAACCTTTTATGCCGCGTACATACGGTCGAAATTCCGACGAAGGCTTGCCCGTGGAAAAGTCCGACCGTGTGTACGCAGCATAACTTTTTTGCGGGAGGATGCCCCCATGCTTCGGCATATATGCCCATCATTAGAAGTGGGTGGATGAAGGGAGGTATTCTAATGGTGGGCATACCCACCGATCAATCTCTTTTTTTCGTTCAGCCAACAGGCTGCATGAAAAAAAAGATTACAATACATGTCCAACAAGGACCAGCAACGTACTGGTATGTTGCTGGACTTTGAATGTTTATACCAGAATGATGCCTGCGGGTTTAGGTATCATCTTGGTATCATTCTTTTCAGCCAGCGGCCGGCTTTCATGTAAAAGCAATTCTAGCAGATAATTAGCCTCTAGACTGCTTTTACAAGCAGTGGGAGGGAATGCCCCCCCCCCGGATATAAACAGCGCCATTGGGAAATTGGGAAAGCATTTTATCACACCGATCTTGGTGTGGTCAGATGCTTTGAGGGCAGAGGAAAGATCTAGGGTCTAACCCCCCCCCATTTTTTTTCAAAAAAAGAGTACCTGTCACTACTTATTGCTATCATAGGGGATATTTACATTCCCTGAGATAACAATAAAAAAAATAAAAATATGGAAGGAACAGTTTAAAAATAAAATAAAAAAGCAAAATAAAAAAAAAAAAAAAAAAAAAAAAGCACCGCTGTCCCCCCCTGCTCTTGCGCAAAGGCGAACGCAAGCGTCGGTCTAGCGTCATATGTAAACAGCAATTGCATCATGCATGTGAGGTATCACCGCGAAGGTCAGATCGAGGGCAGTGATTTTAGCAGTAGACCTCCTCTGTAAATCTAACGTTTTAAAGCATGTCGTGTTTGGTATCCATGTACTCGGCCTAAGATCATCTTTTTTATTTCATCAAACATTTGGGCAATATAGTGTTTTTTAGTGCATTAAAAATAAAAAAAGTGTGTTTTTCCCCCAAAAAATGCGTTTGAAAAATCGCTGCGCAAATACTGTGTGGAAAAAAAAATGCAACACCCACTATTTTAATCTGTAGGGCCTTTGCTTTAAAAAAATATATAATGTTTGGGGGTTCAACATAATTTTCTTGCAAAAAAAAAATGTTTTCATGTAAACAAAAAGTGTCAGAAAGGGCTTTGTCTTCAAGTGGTTAGAAGAGTGGATGATGTGTGACATAAGCTTCCTAATGTTGTGCATAAAATGCCAGGACAGTTCAAAACCCCCCCAAATGACCCCATTTTGGAAAGTAGACACCTCAAGCTATTTGCTGAGAGGCATGTTGAGCCCATTGAATATTTATTTTTTTGTCCCAAGTGATTGAATAATGACAAAAAAAAAAAAAAATGTACAAAAAGTTGTCACTAAATTATATATTGCTCAAACATGCCATGGTTATATGTGGAATTGCACCCCAAAATACATTCTGTTGCTTCTCCTGAGTACGGGGATACCACATGTGTGAGACATTTTGGGAGCCTAGCCGCGTACAGGACCCCGAAAACCAAGCACCGCCTTCAGGATTTCTATGGGTGTAAATTTTTGATTTCACTCCTCACTGCCTATCACAGTTTCGGAGGCCATGGAATGCCCAGATGGCACAAACCCCCCCCAAATGACCCCATTTTGGAAAGTAGACACCCCAAGCTATTTGCTGAGAGGTATGTTGAGTATTTTTGCAGATCTCTGTTTTTGTCACAAAGTTTTAAAAATTGAAAAAAAAAAAAAATATGTCTTTCTTCATTTTCAAAAACAAATGAGAGCTGTAAAATACTCACCATGCCTCTCGGCAAATAGCTTGGGGTGTCTACTTTCCAAAATGGGGTCATTTGTGGGGGTTTTGGGCCATCTTGGCATTTTATGGCCTTCAAAACTGTGATAGGTAGTGAGGAGTGAAATCAAAAATGTATGCCCTTAGAAAGCCTGAAGGCGGTGATTGGTTTTTGGGGTCCTGTATGCGACTAGGCTCCCAAAAAGTCCCACACATGTGGTATCCCCATACTCAGGAGAAGCAGCAGAATGTATTTTGGGGTGTAATTTCACATATGCCCATGACATGTGTGAGCAATATATCATTTAGTGACAACTTTGTGCAAAAAAAAATAAAGTTTGTCATATTCCCGCAACTTGTGGCAAAATATAAAATATTCCATGGACTAATCATGCCTCTCAGTAAAAAGCTTGGGGTGTCTACTTTCCAAAATGGGGTCATTTGGGGGGGTTTTGTGCTATTTTGGCATTTTATGGCCTTCGAAACTGTGATAGGTAGTGAGGAGTGAAATCAAAAATTTGCGCCCTTAGAAATCCTGAAGGCGGTGCTTGGTTTTTGGGGTCCCGTACGTGGCTAGGCTCCTAAAAAGTCCCACACATGTGGTATCCCCGTACTCAGGAGAAGCAGCAGAATGTATTTTGGGGTGCAATTCCACATATAACCATGGCATGTGTGAGCAATATATCATTTAGTGACAACTTTTTGTATTTTTATTTTTTTTTGTCATTATTCAATCACTTGGGACAAAAAAAAAATATTCAATGGGCTCAACATGCCTCTCAGCAATTTCCTTGGGGTGTCTACTTTCCAAAATGGGGTAATTTGGGGGGGTTTTGTACTGCCCTGCCATTTTAGCACCTCAAGAAATGAGATAGGCAGTCATAAATTAAAAGCTGTGTAAATTCCAGAAAATGTACCCTAGTTTGTAGACGCTATAACTTTTGCGCAAACCAATAAATATACGCTTATTGACGTTTTTTTTACTAAAGACATGTGGCTGAATACGTTTTGGCCTAAATGTATGACTACAATTGAGTTTATTCGATTTTTCTTATAACAAAAAGTAGAAAATATCATTTTTTTTCTAAATTTTCGGTCTTTTTCCGTTTATATCGCAAAAAATAAAAATCGCAGAGGCAATCAAATACCATTAAAAGAAAGCTCTATTTGTGGAAAGAAAAGGACGCAAATTTCGTTTGGGTACAACATTGCATGTCCGCACAATTTACAGTTAAAGCAGCGCAGTGCAAAATTCTGAATTCACCTCTGGTCCTTTAGCTACCAAATGGTCCGGGGCTTAAGTGGTTAAAGTGGTTATCAAATACCACCAAAAGAAAGCTCTATTTGTGGGAAAAAAATTACATCAATTTTATTTGGGTACAGCATTGCATGACCGCGTAATTGTCAGTTAAAGTAATGTATCACAAAAAATGGCCTAGTCATGAAGGGGGGTAAATCTTCCAGGGGTAAAGTGGTTAAACTCAGTAGCCTGATGTATTTGACACCCAGGGTGGATCTCTTTATAACACTCCCTTCTCGATACAACTGTAGTCGGGTGTTCAGTCGGCTGCTGGGGGAGCAGGCTGTGTGTGTCTGCACCTGCTCTCTTCCTTTCTCCTCTGCCATGCTGCGTGGTGCGTGTGCCTTTTTCTCCTTTCATTTCTCTCTCCTCACCGCTACTGTGTTGCTGGAGCAGCTCTGTGTAGATCTTTTCCCTCTTGTGAGCAGTGCTAAGGTCTGTGAGGGCAAAGAGGACTCGGAAGTGCAGCGCACTTTTCCCCAGAGCAGAACTTTTCCTGGGAAAATTACGAAAATCTGGGGGCAGTCTAGTGCGGGGATCCAGAGATCATAGAAACATAGAAAAGTGATGGCAGAAAAAAGACTAAGTAGTCCATCAAGTCTGCCCTTATTTTTTTTTGTGTTTTTTAAAATTTTTATCTGAGTATAGATCTATGTTTGTCCCAAGCATGTTTGAAGCTATTTACTAGGGTTGTCCCGATACCGATACTAGTATCAGTATCAGGACCGATACCGAGCATTTGCGCGAGTACTTGTATTCGTGCAAATGCTCCCGATGCCTGATCCGATACCTGTGATGGGGAGAGAGGCGGCGTACAACAGGAAGTCCGTGGGCGGAGCCAGCGGGCGGAGTCAGCGGGCAGAGTCAGCGGGCAGGTAAGCTGCTGGGGAGGGGGGAAAGGGGGCAGCCGCATCATCCATCGGTGACCGGAGCCGTCACATTCGGTAACTGAAGTGATGCTCCGTGTTGCCGCTGTACACTGTCAGTGCTTTAACCAATCCCGGGTCCCGACGCCCATCTTGGTACACCCTGCACTCGGCCACATTAAGCCAGCAGCGCACATCTTGTTACATCCAGCCCATATAGTTCAGGCTGGGTGTAACAAGATGTCCACTGCTGCTTTTATGTAGCCAAGTGCAGGGTGTAGCAAGATGGGTGTCGCAGGCAGCATAGAAAAATAGTTTAGGTTGCTTTCATGTCATTTATTTCAGTGCCTTCCCATAAGTGCCAGCCATCTGTCAGTGCCCATCCATCAGTACCAGCTATCCATCAGTGCCACTGCCAGCCATCAGTGCGTGCCATCTATCAGTGCCATCTTTCAGTGCGTGTCACCTATCAGTGCTGCATAATCAGTGCCACCTATCAGTGCCCATCCATCAGTGCCACTGCTAGCCATCAGTGCGTGCCATCTATCAGTGCCATCTTTCAGTGCCAGACATCAATGCGTGCCACTCATCAGTGCCACCTATCAGTGCCCATCCATCAGTGCCACTGCCAGCCATCAGTTAGTGCCACCTTTTAGTGCCCATCAGCCAGTGCCATCTATCAATGCGTCACATGACATTAAAAAAAAGTATCAGTAATCGGTATCGACGAGTACTTGAAAAAAAGTATCGGTACTTGTACTCGGTCTTAAAAAAGTGGTATCGGGACAACCCTACTATTTACTGTTGACTGACTCACTACCTCTGCTGGTAGTTTATTCCAACTACCCTTTCAATAAAATAATAATTTCTACTGACTATTAGGTGCCAGGTACTTGTAGTCATCTCCAGGGGTACCCCTTTGTCAGGAACGTGTACACACACCAACTAAAAGGCTGTATGTGCAGAGTGCACTCAAGAACATTCATTGTTTTGGGATTAGCCAATGCTAATACTTTTAAAGGATAAGTTCAATTTTATTTTTAAATAATGCACATATTTCTGTAGGTAATTTTTTTATTTTATTTATTATTTTTTGATTAGGAGCCTGTAAAGAATTGCACACGTGATCAGCAGATCACCGGTGCAATCTATTGCCCTGTACACACGAGCGGAATTTCCGTCAGAAAAAAGTTGGATGTTTTTTCCGACGGAATTCCGCTCAAGCTTGGCTTGCATACACACGGTTACACAAAAGTTCTCGGAACTTTCGAGCGTTAAGAACGCGGTGACGTACAACACTAGGCGAGAAAAAGAAGTTCAATGCTTCCGAGCATACGTCAAATTGTTTCCGAGCATACATTCCCGTCGGAATTCCATACAGACGAACGGTTTTTACGATAGGAATTTTTTCCATCGGAAAAATTAAGAACCTGCTCTCTATATAAGTCCGTCGGAAATTCAGACGGAAAAAGTCCGATGGGGCATACACACGGTCGGAATATCCGATGAAAAGCTCCCATCGGACTTTTCCCATCTGAAATTCCGACCGTGTGTACGCGGCATTAGGCTCCTGAAGACTGTCAGTGTAGCTGTCTGCCTGTACCTTGTATGACAGGAAGGATCAATGCACTACCTAGAGTGCTCATCAGCGCCCTGATAGTTCATTGAGAACTACAAGCCATCCGTCACAATAACTGACAGTAGTTGTAGTTCCCATTTACAAAACTTTGTGTGAATGAATGATGCTGCCAGGTAGGCGAAGTGTTTTTTTTTTATTGTGACAACATGTGCAGGGAGATGACGGTCACAATGAGGGCTCAGTTAGTAACATGTTACACCTTAAATATGGGTGTAACATGTAACATGTTACTAAAGGTGAACTTATCCCTTAACCTTGTTTGCATAGGTTAACGTTTGGTGTAGCATTGCTGCAGTATAGTTAATTGCCATAATATATGCCAGAGTTCACCCTATTTAGTTCAGCATCTTTAAACGTGTTCAATTGCCTACTGGTTTATGCTTTGACTTGCCTTATTACAATTGTAGCGGACCCCCCAAAATTGGGGTCGCTATGTTCTAAATTTAAGGGTAGCGTGAGCAATAGTTTGGCTCAGGTTCTCCAATTCTGTTAGTTTTGGACTCTGCTGTAATGTTGCCTGGAGTATAGTTCCCCTTGACCTGTGGGTGGCGCTGTTGCCCAGGTCTTGGGTTGAAACACAGGTGGCGTTGTGGTATGATTGAGTGTCCTCTCTCGGCTACCATGCGGTGGGCGGGTTTTGCCTGCTGTGCATGCCAGGAGAGGGTACATAAAGGGCAGACACCATGATCTGGTGTGGTGTGCCGGGGGGATTCCAAGGAGGACCCCTGGTGGTGAAGTTGCGCCCTTTGGCCCTGCTGGCCGGGGGGGTGCGTGAACTGGTCGAGGAGTCTCGGGCACCTTTAGCCTGAGGCTACAGAGTTCCAGGTAGGCCCAGTACCTTCAACTGGGTCTACAACCAACCACTGGAGTCCCAGGGAGCCCAGGTGAGGGTGGCTCACTCTGAAACAGAGGAAACCGGGTGAGGACCTTTCCGATGGATCGGTGAAGGAAGTCGCGGTCTCGGGGAGGCCTGGTTGCCTATCAGAGGGAAGGATTCGTGAGTTGCAAGATAGCTCCTGTAGCGTGCCCCATTGGCACCTATAGTCCTTAATAATCTACAGGCGTTAGGAAGTTCTAAATTCAGGAACTAAAGGATTCTGTGGCAGAGGATCTCCTGAACTTGTCTTTGAAGGGATCTAAATCTGAAATGACTGTTCGTGCTACACTCCGGCTGCTAGAACTGTGAGAGGGATCTATCTGGGTGAGCAATACCCGCTCAGGCTTGAGTGGAGAATAGGGTGACTGGGTGCCGCGTGCCTGAACCTATTTCCCTACCTAATCCTATTGCTGTCTTCAACCTTTTCCCAATTTGTTTCAAGCAAGGAAAATAAACTCATCTGTTGGAGTTTAAATACTGTTCTTTCGGGGGAAAGAATAGAATTTTCCCTATATTCTAGGGACGAGAACCAATGGAGGGAGGTAACTCGCTGCAGGACCCAAAATTGTAAGAACACCACTCAACCTCTTATACCAGGAGGATACGGGCATGTGGCATGGTGTGTCTTTACCCCTGCAAGTGAAGGTAGGCAGGAAAAAGGGTCTATGTGCTACACAATATACTCACTTATCTAGCAGTCTGTGGCTATTTTCCTGAATACTGACATGGTCAGGTAATATACTAATGCTTAAATTACACAGGTGTGAGCTGCCTGCAATCTATACCAGATGTGTCAGTGGGGACTGAGCAGTTTAAGGAGTTGTGGCAGAATAGAGGACCCATCAAACCAAGCGGCTCCTCCGGGGACAACAAAATAAAAAGTTCTAAACTGAAGCCAAAATTATTGTCGAAAAGGAAATGCCGCTCCAGAGGAAGTGGCTCAGCCAAGCTTTATGTTGAGCCTCAACTCCTACACCCTACAGCAATACCTCACCCACCCCATCATAGGCGTGCGCACAGGGTGTGCCAGGTGTGCCCAGGCACACCCTAATCACACTGTGCAGCACAGATTCCCCCTACTGCCCTGGCTCCCCCCTTCTTCCCCTCGCAGCGCTTCCAGCTTCCCTACTCTCCTCTCCCACCGGCTGTTGCTGCTGGGGATGTTTTAGGATGAGTGGGGGAAGGGGCAGGTAAATATGTAACTTACCGGCCCCTTCTTTTTGATCATGAGAGATCGGTAGTATGTGTCGAGCTTTGGGGTGCACACCCTAATGCAATAGGCTGCGCATGCCTATGCACCCCATGCAGCTGTTTGTCACTTGCTTCTATTTACTTACTACAAAATACGAGCAAGCAGATACACTGCAGGGAACCTGCATGACACCAGCGATCTGCTGATCGCTGGTGCCATGCTTTACAGGCTCCTGCAACAAAAAATAATAAATGCACCTTTTTACCTGCAAAAAAATGTGCATTGATTTTTTGTCAAAAGGTGAATTTATCCTTTAAGAAGCTATAGTAAAAAAAATAGACTTGAACAATGCATACAACATCAAGACAATGGAGACAATCATTGTAAGTTTGAGAACAGCACATAGAGAGAAAAGTACAATGTCCTGGTTAAGGTGGAAGGGGAAAACCACCTTAGGAAAAAGGAGGTCTTAGCCCCCGAGACAGCCTTAACCTTATGTAATACTATCAAGGGTCCTGTACAGGACAGTGTACTGACTTAGACAATCACCTTGTGGAAGTGATAGCAATGAGAAAGGCAACCTTATAAATAAGGGTAGACAAGGTATTATCCCTGATAGACTCAAAGGGTGGTTTTTGCAAAGCTGACAGAACTAGGTTGAGATCCGACAGAGCCACTGGAGAATGCAGGGAGGGAGCAATGTGAGCCACACACTGTATTACAGAATGAGATATGAGTGGTCATTGAAAAAGAATAGATAGGACCAAAACCTGCCCTTTAAGGATACTCAAGGCCAAACAGTGGTCTAGACCACACTAGAAAAATGTCAGAATGTGTCTCACAGGGAACTTCCTGGGATGGAAGTTGCTGGCTTTGTATCAGAAAAAGTAAGCTTTTCAGATGTAATAGTGAATTTTACAAGAGGTTGGTTTCCTAGCCTTTAAGAGTGTAGGAGCGACTGAATCTGATTGGCACTTAAGACCTAGATTTTAACAACAAAGCCATTAAAGCCAGTGACCGATAAACAGGATGATAAACTGGTCCTTGGGACAGAAAATCTAGACTGTCCGGGAGGGCCCATGGAGAGTCGGCAAGGAGCCTGACAATGTCCGAGTACCATGTCCCCCCATGCCAATTCAGTGCATGGAGAGCCACCAGAACCCCCTCCATCTTGACACTGCGCAAGAAATTAAGAAGGAGTTTTAGCGGGTAAACGGCATAGATCAGGTTGAACTAATCCCACTGAGTCACAAGAGCATCTCCTGTGAAGGTCTGAGTATCGATCGCCCTGGTAACAAATGATCTAGTTCTTGTTAAATCTGGAAGCCAGGGGGTCCACTTCTGGTGTACCCCATCTGTCAGGAGGTCCAATTGCGGCATCCTGTGACTGAGAGCTTAAAACACCTCCAGTTGAAGGGACCATTATCTGGGATTCAGACATTGATGAATGAGGAAGTCCATCTGCCAATTTTTCACACCTGGAATGTACATGGCAGTCAGATCTGGGATAAGATATTCTGGCCAAATGAGGATCAGGTCCACCTCTCTTTAATCTGTATGACTCCTGGTCAGTGGTGTATTTAGGTTTTGTGTTGCCCTAGGCCTGACTAAACTCGGGCAACCCCTAATTTAAAGCCGAGGTCCCGCGAAAAAAAATAATATTAAAAGCCAACAGCTACAAATACTGCAGCTGCTGACTTTTAATAAATAGACACTTACCTGTCCAGGGTGCCCGCGATGTCGGCAGCAGGAGACGAGCAATCGCTCATCTCTCGGCTGCCCCCACGCCATCCTCAGTGAGGGAATCAGGAAGTGACGCCTTGTGGCTTCACTGCCCGGTTCCCTACTGCGCATGCATGAGTAGCGCGGCGCGTTCCCAGTGGTCCCCGCTGTCTCCTGGGACCAGTGTGTTTCCCAGAAGGCAGCGGGGGGATGACAAGTGAAGTCACTCCCCAGAAGTGGGTGCAAATACCTGTAATATATGGGTATCTGCACCCCCTTCCCCTGAAAGGTGCCAAATGTGACACCGGAGGGGGGGAGGGTTCCGAAAAGCGGAAATTCAATTTTTGGGTGGAACTCCGCTTTAAATATTATCCACCCCTTCCTGTCAGTGTCACACCCCTTCCTGTTTAAGACCTGCCCTGAAATTTTCCAGTGGGTCACTAGTTCTGAGGGCCTGGGGGGGGGGATTCCCTTAATCTGCAGAGATTTCCTCTCACTTCCTGTTTGGCTATGGGGCAGGAAATGAGCGTATGGCAAACATTTTTTTAACAGGGGCTATAACCATCCCTTACCTCCCTTACATCCCTTACAGGTTGCCTATAGTTCTACTTTAAGCACACATTTCTGCTAAATTTATGGAGGACTAAGAGGATATAACCATGCCAGTGGTGCAGCAGAAAAAAAACATATAGCACATTGATGAAGATATGTGGTCCAGGCAGTGAGCAAAGGAAGGCTTGGGGGCAGGAACAAATAAATCCATCTGTTTATTTTTCCCATCTGCAATCATCAGAAATAAAATTAAGATTCCCTAATATGTACTGTACAACTGACACAAGCAAAGGATTGCAGGAGAGTCCTACTAACTACCTGCCAGGTATAGGTGACCATTTCAGTGTCCCTTGTGTCTGCGCCCTCCCTATCATACCAGCAGAAGTTCGGCCTCTTTATGGTGGCGCCAGACCGATTTGTCTTGCGGCCCAGTCCACCTCATAAGACTGGCGCTACACTAAAAGTGTAACGCAAGCCGGAGGAGACTCTTTTCATGCTGCCCCCCTGCAAAGTGCTGCCCTAGGCCTGGGCCTTGTTGGCCTGGGCCAAGATACAGCGTTGCTCCTGGTGCCCCCTGATGGTTATTGCAAGCCACAGCTGTGGTATTGTCCAACTGAATCCTGGTTGGGTGACCTTGCAGCCAAAAGCTACAGAGCCTTGCCCCGGGCTTTGGAATATTTTTAAGGAAATGAGCTTCCTCCAATGACCAGATCTCCTGAACTGAGAGGGCATCCAGAGTCCCTCCCTCACCTGAAAATTTTGCATGCATCCTGTGCATCTTCAAGACCATTGGGAGAAGTATTTTCCCAATTCCAGCACCGGGCTAGAGATCTACCATGCTAGGGTAAGCCTGGTCTTGCTAGTAAGGTACATGGGGTGATCCAGTGACCGAGCCTGCTTGTTCCACACTGCCAAAATGTTGAGTTCCAACAGTCTGGAGTGAAACTGGGTGTATGGGACTACCTCAAAGAAGGCCAAAATCAGGACCAACCCCTCATGCTAAAGCAAGTGGTTGGTTGGTTCCTGGACCATAAGGTCTAAGCATGGGGACAAAGAGACTGGAGCTTATCCAGCATCAGGAAAGACCCTGGAAAGGGCAATACCTAAGGTTAGACTCAGATACTTCAGGTAATATGTCCGATCCAGTGTGCATATTTGAAGCGCTAGAATCCATCCAAATCTCTATATGGTCTGCACTGTCTAGCTGACATTGGCAGACCCTGAGTAAAGTGTTACCTCAGAATGAGATTGTACAGATATCGCACACTAGGGAAAAAGAGAAATTGGGGGGGGGGGGGGAACATTCAAGATTGGACAGTTGTAGTCCGGTACCTCATTCTACGAAATTGATTACACAAATACCCTAACTACTAAACTAGAAAGAACTGTTAGGCCCCTTTCACACTGGGGCGGTTTGCAGGCGCTATTTAGCTAAAAATAGCGCCTGCAAACCGAGCCTAAACAGAGGCTCCTTTCTCTCTGAGGGCTTTCACACTGGAGCGGTGCGCTAGCAGGACGGTAAAAAAAGTCCTGCTACCCGCATCTTTGGAGCGGTGAGAGGAGCGGTGTGTTTACCGCTCCTACACCGCTCCTTCCCATTGAAATGCATGGGATACCGCGGTAATACCGCCCGCAAACCGCGGCTGTAGCCGCGGTTTGCGGGTAGTATTAACCCTTTATTGGCCGCTAGCGGGGGTTAAAACCGCACCGCTAGCGGCCGAATAGCTCAACAATACCGACGTTATAGCGCCGCTAAAAATAGCGGCGCTATACCGCCACCGCCCCAGTGTGAAACCAGCCTAACGGTACCAAGGGGGTAAAAAGTATCAAAATATTTATTGTACAAGATAAAAATGTTGAAAACATGAAAATGTACACATGTGCCACAAACATGACCTCAAAAAAGCACAAGAATGTTTTTCTTAGTGTTGATTATCACCAACCCCACTGCATTAGGGGGTGAGAGACTTGCTGTAGGTTCGACGCAGGTTACGTTTCACGGGACATAGCCCGCTTCTTCAGGAAAATTTCACACAGTCATACTCTAAAATGAACAATATTTATAACAGTTTCAATCACGATTTATCACTCAGTATAATGGCTCAATAATCCATAGCCACATACCTCAAGATTTATGCAAAAACATATAGATGGAGTTAAAAGATATATACTGTATAGTCTTCATACAGTCAGCCACTGCCACCTTCTGGTCAAAGGGGGTAGTCCACACACAGCTATTAGGAAGACCGAGCTCCTATATAATTGTTTCATGTAATTGTCTGAAACTATATGTAGCGCCCTCCCCAAATGGTTGGGATGCTATTTGTAAATTTAGGGGTAGTCTGAGCCAGTAGTTAGGCTCAGACCTGGATAATTGTGTTGAAATTTGCTTTTGCTCTGGGTATGATACTGCCTGGCAGTTATATTCCCTGTTCGCCTGTAGGTGGCACTGCCGCCAACGGCTCAGGCTGGAATACAGGGGTATCACAACACCTTGGGTGTCCTCTCTCGGCAGCCGTGCAGTGGGCGTGGTTGACCCGCTGTGCATGCTGGGAGAGGGTACATAAGGGGCAGACGCCATTAGTAGAGGGTCGTTCCTGTGTGCGCGCTTCGTGGCCCGCATGGCACGGGGTGCGTGCGTGTGTTCCAGCCCCGGGCACCTTCAGCCCGAGGCTGCATCGCTGCCTGGTAGGCCCAGCTCTGCTGGCTGGGGCCTATGCCTTTGGAAGGGATCCCAAGCTGCCCACCTGCGGGAAGCCCACTCCTAGGGAAAGAGGCCAGGGGAGGATCTGCCCCAGAGGAGACGGTACTGCTGTCTCGGGAGGAGGCCTGGAGACTCACCTAAGGAGGGATCCATTACTACAAGCCCTGCAATACGCCGATCTGGCATAAAGGTTCTCTCTATTGCTAGGCTGGGAGGTTCGGGACTTTGATAATCCTGTGGAAGAGGATTCCTGATCGCATCCCTAAATTCTCAGATAAAGTTGATCCATGCATCATTCCGGCTGCTAGGACCAGTGAACAGAACTATCCGGGTGAGCAGGCTTGAGCGGCGACGTTGTGCCTTTAGTGTTGCGTGCCTGAACCTTCCCCTCTACTTCTCTCGTTTCCTGCTTTCTCTACAAGTTCCAACAGCAAGAAAAGGAAAATAAAGCCTTCCTGTTTAGGTTTTACATTGGTGTGGACATTGACTTTTTTTCTAGAGACTTCCTATACCCTGACAACGGAAGCCATGGAGGTAGTTTGCATGACCCAAAACAAAACCAGCCGGTCCCTTAAATGGGAGTAAGTGCTACATATATATTATATGGGTAATCCAATAATAGGTATAGCAAAATCCGTAAGTATAATTCCATATAAATACTCTAGTGGGGCCAAGGGATGCCTCAGTGTGGGGTCCCTTACAGTTACAAACTATCGGATTGGAAATGAAAAAGGGAAAGAAATTGTAGTGTGACTTACAGTATCAACAAAGTACAAGGAAGTGATAACTGATTGTTAAATATTGAATATTATGATTGTGAGAAAAAGAAGACACAATAATCACAGCTATCCTGGGTACATCTATATTTCCATATAGCAAGGTTTCACAGTCCTAAAATCCTCATCTGGTCTAATGTGTCTTTCCAGGCTTCTGGACTTTGTAATATAATCATGTTTAGTATCTACCTCTAAAATAATATAACCACCTTTTAGGAAGGTAACTTCCATGACTGCAGGAGTTATGGAAAATGAAAAGAATCCTTGTGCAGTTAAGTTGTAGGTCCAAAGAGTTTAATATTCCAGCCTCACACAGGTCAGTCATTGGCTCCCTTCACTTGGAAGATTTCCTGGCCTCAAGGGACAAAAAGAATGCTCATTTGCATATCCCCAGCCTTCTGGCACATCAATGCTACCAGTGTTTTGTTGGCAAATAACATTACCAATTTGTTACCCTTCTAGGGTTGCCACCTTTTCTTCAAGCCAAACCTGAACACTTTAGCGGGGCACAGCATTTTTTTTTTTTTAAAGGGGTAACTTTCTGGACTCTGTTGCAGAGAGGAACTGTGATGTAGGGGTGGATTCTGCTCCCCAAAGCCCCATCAGAGTTCCCAGCATTCCCCCTTAAATCAGGGTACCCAAAGCCCCCCTTGCCTCAGAGTCTGCAGAGCACCCGGTTACATCTGAGTCCCCCTTGCCTTAGTGTACTCAGGTAGGAGAGAGAAGGCAGGGAAGAGTGAAACTTACTGTAGGTAAAAGATAGTATAAGGTGAGCTCAGTCACCCGAGGATGGAGGCTCAGGCATTGACATCTTTCATCCACCATATACTGTCTTTGCTGGCTGCTGGGCTTCAAAATTTCTCACCCTCACAGTCAGAACACAGAGGGGTAGAGGCAGGAGGAGAAGGAGCAGATCAAGCCCTCTCTCCTTTCCCGCCCATGTGGGTTGGGGGGGGGAAGAACTGTACTGGCTCTGGGCAGTGTACGAGAGAGTCACAGCCACCCGGTTGTCAACTGCAGTTAGCCTTCCAGACAGTTGGCAACTCTGGTGATTAGGGTGAGCCCAGGCCCATGCACACGTCGATGCACTCTGCAATTCTGGTACTCGGTAACCTGAAGCCACAGTCCAATCTGAATAATGTGTCCGGGTTTCAGGCGGTCTGAAACCCGGACAAATGATTCAAAACCCCAACTGTCCAGGTGAATCCCGGACAGGTGGCAACCCTATGCCCTTCCCTTTGGCCTATTCACTGCACCTCAGGTTTTTACTAAGGTGCTAGCCCCTGTTATTGTTTTGCTGAGGGAGAGGAGTGGGAAGCCCAGCTACATAATGCACACTAAACTGCACTGGGACAAGATAAAAGGCTGCTATGGAACCAGTGTAGCAGTAAATTCTTCACCCATGGGAATGCAGCTGATCAGGGGGAGAGAGAGGAAAAAAAATATACAGGCTGGGCAGTTGGAGATCTGGGATCAGAGATACAGGAAAGATGAGATGGCACAAGGAATGAAGTTACAGAAGTAACAAACTCACCGAGCAGAGCTAACATTAGAGCCAGCCCCGTACACGGAGGGGGATTAGTGAGGGACGACTGTCTCTTCCTCCAGCAGCTAAAATATTGGGGGAGACCAGCTTTCAGCTGCTGGAGGAAGAGTTCTGTAATTGTCATCCCTCACTAATCTCCCTTACTTTTTACTGTGTGCTCGGGCCCCCTACAGGATGACCGGTGATCCCCCTTATCAGCGGCTCTGACGTCGGTGTAGTGACAACCATACAATATTTTTATTTGTCATCACTTACTGTCCCAGTGACTAAAATGCCAGGACAAATAGAGAACTTGAATCTCTCCTTCGGGTCAGCAACAAAATTTGACAGATGTTCTAGCCCATGCCTAATTAAAAACTCCAAACTAAAAAAAAAGTTTTAAATATTTAAAATAAATAAGTTTAAAATAACATAAGGTAACTGCCCACACCCTCCTACAGCCTGCAAATTTCCAAACTATTGTAATAAAAGACAAGTATGGGCAAAGCTTTTTTGGTCATAATTTTTGGAGTGCAAAAGTAAATGCACTCCTCTGACCTAGAGTCGCCTGACAGTGGGCTACAGCCCACTTCGTGCCACTGCCAGACCATGCTGTGGATAATTAATTCAACAGGATGAGCTCTCACCAGATTAGGAGACCCCTTACCTTCATAAGTGGGTCCTTTGTGCTTTATTCTACTCCAGGTACTGAAGTCACCATTCATACCCATTGTAAAGGCAACGATTAGCATAAAAACATTTTTTAGGCAAAATCAATATATAAAATACATTCTAGCACTCACATGCCTGATCCCAGCACAGAGGTAAAACAGCACATATTGAACACTGACTCTTCCTGCCTAGTGCGAGCGGGTGCTTTGTGCGGGATACTGTGTGTGTGTCTAAGCTAACCCAATGCGTTTCATCAAAGCTTTCGTCAGTGGTGTCATCTCTTTTTTTATAAATTCTTTATTTTTCCATAGATTTCACATTGCAAGTTTTCACATTTTATACCATCTGCTTATATCAATCAAAAAAAAAGAGACTACAATCTTGTATTCTCCCACCTCCTTTATGCTTCATTAATTCAACGTGACTTCTCTTTTCCTCTTTAACCTCTGCCTTTCTTTTCCGTGAAGCCCCCCCTCCCTCCCCCAACCAAACACAAAAAAAAAAAGGGAAAAAAGAGGGCGGGAGAGATTACACCCTCACACCTCCTCTCTCTCCTCCTCTCCCCGATCCCCACCCCCTCCCCGCTCCTCCCTATATTTCAAGTAGGGTGCCCATATCGTCCGGTATCTCCCATATTGATCTTTCATTGCCATCGTGAGGTTCTCCATCTGTTGAAGATCTGCGATTTTAGGGAACCATTGTGCTCTAGTTGGTGGACTCTCCTTTTTCCACAGGACAGGGACACATGCCCTTGCGGCTACAATAAGATGTCTTAGTAGTGAATTTTTGTATTTTTCCACTGATATCTAGTATTAGAATGGCTGCTGGTCTGTCTTCTAAAGACACTCCTGTAATTATTTTGATAGTTTCTATTACCATTTTCCAAAACTCCTGTATTTTCACACATTCCCAGAAAATATGTAATAGAGTCTCTTCTGCCATGTGACATCTCCAGCAGGCATCTGACGTCTGAGGATATATTCGATGCAGTACTGTTGGTGTTCTATACCATCTAGTTAAAATTTTGTATCCTCCCTCCTGGTATCTGCATGCTACTGAGGCCTTGTGTGTAAATAACAAGATCCTGTCTCTCTGTTCTTGGGAGAATGTTAAGTCCCTCTCCCAAGCCTGAAGGTGGTATGTCTAAATTAATTAGTATTGCATAGAAATAAGACAGCGAGTATCTCAGGGGGCTCCCCTTCAGGCATATCTGCTCAAATTTTGACAATGTTCTGACTTCTATATATAACTTTGCCTTTGTCCGTAAGAACGCTTCTAATTGCAGCATCCGAAAAAAATCAAATTCTGGTGCTACCTCTCTTTCAATCTCTCTCTTTGTCATTAGTCGATTATCTTTTGAAAAGAGAGTAATTCTACTAATACCTCTTTGTCGTAGACGACATAGAGCATTGAATCTTTGATCTATCAAACCTGTCTGAAATGCCCTGGTGCCCAGGATCGGAGTCATTGGACTCGGGTATTTAGACATATTTGTTTTTTCAAAAACCTTTTTAATTGTTCGTATAGTGGCCCCTATCGTCGGGTGTTTCTTTATTTCTGCTGGCATTTCAGCTTCTGGGATCCACACTAGGCCTAACAGGCAGGGCCGGGTTAACATAGGGGCTATTGGAGCTGCAGCTCCGGGCCCCTTTCTCAAGATAGGCCCATTTGCCCAAAAAAATAATAATAAAAAAAGAAAAAAAAGAAAAACCAGGTGTCACAGAGACCCCACATTGGGAGGTAGGTATATACCTACCCCACCCATGGTTAAAATATGGGGCTGCTATCATTTATGGTCCCGGAGATACGGGGCTGCTTGCGCAGCCTGTCAAAAGCTACATACAGAGCGGCCAGTTTAAATACAAGCTGACACACTCTGCAGCAGACTGAGTGGATGAGCTCACAGTGCTTATAATAATTATTTGTATATTACTTATGGTAATTAACCCCTTGCCACCCAGGCCAATTCTGACACTTCTCTCCTACATGTAAAAATCATCATTGTTTTTGCTAGAAAATTACTCAGAACTCTCAAACATTATATATATTGTTTTAGCACACACCCTATGGAATAAAATGGTGGTCTTTGCAACTTTTTATGTTACACAGTGTTTTTTTTGGAAAGAAACTGTTTCATTCATAAAAAAAAAAAAAAATTAAGTAATTCCCACAGCTGTTTCATCTGAGGGAAATCCTGAAAACATGACCTGTTGGGGCGCCTTGAGGACTGGAGTTGAGAACCACTGTACTAAGCAATGCTTTAATTTTTTTTACAGGTTTCATGTTTAGAGTTACAGAGGAGGTCTAGTGCTAGAATTATTTCTCCCGCTCCAACGATCGTGGCGCATGTAACCTGTGTGTATCTGGCTCTGATACTAGCCAGTGCCTACCCAGCCACTGACTAGTATCTCTCCCCAGCCTGTCCTCACACACCCTCTCACCTGCTGACCTCACTCCGGCAGTGTTATTGTGTTCTGCCTGTGAATACAATGATCAGTGCTAACTATAGCTGGCAGCATTGATTGTTTTGGGAAAAACCTGACAGGCTGGTTGTACTCAAGTCAGTTAATAGACTGACTTGTGTAAAACCAGCTAGCCTATACATAGATCGACACACTCCTCTCCTGTACATACTGCCCACATTCATAAACTCCTCTATTGTACATAGTGCCGGCTGTCATACCCTACACACTCCTCTCCTGTACATAGTGCGCACTGTCATATCCTCCACACTCTTCTGTACATACTGCTCACCGTCTTACCCTCCACACACATCTCATGTACATACTGCTCAGTATCATACCGTCCACACTGCTCTCCTGTACATACTGCCCACATACATAAACTCCACTATTGTACATAGTGCCAACTGTCATACCCTCCACACTCCTCTCCTGTGCATACTGCCCACTATCATACCATTTACACTCCTCTCTTGTACATCCCGCCCACTGTGATACCCTCCACACTACATAGTGCCAACTGTCATACCCTCCACACTCCTCCCCTGTACATACTGTCCACAGTCATACCCTCCACACTCCTCTCCTGTACATACTGTAACCCAACCTTACCCTCCAAACTCCTATCCTGTACATACTGCCAGCTATCTTTCTCTCCACATTCCTCTCCTGTACAAACTGCCCCCATCATACCCTCCACACTCCTCTGTACATACTGCCCACTTTCATACCCTCCACACTCCTCTCCTGTACATACTTCCCACTGTCATACCCTCCACACGCCTCTCCGGTACATACTACCCTCTGTCATACCCCCCACACTCCTCTCCTGTACATACTGCCCACTGGCATACCCTCCACTAGTGATGAGCCGAACACCCCCGGGTTCGGTTCGCACCAGAACCCGCAAACGGACCGAAAGTTCGCACGAACTTCAGAACCCTATTAAATACAATGGATGCGAACGTTCGAAATCTAAAGTGCTAATTATAATGACTATTATGCATGTTATTGTCCTAAAAAGGGTTTGGGAACCCAGGTTCTGCACCAGGGGACATGTATCAATGCAAAAAGAAGTTTTAAAAACGTCCGTTTTTCGGGAGCAGTCATTTTAATGATGCATAAAGTGAAAAAAAAAAAGTCAAATATTCCTTTAAATATCGTACCTGGGGGTGTCTAAAGTATGCCTGTGAAGTGCCACGTGTTTCCCGTGTTTAGAACTGTCCCTGCACAAAATTACATTTCTAAAGGAAAAAAAGCCATTTAAAACTACTTGCGGCTTTAATGTAATGTCTGGTCCCGGTAATATGGATGAAAATCTTTAAGAAAAATGGCATAGCTACCCCATCACACACCCCCCCCCCCTACCCCAGCCCATTACCAGCCCCTTTGGGTCTTGTATGGATATTAAGGGGAACCCCGCACACAAAATAAAAAAGGCCCTATATACTCTGAACAGCCGTATACAGGCGGTGCATACAAGACAGGGACTGTAGGTTTGTTCTTATGTAGAATCTGTTTGTAATTTTGAACAGGTACATTGTTTAAGTGTAGCTCCAGCCAAAAAATATATTTTTAAGCTTTTTGGAAAACATAGGGAAGGGTTATCACCCCTGTAACATTTGTTTTGCTGTCTGTGCAGTGTGCACCTGTTCAGAGCAGTTCACCTCACTTTCCGTCCTAATGACAAATGTTTTTTGAAAATTTGGGGTTTTTATTGAAACAAGAATTGGTGATAAAGAATCAGTGGAGAGGAGACACTTTTTTTCCCATATTAACTCTTACAGGAGAGAATTTGCCTTCCTAGGGGTAGATTTCCTCTCACTTCCTGTTGTATCCTTCCGTTTGCAAGGAGGAGTCGTTTGTAAGTTGGATGTTTGAAAGTAGGGGCCTGCCGTATATACTCAGCTGAAATTTGCCCCTTACATGTTGGTGTTGCCACAACACTGTGAGCCCTCACAGTTACTCTTGGTGGGCGCATGAATGGGCCCTGCTGTGAATTATTAGATCAAGAATTGTAATTGCATGCCCCTGTTGAACAGGGGCTGAAAAATTGGGCCTTTGGTGGTGGTGTTGACACAACACTGTAAGGCCTCACAGTTAGTCTTGGTGGGCGCAGGAATGGGCCCTGCTGTGAATTATTAGATCAAGAATTGTAATTACATGCCCCTGTTAAACAGGGGCAGAAAAACTGAGCCTTAGGCACTGATGCCACAACACTGCAACCCCTCACAGATACTGTACTTGGAGCACAGCAATGAGCCCTGTTGCAAAGTATTGCATCAAAAATTGTAATTACACGCCCCTGTTAAACAGGGGCTGAAAAATTGGGCCTTAGCCACAGGTGCTGGTGCCACGACACTGCAACCACTCCCAGATACTCTAGTTGGAGTGCAGGAATGAGCCCTGCTGCAAAGCATTGCATAAAAAATTGTAATAACACACCCCTGTTAAACAGGGGCTGAAAAATTGGGCCTTAGCCACTGGTGGCGGCACCCAGAAACAAAAATGTTCTTCCAAGCTATCATCGTCAATCGGATCATTGAGGAGGAGGAGGATAGTCAGTCAACATAACAGGACAGTCTCTCAGCATCAGCATCAGTCTTGAAGGGATGTGACATTTGAAAATAAATTAGTCTGTTATATCAGCTTCAGGTGTTTGGTAGCTGGTGGTGATCCAAGACTGGTTCATCTTTATGAAGGTCAGTCGATCAACAGAGTCGGTGGACAGGCGCACCCTGTGATCCGTGACAAATCTTCCAGCAGCACTGAATGTGCGTTCTGAAAGAACGCTGGATGCAGGACAGGCCAGTAGCTCAATTGCATACTGTGCAAGCTCTGGCCAGTGATCCATCCTCAAGACCCAGTAAGCCAGAGGATTTTCGGTGGGTAAGGTGTCCAAGTCTGACCTTGCCCCTAGGTATTCCTGCACCATGTATATCAGACGCTGGCGATGGTTGCTGGAACCGATCATACCTTGGGGCTGCGGACTAAAGAATTGTCTGAACGCTTCGGTCAGATGGCCACCTTCCCCACCGCTCCTTCTTTGACTGACCGAAGCCTCAGCAACTCGTTGTCCAGGACCAGGAGTTTGTAACCTCCCAGTCTCTGGGAACGCGTTGCACAGACCTTTCTGCAAGGCCTCCCGGAGTTGTCTCATCCTCTGCTCCCTCTGCAACGGTAAGATAAGGTCCGCGACCTTACCCTTGTACCGTGGATCAAGGAGAGTGGCCAGCCAGTAATGGTCCCTCTCCTTGATCCGAAGAATACGAGGATCCTTCCGCAGACTTTGCAGGATCAGGGAGGCCATGCAGCGTAGGTTAGCTGAGGCATTCAGTCCGGAGTCCTCTGGGTCACTAAGGACGACATGATCCGCAGCCACCTCCTCCCAGCCACGTACAAGTCCACTGGTTTCTTGGGACTGTAAATCATCCCTAAAGGACTGCTGCTGATGATGCTGAGTGCCAGGCTCCACCTCCATGCTGACAAAATCCTCCTCCTCCTCCTCCTCCTCATCTTCTTCCTGTGCGATGGGTGGGACAGAAGGAACACTGTCTGGGTAAAGGGGGCCTTGAGAGGCAAGGAAGTCCTCCTCTTCCTGCCTCTGTTCTGCCTCAAGTGCCCTGTCCATTATTCCACGCAGCGTATGTTCCAACAGGTGGACAAGAGGTACAGTGTCACTGATGCATGCACTGTCACTGCTCACCATCCTCGTGGCCTCCTCAAATGGTGCCAGGACAGTGCATGCATCCCTGATCATGCCCCACTGGCGTGGTGAAAAAAACCCGAGCTCCCCTGACCCTGTCCTGGTGCCGTAGTCGCACAGGTACTCATTGATGGCCCTCTGCTGCGTGTGCAGCCGCTGCAGCATGGCCAATGTTGAGTTCCACCTGGTGGGCATGTCACATATAAGGCGGTTCTTGGGCAGGTTCAACTCCTTTTGCAGCTCAGCCAGGCGAGCTCTGGCATTATAAGATCTGCGGAAATGCACACAGACTTTCCTGGCCTGCCTCAGGACATCCTGTAAGCCCGGGTACCTGCCCAAGAACCGCTGCACCACCAGGTTAAGAACGTGAGCCACACAGGGCACATGGGTCAGTTGTCCCTGTCGGAGAGCGGAGAGGAGGTTGGTGCCATTGTCGCAAACTACCATTCCTGGCTTAAGCTGGCGTGGCGTCAACCACCTCTCGGCCTGCCCCTGCAGAGCAGACAGAACCTCTGCCCCAGTGTGGCTCCTGTCCCCCAAACACACCAGCGCAAGCACGGCATGGCATCTTTTTGCCTGCGTACTTGCGTAGCCCCTTGAACGCCTATGGAGCACCGCTGGTTCCGAGGACAAAGCACAGGAAGAGGCCACGGAGGAAGAAGAAGAGGAGGGGGTGGAGGACAGAGGTGTGTCACAACCAGTAGTAGCATTTTGGAGGCGTGGCGGTGGAACAACCTCCAACACTACTGCACCTTGTCCTGCATCCTTCCCAGCTGCCAAAAGAGTGACCCAATGGGCCGTGAAAGAAAGGTAACGTCCCTGTCCATGCCTGCTGGACCATGAGTCAGCGGTAATATGCACCATACCGCTGACCGCCCTGTCCAGCGAGGCCAAGACATTGCCTTCCACATGTCCGTAGAGAGCCGGAATCGCCTTCCGAGAGAAAAAGTGGCGTTTGGGAACCTGCCACTGAGGAACCGCACATTGCACAAACTCACGGAAGGGGGCCGAGTCTACCAACTGAAAAGGCAGCAGTTGAAGCGCTAGCAATTTAGCCAAGCTAGCATTCAACCGCTGGGCATGTGGATGGCTGGGAGTGAACTTCTTTCGACGGTCCAGCAGCTGGGGCAGGGAAATTTGCCTGCTAGAATCGGACGTTGGTGTACTGCTAGCAGAGTGTCCGCAAGTACTTGGCTGTGACACACCTAATTCTACACCTTCATTCCTCTCAGAGCAGGTTTCAGAGAGGACTGAAGGTATAGTGGGGTTGGAGATCCCAGCTGATGCAGTGCAAGAAGAGGTCAGCTTTGTTCTTTGGTGTGGGTCTTTAAGGTAGGCTTGCCAACGAGCTGCATGGCAGGTCAACATATGTCTGGTCAAGCATGTGGTGCCCAAGAGGGTGATGTTTTGGCCACGCGATATACGCTTGAGACATATGTTGCAAACAGCAGCTGTGCGATCTGATGCACTCGACTCAAAAAAGGCCCACACCAAAGAACTTTTTGAATAACGGGCAGAGGCAGCGGCCTGCACAGGCGGAGCTCTGCGGTGTGATTCCGTCGGTGTGCTGCCCTTACGCTGGCCCCCCAAGGGCATCCTGCCTCGTTGGAGATGTGCCTCCTCCTCATCCTCCTCCTCCTCCTCCTCCTCCTCTCTCCTATTAGGCACCCACGTGGAGTCAGTGACCTCATCATCCCCTCCCTCCTCATCACTGGAGCCAATCTGGCAGTATGCTGCAGCTGCTGGAACATAACTGCCAGATTGGTGTCCTTCTTGAGCATCCCCTCTCTGCTCTCACGCTACTGCCTTCCTCTAGCTGGGTATCATCATCAGACCCTTCGAAACGCTGGGCATCCTCCTGGAGCATGTACCCAACACTGTGCTCAAACAGTTCGGGGGACTCCTCAGGAGGACATGGTTGGTCTAGGGAAGGAGTGACTGATGATGACATTGATACCAGGGAAGAGGACGCTTTGGCAGCTGCTTTGCCAGTACCCTGAGCCTGGGTGAGAGAGGATGAGGAGGATGAGGAGGGCTTGGTCATCCACTCTACCAAGTCTTCGGCATGATGCGGCTCAACACGTCCAGCTGCCGAAAAGAAGGACAAGCGTGTCCCATGGCCACGCGCTGATGGCGATGCACCGCGTCCACGACCAGCACTGTTGTCTCTAGACACAGAGCCTGCTTGCCCTCTTTTTTTGGCTCCTGACTGTCTGCCTCTCCTAGTTTGCCTTCCAGACATTCTAATGGCCTGCAGGGAAATGGGAAAAGCAGCAATACAGGCTAAGTTAAGGTGTAATATGGTCAGGAGGCACACTCCGCCCGCTGTAAGTGCCGCAAAATCCTCTTGGTGTAACACACCAGGAAAAAGCAGCAATACAGGCTAAGTTAAGGTGTAATATGGTCAGGAGGTACACTCCGCCCGCTGTAAGTGCCGCAAAATCCTGTTGGTGTAACACACCAGGAAAAAGCAGCAATACAGGCTAACTTCAGGTGTATAATGTGCAGGAGGCTTAGCAACAATGACACTGACACTGTCCCCTGCCTATCCTTCTCTCTCCCTGCACACAAGGTTTATCAAAGTATATGACACTGACACTGTCCCCTACCTATCCTTCTCTCTCTCTGCACACAAGGTTTATCAAAGTATATGACACTGACACTCTCCCTGCCTATCCATCTCTCTCCCTACACACAAGGTTTAGCAAAGAATATGACACTGACACTCTCCCTGCCTATCCTTCTCTGTCCCTACACACAAGGTTTAGCAAAGAATAGATTTGACAAGATTTGACACTGTCCCTGCCTATCCTTCACTTTCCCTGCTCCGGAACACACTACACAAGGCCGCCGCGCTGGCGGCCTTTTATAGTGTGGGGCGTGTACTAAACCCCCTTAGCTATAATTGGCCACAGGCATCCATCCACAGCGCCAATCATTGCTCTCCTCGCTGCCGGCGCTGTGATTGGCCAAGCATGCTTGGCCAATCACAGCGCCGGGATTACACTGCGATGGCGCAGTGTATTGTGGGCCGTTCGCGTCACACGAATTTGGCGCGAACGGCCCAAATCGTTCGTTGTTCGCCGAACGCTGCGAACAGCCGATGTTCGAGTCGAACCTATGTTCGACTCGAACACTGAGCTCATCCCTACCCTCCACACTCCTCTGCTGTGCATACTGCCCACTGGCATACCCTCCTCCACAATTCCTCTGATGTGCATACTGCCCACTGTCATACCCTTCACACTGCTCTCCTGTACATAGTGCCTTCTGCCATACCCTCCGCACTCCTCTCCTGTACATAGTGCCCACTGTTAGACCTTCCACATTCCTCTCCCTCACCTGCACATTCTTCCCACTTTTATACCGTCCATACTCCTCCCCTATGCCTCTTACCCACAAAAACAGTTCTTTAAAATTATACTGAACATTCTCAATGTTACCAGCTCTAGAATGGGCACACTTTTGTTAGTTAAACAAAAGGAAATCTCAGTCCTCATATTTGTTCTGCCCCATTATTTGTACTTATTAAATTTTGTAATTACTACTGTGATATATAGAGGAACATAGGGGATCTCAGTTACTCTAAATATAGCACTTGTAAAAAAAAGTGTCCCTGAAAATATTTTTGAAATGTTGGCAACTATGCACTTAGGCACTGCCCAAGGGCCACCGGGTCAGTAGGGGGCCCCATGAGAGGCTCCTGGGATCCTATGATATTAAAGCCGTAGTAAACTTCGCTAACTTTACTACTTTTACTACTACTACCTGAGGTAGGTTATGGCACAATGTACAAGTACGCACAGCATATTAGCACATTAGGGTTCACTTAAATTATCAGATTGAGCCCTCCAGTGCTGTGCTGTGATCAATCCAGCGGGTGCTTCCATCTTCACCTGGTCTTCCTTCTGGGTTCTGTGCCTTTGGTCACTTGCCTTGGCCGAGCTGCGTTCATGTCATTCCCACGCATGCTCATGCGCATCCTCTCTCTCTCATCCCTCCTCCCTTACCCCTCACCCCTCTCTTATGCCCTTTCGCTCTTTCTCTCTCTCTCATCCTCCCTCTCGCTTTAATTTAATTTGTTATACCAACATTTTTTTGCATTTTTATTTATTTATAAAAGGCCCCACCAAAATCCTCAGCACCAGGCCCATAATGTTCTTAACCACTTGCCGCCCACCCTATAACAGATTGACGGCGGCAAAGTGGTTTCAAAATCCTGACTGGACGTCATATGACGTCCTCAGGATTGTGAGCCGCTGCGCGCCCCCGGGGGCGCACATCGCGGTGATCGTTGCTGCGGGATGTCAGTCTGACACCCCGCAACACCGATCTAGGTAAAGAGTCTCCGACGGAGACTCTTTACCACGTGATCAGCCGTGTCCACTCACGGCTGATCACGATGTAAACAGGAAAAGCCGGTCATCGGCTTTTCCTCACTCGCGTCTGTCAGACGCGAGTAGAGGAGAGCCGATCGGCTGCTCCTCTGACAGGGGGGGTTTGTGCTGATCCATTATCAGCGCAGCCCCCCCGAGGATGCCCACTGGACCACCAGGGATGCCACTAGACCACCAGGGAAGCCCACCTATAGGTATTGCACACTAGACCACCAGGGATGCTAATTATATACTAAATGGATGCCAATCAGTGCCCACAATGGATGCCAATCAGTGCCCACAATGGGCACCACTGATTGGCAGGCATTATTGTTTGGCACTGATTGTCATCTATTAGTACAGTACAGTGCCACCTATCAGTGCCCATCCATGCCACCTATCAGTGCCCTTCCATGCCCTTCCGTGCCACCTATTAGTGCCCATCCATGCCGCCTATCCGTGCCCATCTGTGCCCACCTGTGCCGCCTATTTGTGCCCACCCGTGCCGCCTATCTGTGCCCCACCCGTGCCGCCTATCAGTGCCCATCTGTGCCACCTATCAGTGCCCATCCATGCCGCCTATCTGTGCCCATCCGTGCTGCCTATTTGTGCCCACCCGTGCCGCCGATTGTTGCCCACCCGTGCCGCCGATCGTTGCCCATCCGTGCCGCCGATCGATGCCCATCTGTGCCACCTCATCGGTGCCCATCCGTGCCGCCTTATCCATGCCCGTCAGTGCAGCCCCATCAGTGCCCATCAGTGAAGGAGAAAACTAACTTATTTACAAAGTTTTGTAACTGAAACAAAAAAAACTTTTTTTTTTTTCAAAATTTTCGGTCTCTTTTTTATTTTTAAGCAGAAAATAAAAATCGCAGAGGTGATCAAATACCACCAAAAGAAAGCTCTATTCGTGGGAACAAAATGATAAAAATTTTGTTTGGGTACAGTGTAGCATGGGCGCGCAATTGTCATTCAAAGTGCAACAGCGCAGAAAGCTGAAAATTGGTCTGGGCAGGAAGGTGTATAAGTGCCCAGTATGGAAGTGGTTAATCTGGCCCTGCTTCCAGGGGTATATCCACTGTTGCCTGTTCCATTTTTGTCCAGGGTTTCTTATTAAGCCCACACCATTCTACTACTCTAACTAAAAATGAGATGCTTCCTGATACTTTACTGGGTCCGGGAGCCCAATCCCTCGTTCCCCTTTGGGCAATGACAAAATAGTTCTACGTATCCTCGCCGGTTTCCCCGCCCAAATAAATTTCAGGAACCCTGACCTAAGATCCCTCAAAAAACTTAGGGGGATCTTAATTGGTAAAGTCTGTATTAGATTCAGAAGTCTCGGTAACACGTTCATCTTTATTATATTTGTCCGCCAGAACCAAGTAAAGACTTCTTTATCCCATCTCAGTAAGTCTAGTTTTATTCGTCTACCCAATGCTACATAGTTAATTTTTGAATAATTGGTTTAAGTTTCTCGATATCTTAGTCCCTAAGTAGCTTATATGGGAATCTGTCCATCTAAAATCAAAGTGGTGTCATCTCCATAAACATTCCATAGCCTTCTCTAGATGTGGAACAGCCTGCACCCGTCAGAATCCGATGACAGCATGTTGCTTCTGCTTAGAACCAGTGGCGGTGCGTCCATAGAGGGCGCCAGAGCGACGCCCCCTCTCGCTCCCGCACCGCCACTGAAAGACAATACACAGATTCATGCATTGCATGAATCTGTGTATTGTCACCGCTGCCGCGCTGCCCACTATACATATGGCCGGCCTCCTGGTGAGCGCCGGCCATATGAATTAGAGCGGCGGCCGGCGGTGGGTGTAACTTGGAAGTGCCTATCAGAGCCAGCGGCTCTGCTAGGCTTTCCGAATACAGCTCTCACGCTGTATTCGGCTTCCAAAAACTCCTCCCAGGTACGCACGGGGGTGCGTTCCTGGGAGGAGACTGTGTGGAGGTTTCAGCCAATCAGGTTCACCGGATCTGGTTACCGGTAACCTGATTAGCTGAAGCGACATCGAGGGCGGGAGAACACATCGAGGACGGCGTGGACCGAGGAAGGTAAGTGCAGGGCTGGGGGGGGGGGTGACAGGCTGCATTTGGGGGACAAACTGGCTGAATATGGGGGACAAACTGGCTGCATTTGGGGGGAACTGGCTGTATATGGGGGACAAACTGGCTGAATATGGGGGGAACTGGCTGTATATGGGGGAACTGGCTGAATATGGGGGACACTGGCTGAATATGGGGGACAAACTGGCTGAATATGGGGGGAACTGGCTGAATATGGGGGACAAACTGGCTGAATATGGGGGGAACTGGCTGTATATGGGGGACAAACTGGCTGCATTTGGGGGGAACTGGCTGTATATGGGGGACAAACTGGCTGCATTTGGGGGGAACTGGCTGTATATGGGGGACAAACTGGCTGCATTTGGGGGGAACTGGCTGTATATGGGGGACAAACTGGCTGCATTTGGGGGGAACTGGCTGTATATGGGGGACAAACTGGCTGAATATGGGGGGAACTGGCTGAATATGGGGGACAAACTGGCTGAATATGGGGACAAACTGGCTGAATATGGGGTACAAACTGGCTGAATATGGGGGGAACTGGCTGTATATGGGGGGACAAACTGGCTGCATATGGGGGGAACTGGCTGTATATGGGGGACACGCTGGCTGCATTTGGGGGGAACTGGCTGTATATGGGGGACAAACTGGCTGCATTTGGGGGGAACTGGCTGTATATGGGGGACAAACTGGCTGCATTTGGGGGGAACTGGCTGTATATGGGGGCACACTGGCTATATATATGGGGACACACTGGCTGTATATGGGGGCACACTGGCTATATATATATGGGGGCACACTGGCTGTATATGGGGGCACACTGGTTATATATATATGGGGGCACACTGGCTGTATATGGAAACAAACTGGCTGTATTTGAGGGGGCAAACTGGTGGCGTTTGGGCACAGTGGCTGCGTTTAATGGGCACAGTGGCGGCAATAGATTTTTTTTTTTTCAGTTTGTTTGCGCCCCCCCAAAAATTTTGAGCACCAGCCGCCACTGCTTAGAATCCATTATTTACCTGCAATGAAAAGAAGAAGAAGCAGAAGAGTTATTGTTGAGAAGGAGTTACCTTACCAACATGACATTTGAACAACCTCTGTACGTTAATAAATAATATGCCCACTTTTGCATTACTTTTGATACAGGCCTCGCATTTGTGATAAAAAAAAAGGATCTGTTCATTGTTCAGTTCATTGAGGTAAACACCAGATGGCAGTATTTCTCCATGATTACACTACTAATGCTCAAGCTGCAGTATATTTTGTGACATAGAAACCTGAGCTGGAGCAAAACATAAACCCCTATCAGTTACCAGATAATTATTACAAATTTTCACCATTTGTTTAATAAAAATATAATTCTCATCACTCCTTAATCTCTCAAAATCCTGAAAAGGAATAGCTGTATTCCTCACTCGTGGAAATGATGATAAACCGCGATTAGAGCTATATACTGTATATATTCTTTACTGTTATCCCAAAATAAGTCCCTAATGCCGACCATAGATGAAGCAATTTTCTCTCCTGCAACCAGAGGTTGCAGGAAAGAAAATCACTTGATTCCCCCCATCAACACTGACTGTGTTAATGGGAAATCCCTCCCGCGGAGCCATTGTGGGTGGAGAAACCGTCCCCACCGGGAGAACACAGTGATTACTGCTAGCTATAACATGCCTCCCAACTGTCCCTGATTTCAAGGGACTGTCCCTGATTTGAAACAATGTCCCTCTTTCCTCCTCATTTGGTCTGATCTATATAGTTGTATATAAAATGCGTTTTTTATATTTCAAAAAGTGTTTCCCTGTGCTAAACCTTTCGTTCAATTTGTAAATTGCTGCATTTGCAAGTGTTAAAAGCCACTATAAAAGAATAGCAGTGGTAAAAAAAAGCACTTGTGGGTTTAACTAATATTTATTTTGTATAATTCTCCTTTAAGGGGGCGTGGCAGGGGGTAAAATGTAAAATTATAGACTGATCATTTCTTTGTCAGTGGGCAAATGTACAAAATCAGCAGGGGATCAAATACTTTTTTCCCTCACTGTATATATATATATATATATATATATATATATATATATATATATATATATAACTTCCCACTGTCCCTGATTTAGAGGGACTGTCTCTTTTTTGGGACCAAATCCTTTTGTCTGTCTTTCCCCCTCAGCTGTCCTTTTTTGGTGTGATTTACAGACCACCCTAACAAAATGTAATACCAAACTATAAAAAGGGTTAAATCACACTAAACCTTTCATCCAACCTCTGGAGTATTGCATACCTTATTTGTAAAAGCAACTTTTTGAAATAGTTGTGGGGAAAATAGAACTTGTGAGTTTAACCAATCAGTGTGGTCAGGGCCGGATTTCCCACAAGGCCAACGAGGCCAGGCCTCGGGGCGGCACTGTGTGCAGGGGCGGCGCAGCGCGGTGGAGGAGACAGGTAATTTTTCGGCGGTGCGGCGGCGTAGAGAGATTACATCATCTCTCATTGCCCGCATTGCTGTTCCAACTTCCACCCTTACTTACAGGGCCGCAAAGGCTGCGCGACACAGAAGAGAGAGAATGACGTCATCTCTCACCGCCCGCCCTCACTCTCATCTCTCACTCGAGTCTCATGTGCCTCTGTTTCATGGTTCACCTGCAGCTAGTTTTCCCGTGCGGGAGAGGAGAGGAGAGGAGAGGCTGACAGCGTTGTACCTGGCTGCAAGTACTCTGCAATGCTGGGGGGGGGGGGGGGGTGGAGGGGGAGCTTGATTTTACATGCAATTAGTGACAAACTGGTACTTTTTGGGTGGCAGCCAGGTAATTGTGGCAATCCCCATTCTGGAGGCAGGCAGTGTGGCAAGTGACATTCCCATCTGGTGGCAGGCAGCGTGGCAAGTGACATTCCCATCTGGTGGCAAGCGACGGTGGCAAGTTACACACTCAGGGCTCCCATTCATTCTGCTTTATGGTGAGTGGAACTATTTAATTTTATATTACAATGTAAAGATCGAAATAATGCATTTCAATCATCCTGACACCATAACAACCATGGTGACGGAATGATTGAAGCACTAACACTAGTCATTGTCTGCGAAAAATCGCTTACCCCCCCGCGCGTCGCCCCCCGCCCCCCACACTATGTGATGGTGGGGGGGGGGGGGGGCGGCATTGAAGGACCCGGCCTTGGGGCGGCAAAAGGAGTAAATCCGGGCCTGAGTGTGGTCTGCATAACTGGGGATGTGGCAAGAGTGTGTCCTTCTCCTACATACATTGTGCTAAAATGTGCCCCTCTTTGTTATTTGAGAAAGTCAACAAGACTCTTGTAGTGGATAAAGGGATTGAAAAAGACCATGGCCGTGCATCCTTCAGAAAGGTGCCCCCTTTACACCCTACCATCCACTCTTGAAGTTTTCTATTCTGGCAAAAGGATCTTGAGTCCTGGAATGTAGAGTGGACCAAACTAGCAGAGAGAACCAACTGAAGCCTCAACCTTCTATGAGGAGGAAGGTCAGACTAATCACCGATTACTCTTGGAATAGTGCTTAATGTTGGAGAGTACATGTAACCTTTAAATGTGACCAATAAAGAGTGCCCAATATTCCAAAGATGTGTGCCACTCTATGAAACCTAAATACTGTTAGGCAGCAATCAAGAGCAGACTGCGAGCACTATCCATCTACACAGCAAACTGAGGACATCCAGGGTTGAGCAGCGGTGAGTCTCTTGGAATAGTCACAACTTCTGGTCAGAGGGAAAAACTAGTCATCATACAGGCCCTTACAACCACCTTGCCTGAGGATGGGTTTGTTGACCAAGGACTGGGCTTTATAGCCATCTTCATTGTCACTTAAAGGGGTTGTAAAAGTTTGTTTTTTATTTTCTAAATAGGTTTCTTTAAGCTAGTGCATTGTTGGTTCACTTACCTTTTCCTTCGATTTCCCTTCTAAATGTTTTTTTTCTTTGTCTGAATTTCTCACTTCCTGTAAGCTTGCCCCCATCATCCGAGCCATTCTGGCTGGGGGATAGTCAGCGTGCTCGCCCCCTCCCTTGGGACTACATCCCTGCGGGGAGACGCTGTGAATGTTCAGTGTATCCCCGCAGGAATGTAGTCCCAAGGGAGGGGGCGAGCATGCTGACTAACCCCCAGCCAGAACGGCTCGGATGATGGGGGCAAGCTTACTGAGGAGGAACAGGAAGTGAGAAATTCAGACAAAGAAAAAAAACATTTAGAAGGGAAATTGAAGGAAAAGGTAAGTGAACCAACAATGCGCTAGCTTAAAGGAACCTATTTAGAAAACAAAAAACAAACCTTTACAACCCCTTTAATTCAGCACTGCCTTAGGGGAACATTGATAACACCAAATGTTACTTCATCCACAAAATCCACAGAACACTTAAGCTCACCAAGAGCACTAAAAACTAACTTTTTCAGGGATTCATGGGTGGTGGTGACCTCGAGATTTTGGGTCCCCCGCCTCTCGATATGAATTCTCAGATATCCGTTAATTCATAGATCGAGGATACAGCCAGCGGAAACTGAATCTTTCCTAGGAAGAATAACGCTCCTGACAAAATGCATAATGGTAGCGTCCATACCTTTGCAGTAGGGTGAAGTGCTGTAAAGTGTGTGCTACTGCAATGCATGTTAAGTGCGTTAGCACATTGCAGTGCCATTCTTATGACCAGAGAAGCAGCATTTCCCTAAGGGGTATAAATTTGGTACTGATTACTTATATAAAACTTTATATTACTACTGCCACTCCTCTTGAATCAGCCTCTTTACTCTTCCATTTATTGGGGAGTATGGAAGGCTTTGAAGGCCTTGAAAACGTGAAGTATGTTCTGACTTCAAAGGCAGTCATCTGGGTCATCCCATTCCCAGCCTGCTTAACCACAGTAATGAATAACTGGACCCTAAAGACACTCAAAACCTGCTTAGCCTCTTCAAGGAGGATGATCGACCTTCTTCTACCTCTGGTGAAGCCAGGTGTAAGGCAGGTGAGAATGGCTTGGATAAGGGTGCCCTCAGAGCCGGGAATAAAGATTAATGTAATGGGCTCTGAGCTTCCTTGATTAGGAGGGCTAACTGTGTTGCCCTGAACTCTAGCTTTCCTTTTACAGATTTAAGCAGGCCCTATTGGGCAGAGCTATATCACATGTATGCTGCCATGTTCAGGAAGTATTATTTGGCTTGAATTTAGCACCACATGATTTTGTCATACACTGTATTATGAATAGTGGTTGAACATGCATGCTTAAAGCATAGATTCACGTTTGGAACGTGTTACACCCGTGTTTAGGGTGTAACATGTAACATGTTTCAGCTGGTGCCCCACTCACCCCTATCAACCCTTCCCCTGTGACAGAGGGCAGGGGATCCTCGCCCCACACCTGCTATCACATTTCAGAATTTGCGGGGCTCCGCCTGCACAGCCGTGTCATTCATTCACAGGAATCTGTGAATGAATGAATGAACTACCAGTCCTGTCTGCCACTGTGGCACATGGATTGTAGTTTTCAATGAACCACAATGGCACTGTTGGTCTCCTTGTCGTTCATTTACAAACCCTGCATCTTTCTAAGGGAAAGCCTGTACAGAGGTACAGGTAGAAAGCTGTAGGACTGGTCTGCAGGAGCCCGATGTTACAACCCCAATCCTATGTAATGCTTGATAGAAAGGGCATTGCCTTGAAGATAAGGAAACTGAAAAAATAAAGTGTCCATTTATGAGTAATTTTAGAATTAATGCATTGTTTGTTGTTTAGTTATTTAAAGAGTCTACATGGACACGACGATATAGAAATATAGTTGTTTTATTTATTTGCTATATAAATGTTCCATTAAGGATAAAACTGGTAGAGAATGGTCAAGAAAATAGGTGCGTCCAGTGTGTTGCGTCTGCGCGTGTGCGCTAAATTACGCGAATAACCGTGCATAGCTGCATACAGCTGCCTTCATCCATTCATGTCTATGACATAGGCGCCTCTAAGTAAGACTGTTATATTTAATAGACAAAGCATATCAAAAACTCACATTACAGTATCTGTATGCAGGCACAATGGAGTCCAGTGGAATGTTTGTACCATATAGGCAAACAACTAGGGTGGCACTTACTTTCTGCCATAAAACCTCCGACCTGGATATCACCACTGTGTCTCTGAGGCATAAAAGAACCTGTATCGCGCGGTGCCTTCCCATTAAAATAATACATCAGCAAGAAAAACATCAGAAGCTGAGAGCATCAGAAAATTCCCACAATGCAGCTGTTAAATCGGCATCCCACCATATTTAGGTAACTGTCAAAAGCTTACAAGAGGGAATGGTATATCTCATAGCCTGGAGCCCTCTCCTGTGGTCCTCAGCTGCGCTCCAACTCTCGTTTTGGATCCTGCTCGAGCGCCGAAAATTTCTGCTGGTCGGGACGCCGGTTCCACATGGATCACTGAGACGAGGCCACTGCTGACAGCTGGGACGGTGACTGTGCGATTCCACTGGACTCCATTGTGTCTACATACAGATACTGTAATGTGAGTTTTTAATACACTTTGTCTATTAAATATAACAGTCTTACTTAGAGGCGCCTATGTCCTTTTCTTTCTTCACATGTTTGGAGTGTGCTTCAACTCCCCCTACAAGGCTGCCCTGATACTGCAGACTGTCTTCTCACACAGAGCTAGATAGCTCAAATGAACTTTGTATGGACTCATGTTACATTCTTTTTACTACAGCCTGCACCACTATCCTTTGTATTTGTACATTCATGTCTATGGGTGGCTCTATACAGCTCTAGGATATCTGAGACACCAGAAATGCACAGTGGGGTTGATTTGCTAAAGGCAAATAGTCTGTGCACTGCAAGTGCACCTGCAAGATCACCCACCAGTGGTGGACCATCCATATGTGGAGCATGGGCCGCCCCCCAATCCATGCGCCCGGCACCTAATCTACATGCAGGGCACCGGATGCATGGATTTCAATGGGGTTTTTCTTTTTTTTGAAGCACATGATTAGAGCCGGAGGCTTTAATAGGCTTAAAAAAAGGGTGGGCTTGGGGCGCAGAGAACGGTGCCCTGAGCCCACCCAGTTGTGTGACAAAAGCGATTTAATATTCGCTATTGTCTTCCTGATCCTCCTCCCAGCCAATCCAGAAGTGGGTCCTCGGACCCGATTAGCCAAGAGTCTTAGGACTCCCGGCCAATCGGGTCTCAGGACCCATTTCCTGATCGGCTGCGAAGAGAAGCCACGGCCCCGAAGCGAGGAGTAGCAGTGAGGAGCAGCAGCCCTACTCCGGATGGATCCTCTGATCGTCGCGGGGGGGGTGTGTGGGGGTGTTTGGGTGATTGCCGCATTCCCGTCCATCTCCCGGGGGTGGTGGTGAGGGAATCGCTATCTTCCCATCCGCCCCCCTCAAAACATTAGTTGCTCTAGATCTGAGGGGAACATGCAAGGAAAAAAAAAACGGCATTTTTTCCTGCACATGATTGGATGATAGAAATCAGCAGAGCTTCCCCTTAGATCTAGAGCAACTGCAATGCACAGTATTTTTGCCATTAGAAAAGCAACCTCCCCATCTTTAAGCTGCACAGGCAAATGTGCCAATGTGTATGTAGCCTAACGGGTTTTTTTTTCCCTGTACTGGATTATGTGGTTTATTAATTCAAAGTTTACAATGTGTGTAATAATATATCAGATCAATGTTACTATTAATGCTTTCAGTACACATACAACTGTTTTATATAGGTAATAAGGGAGAGCTATGTAGGATTACTACCACTAGACTGATATATATGTGTGGTTATTAACTAGTAACTTGTCTTACAAAGATTTATACCGCCATTAATACTGTAAACTGAATTTATCAGGATGTGGATGAAATCTTACAGTTATTTATTATTAATGGAGGAGATAGATGAGAACATTCCATTTAGTTCTTCACGTTCTTACCTTTCCTATCTATGTTTATATCCTCACACCAACAAATGGAAACACACTTCCTTACTTTGCCTGCACTTTTAGGAATATATTTACTTTGTAAAAGTTTGATTATTTGAAAGTATAACCCTGTCAGTTATTTTGAAACCCATGGCTCACAGCCAAAATAATCTAATGGCCAGAAACACTGGTAATAACTTGTAGTACTTCAGAAACCTAAATATACTGAGATGAGTTAGTCCAGACACCAACTCCACTTACTGCCAGAAACCCTAAAGGCAACCTAAAGAAGTCAGAAAATAAACAAGGATCCTACGCTCCAAAGTGTACAGCTGAGTTATGTACATGTTTAAAAAAATGAATGGACTATGGACTTGAATACACTGATGTAATCATCCTACAATGTCTGTACTTTGTTATTTTTAAGGACTGCGTCTGAATTGGTAAAATAAGCTACTTAAAGCCTAAGTTTGGTTATTTTAATATTATTATATATTTTTTTTAAGTTAGCACAAGGACAGTACCTACATTAAATGAAAAGTGTACTGGTGCCCATTCTCTTGTTGGTGCTTGTCAAGGGTCCTGACTATACATGCCTTTTCTGCCCCCTTCCTCAAATCATAGAAGCTATATGTAACGGGAAGGCCTGGGGAACTCAGAATCGCTTAGGAAGTATGAGATACCCTTGCTTCAGCTTCCCCAATGCCTCTTATGTGTCAACCACCCTGTGTCTCTATTAGGGGCACAGGGTGAATGAAAACCCCAATATGGTCTGTGATAGCCATATTCAATTCTGCACATACATTGTATCTAGATTGGGTCTGTAATATTGATCCCCCATATTCCTCAGAATATCTGCAAAGAACTGTTTACTGTTTAATTATGACCTCAACAGGGTAATTGAAAAGTGACGCCTTCATGATGTTGGGACACATACTGTTAGATGCTAATGTCATCACCCCCAGCCCCTGCCTTTTTGTGTAATCATTGCTGGGAGGAATTAAGGTGATTTGCATTCTATTGTTCACTATGCCTGTGTGTATGGTATCTGGCAGACAGACTGGCTGCCAACACTTTGTGATAAGATGTGTATTGGGGATCGTTATATTCTATTGTGTGGGATCTTGTGAAGCCTAGCAGACGTCAGGATGATGTGTTGAGTCTTGTGATGTGTGGGTGGAGCTGGGCCATTGTTCATGTTAAACTACTGTGTATTAGATGTATATAAAAGTTACAATGTTTCTCAATAAAAGTCATTCTACCCCAGAAGAATACAGAGTGCGTCTCGTTTCTTCCAGAGGGATTGGTTCCTATGGGAAGGGGTCGTTTGGCTGTGGAAGATTGGTAGCGAGTGGATGTGTGTCCAGGAGAGGGGACAGAGGAAACGGCGTTAATCCCCTTGATATTTGGGGACCCATTACATTGGTTGGCAGCAGCGGGATTTTCCCTCCAGTTCCTGGGACACTCCAAACCACCACAGTGAATGACCAGCTATGCAGCCGGAGGGTGATGCAGGACCCCGGTCAGTTGAAGACTTGTTTGAACAACGAGTTCGAGAGCACTTGGCATTATATGGTGCTAACCCATCAGAGACCGCCATACAGGAAGCCATTAGAGACATCGAGCGGCAGGATGAGTGACAACATGAGCAGAGAATGGCGGAAATACGGCAATCAGAGACAACACCTAAAAAAGCAGCACCAACTGAAAGGAGAGGAGAGATACAGATACCAGCCGACATGGAAAAGGAATTCAGAAGGAGGTTGCGAGAGATGCAGATACAGCATAGAGGACCAGTATCAGAGGAGGTCCTGCTGGGATGGTCTGATTCAATCCGCTGCGAACTCTGGAAGAAAGTGCTAGCTCTCGAGCAGCAACACCAGGGAAAAGTTCTCCCCTCCATCCATGTAAGGTACTGGTCGCAGTATGAAGTACGAATGCTGTTATTGGGGGAACAGCCAAAGCAGGAGTGGACAGCTGAGTTAAGCAGGCTGATCCGGGCAGAGATGCGGTTGGACGAGAGCTACAGAGCCCTCCGGTGGTATGTAGCCCAAGAGTGCCCATGGTCAGCGGATGACAGCCCCACAGAGGGCTTTGACTATGATGGCCTGGGATTGTTGTATTGGGGGCTGTCCAGTGACCCTGACTTTGGGAGTGATCGGGAGTGGCGTTTGGAGGAAATAATGGAGTACAGAGAACAAAGACTGAATGTCTCGGAAGGGCACTGGGCACAGGAAGATTTGGAGTTTCTGGCCGTTCAGGAATGGGAGCTGGAGATTGCCTACAAACAGCTGCTAGACTCTGCTCAGCAGCAGGGTGGGGCTCCCTTTGCCTGGGACTATCAGGAAATACCAGTGGACAACTATGAAATCCTGGCTGAAGAATCAGCAGTGGAAAATCTGAAGATTGCCACCCCTAAAGCCGAAGTGGATGATATGGAGTTCCAGGGAGCTAGCCTGGCTGAAGAATCGGCAGTGGAAAAGCTGAAGATTGCCCTCCCTAAAGCCGAAGTGGATGATATGGAGTTCCAGGGAGCTAGGGCAGTTGGCTCATCTCCCCAGCCACAGATTACAGAGGGTATGGCCTTAAGGGACTGTTCAGAGGATGTTAGGGATTATGCATCGCCGGCCCAAGTACTGGCAGCAGGACAAAGTACTGCAGACCCCTGCTCTACACCCATGGCAGTTTTGGAGGCCCGAGGTGAGAAGGCGATGGTTCCTCTTTCCCAGTGGATTTCAGAGATGCAGGGAGGAGAAGCAGGCCATTTCCCCCCCAACAGTTAACCAGAGCAGATAGTGTGGAGTACCCAGCAGAAGAGCTGGCAACAGAGCAGAGTGCCACGGGCCTCTGCTCTCAACTAACAGAAAAGGGAGTTCCTGTGGTATTGGATGGGACTTCGGTCCTCACTGACACAACTCCAGAAAATGGTGTGACACTGAGACAGGAGGATGTCAGCCTTGCTTTGCAAGCACTGGGGGATTTTCACCTACCACAAGTGGATGGGACTTCAGTCTCCACTTGTATACCCCAGGGATGCCGGGCAGTCGACCCAGATCCCCAACAGCATGACGGACTGAGCCCAGTCACCCTGTCTTCTCTCCAGCGGCTGAAAGGACTCCAGGGAGAAGGGCCAGTCCAGGCCTCTCCCCAGCGGCGGGTATATTCTCTGAGAGAGGCAGAGGTTGGCTGGGTAAGTAATGCTCTGTTTGGAGCAATTTATTTGGGGTACTGTGTGGATACCGGCATTAGAAGAAGGGACCTATGGACTAACTTCGGAGTCAACCCGTCTGGGGTTCCCTCCTCTGTTAGTCTCCTGCCGAAAGGGGAGAGATGTAACGGGAAGGCCCGGGGAACTCAGAATCGCTTACAAAGTATGAGATACCCTTGCTTCAGCTCCCCCAATGCCTCTTATGTGTCAACCACCCTGTGTCTCTATTAGGGGCACAGGGTGAATGAAAACCCCAATATGGTCTGTGATAGCCATATTCAATGCTGCACATACATTGTATCTAGATTGGGTCTGTAATATTGATCCCCCATATTCCTCAGAATATCTGCAAAGAACTGTTTACTGTTTAATTATGACCTCAACAGGGTAATTGAAAAGTGACGCCTTCATGATGTTGGGACACATACTGTTAGATGCTAATGTCATCACCCCCAGCCCCTGCCTTTTTGTGTAATCATTGCTGGGAGGAATTAAGGTGATTTGCATTCTATTGTTCACTATGCCTGTGTGTATGGTATCTGGCAGACAGACTGGCTGCCAACACTTTGTGATAAGATGTGTATTGGGGATCGTTATATTCTATTGTGTGGGATCTTGTGAAGCCTAGCAGACGTCAGGATGATGTGTTGAGTCTTGTGATGTGTGGGTGGAGCTGGGCCATTGTTCATGTTAAACTACTGTGTATTAGATGTATATAAAAGTTACAATGTTTCTCAATAAAAGTCATTCTACCCCAGAAGAATACAGAGTGCGTCTCGTTTCTTCCAGAGGGATTGGTTCCTATGGGAAGGGGTCGTTTGGCTGTGGAAGATTGGTAGCGAGTGGATGTGTGTCCAGGAGAGGGGACATCGTAAATGGCGTTATCCCCCTTGATATTTGGGGACCCGTTACACTATACTATAGTTTCCATTGATGAAAAGAGCTCTATGATTGGAGAAGGTGGACCTAGCATTTACAGGGAAAAAGAAGAGAGCAGTGCCAATCTAAGTGTAGCATATTAAAACAGCAGGTTTATTGAAAGTAATACACTCACATTGGGTAGGCTTGACAAAAGACCACGCATGCACGGACACACCTCCCACCTCCTCTCGATGACGCTGTGACAGCTCACCCTACACCTCCTCTTCAGCCCTGGGAATCTGGAATCCACCGGCTTGGCCGGGATTGACTACAGCGTAGACTGCAGCTGCACCCACGGAAAGTGAGGGCGACCAGCGAGGTTCTTACTACCCAATGTGCTTTATCCTTCACTTAAATGTGAGTTTATTACTTTCAATAAACCTGCTGTTTTATTATGCTACACTTAGATTGGCGCTGCTTTCTCCTCTTCCCTCCACATCTCTACAGAGTCATCTTCTACTCTGATAGTTGGCTGCTAAAAAAGTGATTGCTACGGGGATCCCAGGACTATATGGACTACCCTAATTAAGGACTCCCCTCTTTTATATCCCTTATAAGTTTTTAATTTTGTGTAGATCACTGTGTAATTACTGTATTTATTGGCGTATAACACTCACTTTTTTACCATGAAAATAGAGGGTAAACTGTGCCTGCGTGTTATACACAGGGGGCTGTGGAAAGTTTTTTTCCTGATACTTCCCTCTTAAAGTTAGGGTGCGTGTTATATGCCTGTGTGTGTTATATGCCTGTGCATGTTATACGCCTGTGCGTGTTATACGCCGATAAATATGGTAATTCTGTATAACCTACTAAGTCCTGCTATTTACCTATGCTTTGGTGACACTGCTTCATGCGCTCTCAAAACATTCCTTTGGACCTAGCATTCATCTGCCCATTCTCCATTCATAGAGCGATTTTGATTAATTGAAATTATAGTACTAATCTGCCTCTTCTGTCATAAAAGCTTCCTCCTGCCTGTCAGCCATCATGTACATTAAGCTACGCATGAGCAGCTCAGCCTACATTTACAAGCCCAGATCTGTGCCACGGCAATGCGACTCCCATGTGCCGGAGTGCCATCATCACGGGCCGGGCCATTCAAGTGGTCGAAGCCAGAAGGAAGGCTGAACGAAGATGTACGTGCCTGGGACCCGCCAGATTAATCACACTGGAGGGCTTCTTTGGCAGGTCTGCCATAATGTTTTAATATGAGGTGCATACAAGCACATTATAATATAATCCACCTGGGGGGCCCCTACAATTTTTTTTTTAGATAGCAGACTTTACTTCCACTTTAGGTACTTTCGCTTAGCGCTACCCCATAGGAGCCACTGTAAATTTAACAGGTTCTTTCCCTGAGTTAGTGCAGAGGCACACAGCAACAGCTCATCCATTCTGACGCAATAACCAGCCTAGGGAGTGTCTTTTTAGGGTTTTTGTTGTTGAAGATGAAGAACTTGGAAAGAGTGTAGAGTAGTATGGGATACGCCAAGTTCACTGGATATTTACAGGAGAACACTTCAGTTTTCTAAGTCTCTCTAAGCATCTCCATGTGAGAACAAGTGCACATGGCAGAACTTAGTCCCCTTTGTAGAAACTATCCCAGGCAGGAATACTGTTGGCTTTTCCACCCAAGAGATTCAGCACACAGTCACAAGAACCCTGTATCCAGGTCAGTACTCACAATGTCACTGAATCACCAGATGCCTCCTTCCAGTATCCACCAGACATTCTTCAGTGAGGGAGAGGGTAAAGTTCACAATGCCAAAGGACAGCCAGATTCCTTGTAACCTCCACTAACACTCTCCATTGACCACACTCTAGACCAGGTACCCAGCTGAGGATTCCCTTGACTAGCTTCAAAAGTGGAATATTAGAAGTAGCCCCCCCCCCCCCCAGCTCTGCCACAACTGAGACCTCAATGATAAATAGCTGAAATCAGGAAAGCTGCTGTGGATAGGGGTAGCCACCCCCATCCAGACTGGTGGATTATCTCCAACAGGGAGAAGAGACCCTGCTGCTCAAAATCTCAAACTATTTATATGTATCCCCAGCCATCTTCTGGGCACACCTCCCCAGTGATTGGCTGGAGCATAAAAAATATTCAGGCTGCTCATTTTCTTTGCTCGACCCTTGATGTCCCAGAAGTCCTTGCAAAGCAGGGGGGGAGCAACCAATTTTGCAGCCTGTAAAAAGCACCAGAGCAGCATCAACAACTGCTCTGCTGAGTTCAGAGGAGCCAAAAAGAACTAGATTTGCCTAACATTCTAGCAACCTAACTTGGAAGGTGCTACATTTAACTGAACAAAGACTTAAAGTTTCTATGTGTCATATTTAGAAATGTTAAGTCCCCGTTCATACTTCCTACAATGGAACCGTTCACGTTGCAGCGATTATGAAAAAGGTTCCTGCACTACCCTTTGCCCATTTCATTACGACTTGCATAGACTTCTGTTAAATGAAGTTGCAAGCCACAATGAGATCGTCAGTGCAAAGCACACTGATGTGCGGCTTTGAAATTGCACTGACGTAACAGGATTTCAAAGCGTGACTGTTCATGGCCCACCCCTTACATTCATTGGGTTTCGGTTCTTTTAATGATGGAGGCTCGGCAGTGGGTGTCACCTTGGTAGGCCTGCATGCAAATATAGTCTGCGATGGAATGCCGATTCCTGCAGACTGACATTCACCCACCAAGGTATTTTAATATTTGTCTAACTCCTCCCATGGAACCAGCCCACTGCTTGTATCAGGATGTACTGGGGCGGGTTGCTTTGATGTTTTTAGCAAGCTATGTACAGCACCTTGATGGAGACTCCTACAAGCCATGATCTGCCTGCATTGCACAGTGACCCAGTAATGTCAAAAAAAGGTAGATAATGAGAACAGAAATTTTGATTTAAAAAATGTAATTAGCATGTTGATGAGAAGAGAGAGATGAAACAGGAGAGACTAAATATAAGCAGATTAAACGTCAACGTTAGGTGTTGTATGAATTAAAGGGGTTGTAAAGGTTCGTTTTTTATTTTCTAAATAGGTTCCTTTAAGCTAGTGCATTGTTGCTTCACTTACCTTTTCCTTTGATTTACCTTATAAATATTTTTTTTCTTTGTTTTCTTTGTCTGAATTTCTCACTTCCTGTTCCTCCTCAGTAAGCTGCTCTGGCTGACTAAACACCACTCAGATGATGGTGTGACGTTTACTGAGGAGAAACAGGAAGTGAGAAATTCAGACAAAGAAAAAAAACATTTAGAAGGTAAATCTAAGGAAAAGGTAAGTGAACCAACAATGCACTAGCTTAAAGGAACCTATTTAGAAAATAAAAAACAAACCTTTACAACCCCTTTAAGTTATTGTTTTTGCGTCATAGTGTTCGTAAAAATCTGTAGTTACTGGATTGCTTTTCCGGTAAGAATTCAATATATCATAGGGCTGCAAGTAATACGGATGGGCTAGCATCTATTTTCCTATTTTGAGCAATGTGACACATGAATTGCTTACATTCCAGCTGTACTCCTCCAACTTGGTGTGTTGAGGACTGTGGATAAACTGATGTAACCCGGCAGTTGTTTTGTAGCGAGTCCAGGACTGCAGCTTAACTGGTATAATTCTTACGCCACTGAGATGGTAGCATAGTGATAGGGCAGCTACAGAGAGAGGTGTCTCCTCATGGTGGATCTACAGATGAGCTTCAATTATATTGCAACTCTTTATCTCAAGTTTCACCTTCTTTTCAAGTTTCTAGATCCAAGATAACTAAGAGATGGCCTCTGTCTGATCACGGTTCACAGATTGCAGAACTTGTTTAACCACTTACAGACCGGAGGATTTTCCCCCTTAACCGATCAAGCCCCGGACCATTTGGCTGGCCAAAGACCAGAGCACTTTTTGTGATTCTGCACTGCGTCGCTTTAACTGACAATTGCGCGGTCGTGCGACGTGGCTCCCAAACAAAATTGACATCCTTTTTTTCCCACAGATAGAGCTTTCTTGTGGTGGTATTTGATCACCTCTGTGGCTTTTATTTTTTGCGCTATAAACAAAAATAGAGCGACAATTTTGAAAAAAAAAGCAATATTTTTTACTTTTTGCTATAATAAATATCCCCAAAAATTATATAAAATAATTTTTTTCCTCAGTTTAGGTCGATACGTATTCTTGTACATATTTTTGGTAAAAAAATTGCAATAAGCATTTATTGATTGGTTTGCGCAAAAGTTATAGCGCCTACAAAATAGGGGATAGTTTTATGGCATTTTTATTAATATTTTCTTTTTATTAGTAATGGCGGCGATCAGCGATTTTTATCGTGACTGCGACATTATGGCGGACCCATCGGACACTTTTGGTGCTATTTTGGGACCATTCACATTTACACAGCGCTCTCAGTGCTATAGGTATGCACTTATTTATATGCGCGACCACACGGCTGCAAATTTAAAGGGACGTACCTGTACGCCCATTTGCCTCTCTGTGCCATTCTGTCGACGTATATGTGTGTGTGGTAGTCGGCAAGTGGTTAATGACAGGACATTTTTTGCGATACGGCACTGCGTCATTTTAACGGACATATGCATGGGCGTGCTCTGCTGCACCCAAACAAAATTGATGTTCTTTTTTTCCCACAAATAGAGCTTTCTTTTGGTGGTATTTGATCACCTCTGCGGTTTTTATTTTTTGCGCTATAAACAAAAAAGGAGCGACAATTTAAAAAAATAAAAAAACGATATTTTTTAATTTTTGCTTTAATAAATACCTCCCCCCCCCTCCCCAAAAAAAAAAAATGTCTTCATCAGTTTAGGCCAATATGTAATCTTCTACATATTTTTTGTAAAACAAAATCACAATAAGCGTATATTGATTGGTTTGTGCAAATGTTATAGCATCTACACAGTATTATTAATTATTATTTTATTTTTTTACTAGTTATGGCGGTGATCTGCGATTTTTTGTAGTACCGCGACATTGCGGCAGACAGATCTGACACTTTTTTGGGACGATTGACATTTATACAGCGATCAGAGCTAAAAATAGCCACTGATTACTGTATAAATGTCACTGGCAGGGAAGAGGTTAACACTAGGGGGCGATCAAGGGGTTAAGTGTGTTCCCTGGGAGGGTTTTTAACTGTATGGGAGTTGGGCTGACTGGTAGGAGGAGAGAGATCGCTGTTCCTGATCACTAGGAACAGCATATCTCTATCTAACGCCCCTGTCAGAACAGGGATCTGTCTGTTTACATTGACAGATCCCTGTTCTGGCTCTTGTTCCCCCGATCGCAGGTGGCCGGCAGGACATCGCGGCCGCTGGCCACGCGCAACGGGTCCCCCGCCATACAGCGGCCGCGCACACACCTGCTACGGCTCCTTAAAGAAGCCGACGTACACCTACGGCGATTTGCGGGAACGTGCCGACCTGCCAACGTGTAGCGACGGCGGCTAGTCGGCAAGTGGTTAAAGCAGTTATAAACCTCTGAAATGAAAATAGAATATCTTTCTATAGTGTGTACTAGCCTCAATTCAGCTCCTAGTGAGATTTCTGTCTGCTGTCTCCTTCCTTTGCTATCTGCATGAGTCTCTAATGGCTGGTTACGCTGTCATGTGTGAGGGCGATGGGGGCTCCAGCACTCAGCCTGTGATTGACAGCCTCAGGTGTGCATGTTTCCTTATGAGACTGTGTAGAGGGGTTGTGTCCATTTCCTCCACTCAGGTTTCAGATTACACTTAGCTCCTGACTGTATGCTATCCAGTATTTCACATAAGATTCTCACTCCAGCAGCTAAGAAAAAGGGCAAACTGTACACTTTAAATGGCTCTGGAAAACCAAAGGGCTGCAGATAAACAAGTATAATTTATGTAGGAGCGTTTGTTTCATCTCTATGTATCGCCTGAGGCCAGTCATTTCACTGGGTATACAGTATTTAAAGGTTAACAGCCACTTTAAATAATAAATAAGTTTGGGTTTTCAACAAGTTAAAGCGGAACTATACTGCATCTGAGTACCACAAACCAAAAACGCTATTTAATTCATTTTTAATATTCAAAGCAAACTCCCCAATCCAGCCATGTGTCCATGCTTTATTTTGTTGAGAAGTCACTTAGAAAAATACCCCCTAGCATTTCTGGCCATGGCCATTTTGAGTAAGGGCAGATGATTGCATTTACTTCCTGGAACCTGCCCTTAGCTCAGGCATGCAGGTGTTCCATCAGAATCGGCAACCCGTTAGATTAGGTAACGAAAGGAAAGTTCCGACCCAAATAAACTGACTTTGCATGCATCACACCACTTTTCCGACATTACACACCAGCGAACCTGTCAGATACTGTACCAGAAGTGACGTTCCGTCAGCTGCACATGCATATCACCGCTACCAGGTTTTCTAATCTGACAGCATCAAAACAGCATCGCAGATGTCAATATAATATATTTATTTATATACACTCACTTTATTGCTGAAATAACTCTGATGTGTAATGTCGGAAAAGTGGTGGGACGCATGCACAGTCAGTTTTTTTTGGGTCAGAACATCACTTCCGTTACCTAATTTGACAGGTCACCGATTCTGACGGAACACAGGCAGGAGGGCGTGCGTAGCTAAGAAAACCCCTCTTCCCGAAGACTCCTGGGATGTATGACATCATTTGCCCAGGGCTAGAAACCAGGAAGTAACTAAAGAAATGTAAAACACGGTTTAAAACAAGTGAATATGATATATTTTCCTATCCATTTACTAATGCTAGCAGCATAAGGATTCAAAATAGTCAATAGTCAAATGTTGATTGAGAGAGTGAAGTTCCGCTTCAAGCTAAAAACCTCTTTCTATCTTACAGTGCAGGTATTCCTTCAAAAGCCCGCCAATTAAACTCATTCTTAGAAATGTCCAAGCACTAGAGTTGAGGACACTATTGGTGGTTATGGCGTTATTCTGATCTGCAAAACCACAAAACAGTTTTGGAAGTTGAATGTGATTTTATTTTTTCATATGAATTCAAGGCCATTAGGCAACAGCCACACTTGTGTGACTTTTTCATTCTTCCCAGATATTACTGTTCTTGTCCATCCCAGCATTATAAATGCATATCTGACAACATTTGATAAACCACATTCACTGTATTAAAACTTTAAATACAAAATAAAAACTATCACATAAAATATAGCATGAATTTTAAATATCACAATGCCTTTTTGTTACTGTCTAGTCCTCCTGCACCTAAAGTGGTTAGAGCGGTTTGAGCTCTTACTGTACAAGAAGTAGCCACAAAGAACTAAAAGAAGGCCATTTTGATGAGATGGAACAAAACTTACTGCCATCTTGTTTCAGGAGTTATGTTGAATATTTTCACTGTTTACTGTGATTGATAAAGTGACTGTCATAGGGAAAGTATAGTTGCCTGGCTTCAAGGTTTTCAGCCACAATCCCGGGACATGTAGAATGTTTTATCTTGTTACAGGTCAGAGAAATCATATGGCATTAAAGAGTATTTCCACTTTTGCAGTTAGTTTTTGAGAAAATCCCACTATATGCTTGTTAAAGCGGAGTTCCACCCAAAAGTGGAACTTTTGCTCCTTTGTTTCCTCCCCCCTCCGGTGCCACAATTGCCACCTTTCAGGGGGGAGGGGGACAGGATACCTGTCTTTGACAGGTATCCTGTTCCCACCTTTGAGAGCCACAGCCGCAGATATTGACGTTGCGACTCGGCTCCCTCCTCCTCCCCCCGTCGCCGGGCCAGTAGAATAGAGGTGCAGAGCTTTGTGCATGCGCAGTAGGGTTCCCAGCGTGAAGCCGTAAGGCTACACTGCCAGGTTTCCCTTACCCACAATGGCGGCGGCAGCACCCGACAGTTGATGGAAACATCAGCTGCGGTGCCGACATCGCTGGACTCCAGGACAGGTAAGTGTACTATTAATAAAAGCCAGCAGCCTCAGTATGTGTAGCTGCTGTTTTTTTATTTTTGCAGCGGTGGGTGGACCTCCACTTTAAGTGTTTCTATTCACACAGCATTCCTAAATTCTTTAAAAATATTTCTTACCCTGTAGATGCTTCTCATAGGTGTCATGACTGACTGCAAGGTTTTTTTGAACAATGTTAAAGTGAGCCTGTCCCAAGTCTGTCCTCATTAGCATATAATGCAAGAAGTCAGGTCTCTACACCTATAAAGCTGGGTTCACACGGGCCGAATGTCGGGATACAATAGCTGGTTCAAAAAGAAAAACGTCCGACATTCGGCCCATGTGTATGTTGGACAAGCTGGAAAACCAGAATTCTACCGGCTCCCGATCTCAGATAATGGGGCTGCCCCCCTGTCAGAACACAACAGCTCAGCGGGGGGGGGGGGGGGGGGGATTGCTGAACTATCCTCCCATGGAGCTGTCAGTTTTTATTTTGCTCAATCCGCGGGGTTAAACGAAAAAAAAAACTAATAGCGTGTACTAGGGCTGAAACAACTAATCGATTATGAAATTAATCGATTACAATTTTTATAATCGATTAATCGGCCAGTAACATAATGGGGTTAAAAAAAAACTAAAATTAACCCTTTATAGTACAAAAAGAGCAAATTGCTACTGTAAATATTACTTTCACTGTCCCACAGTAAAAAAATAACCCCTTACAGTAGCGATTATTTGCTCTTTTTATACAAATTTTTGTTTTTTTAACCCCATTATGTTACTAAACATCTCAGGCCCGGGTCACACCTCTGTGTTTTTTGGTGCTTTTTGCAGAAACACACTACAGGTCATTTACATGGTTTCTATGGGACACGTTCACATCCATGATTTTTTCAGCTGCTGCGTATTTGGAAAGGGCAAGGACTTTTTTTAATGCAAAACGGTGCTATTTTGTTTTTTTGGTTTAATATACTTCAATGGAGAAGCTGCAGAAAAGTATGTAATGTGTTTTTGCGGCAATTTGTGTGTTGTAATCTGCCCAATAACAAATTGGCCAAAAAAAAATGCAAATCGCAGCAAAATTACCCTTTTTTTTTTTTTTTTTACGGTTATTAACCGATTAGTCGATTAATCGAAAAAATAATCGGCCAACTAATCGATTATGAAAATAATCGTTAGTTGCAGCCCTAGCGTGTACCTGGCTTTACCCTTTGTTGGAACAGACAATGTTCAAACCTAGTCCCAATTGATAATGAAGATCTGCCTGCACAGTACAGACAGGGTTAATTATGGCAAACACAGCTGCTCAGGCCCCTCATGAACAAAGAGAACTACCTAGGATTTTTCTTGCTGCAGGGTCCAGGATAGAGCATTTAAAACAGGTAAGCTGCAATTTTTTATTTTTAAAAAAAAAGTTATACTATGTGAACGGAAACACGTATCAAATATAAAGTAGGTGTCATCTTTTAGATTGTATGCTCTAACAGGCAGGGCCCTATGATTCCTCCTGTATGGAATTATATTGCAATGCCGCGTACACACGATCGGATTTTCCGTTGGAAAAACCTTGGCTGTTTTTTCCAACAAAATTCCGCTCAAGCTTGTCTTGCATACCCACGGTCACACAAAAGTTCTCTGAACTTTCGATAGTCAAGAACGCGGTGACGTACAACACTACGACGAGCCGAGAAAATTAAGTTCAATGCTTCTGAGCATGCGTCAAATTGTTTCCGAGCATGCGTCGGAATTTTGCGCGTCGGAATTGATACAGACGATCGGAATTTCCGATTGGAATTTTTTCCGTCGGAAAATTTGAGAACCAACTCTCAAATTTTTGCTGGCGGAAATTCCGACAGGAAAAGTCCGATGGAGCATACACACGGTCGGAATTTCCAACCAAAAGCTCACATCGGAATTTTCTTGTCGTAATTTCCAATCGTGTGTACGCGGCATTACTGTACTGTTTGTCCTAACGTTGTAAAGCACTGCACAAACTGTTGGTGCTATATAAATTCTGTATATAGTAATATTAATCCCAATTTTGTCTGCAGAAGTGGAAATACAATTTAAAGCCAACACATCATTGTGTCAAACAGGTAACAAACATTTTCAATAGAGAGGTCAGCAGAGGCAGCTCCATGTTTTTCTCACAACAGAGTCAGTTTAGGGCCCATGTTAACAGGATTTTATTAGCCTCAGGGCTACTCTTTTTCCTATAAAAGTTGATGAAAAGGTAAATCCAGGTTAACACTCAATGAATTCTGAATGATCCCAGAAGAACCTAAAACTGATATCAAGAAGACACTGAATTTGCTGTTCGAAGTTCATCGACAAAGGCCTGATGTGTGCCCACAGCACCCCAATATTGGTTATTTTTGACATGTAGTAGGGTTAAAAGTGTCACATTGAAAGTTGATAAGATCACATTATTGTATATTGCTTATTCCTAATAAACTCAATTTTTTTTTATATTTATTCTGTACTTTGAGATATCATGTGTGGGTCACATACAAAATATATTACTGAAGGTAGAGGTAACTGGCACTTCAAAATCAAACCCTTCCAGCCCCACGGCCATCACCACCACTTTTTTTTACTGTTGTAAGAACATTAAACATTTAAATAATTGTGACTTGATTATGTTTACCCACCACAAACCTGAGCATAATAGATGTTCCAATAGGTGTCAGAGATGGTATCTAAGAAAAATAGAGGGGTTTTTTTAAGCATTAAATATAGCCCTGTATATTTTTTCTGTGCACCTTCTAAGCAGCAACATACATTCCTGCATCATATGAGCTACTTCATTCCATCATGATGCAACATTCAAATTGATTACCAGCTTCTAAAAGACTTACTCAGATTCTCAAATTTCATTTATTTTACACTCCAAAAGGAGGGAAGTAATACTATTTATCTTATTTTAAAACAATGCCATTAACAGGCAGAGACTATAAAGCTTCGTACACACGGTACGATGGTTGGCCAACCGAGCGTCTGATTTTTGTCAAAAGGGCGTGTTCCAGGACCTTGTCTTGCATACTAACGTTACACAATTGTTGTGCTACAAAGAAGAACGTAGTGACATACTACAAGGAATTTCAGCTCTTGAGCACCACCCTTTGGGCCCCTTCTGCTAATTTTGTGTTTGGTGAGCATTGATTCCGAGCATGCGTGTTTGTACTTTCGACTTTTGTGTACTGACCATGCAAAAATCAGACGTGGAGCCGTTGTCCACCGAAAATTTACTAGGCTGCCATCCAACAATTGTCTGAAAATTGGACAACAATTGTCAAAAGGAGCGTACTAACGGTAAGAATTTAGGACAACAGTCTGTCAGCAGACAATCCCCTTCCAACAATCGTACTGTGTGTACGAGGCTTAAGGCCGGCCATACACAGTGAATTTTTTTCCTGCAACCATGGGTTGGAAATTCACACGGTTCCCCCATCAACACAGACAGTGCTGACAGGGCAATCAGCAATTGTTTTCTCCCCCGGTGGGGAGGCGGGGGAAGACGCCCCCGCCAGCAGAAGACAGTGATTATCACTAGCGGCTATAACAGTAGCTCGATCAACTTGGTGCCTTCAGCTTGCCCATTAACGGTTCAAATCTCCTGCTTAACCAGCTAAGATTTGAACCATGTATGGCCAGCCTTATGCCACATACAGACGATTGGAATTTCCGACAACAAATGTTCAATGGAAGCTTGTTGTCGAAAATACCGACCGTGTGTAGGCTCCATCGGACATTTGCTGTCGGAATTTCCGACAAAAGTTTGAGGGAGGGTTCTCAAATTTTCCGACAACAAAATCCGTTCTCGTAAATTCCGATTGTGTGTGGACAATTCCGACGCACAAAATTCCACGCATGCTCTGAATCAAGTACGAGACGGAAGCGCTCGGTCTGGTAAAACTAGCTTTCGTAATGGAGATAGCACATTCGTCACGCTGTAACGGACTGAAAAGCACGAGGCTGAAAAGCGTGAATCGTTTCCCACCAAACTTCTACTAACACGACTGGTATTGAACTTCCCTTTAATAGTGCCATTATACGTCACCGCGTTCTTGCCGTTCGGAATTTCCGACAACATTTGTGTGATCGTGTGTATGAAAGACAAATTTGAGCCAACATTCCGCCGGAAAAAAATCCTCGGTTTTGTTGTCGGAATTTCCGATCATCTGTACGCAGCATTAAGCTAGGTTTAGACCTTTGTGTCTTGGGAATACACGCCCTTTAGCAGACACGCAGAGGTGCCATTAATTGTTAATAGCACTCTTGTGCATCTGCAAATGCATGCGTTTTTAAGTCAGCCAAAACAGTGCAATGCATTTTTGGATTCAGGGACTTCTTTTTCGCATGTCTCAAGCATAGGGTACCCCATTGAAATGAATGGGCTGCCTACACGCAATGTACGGGAATGTGCCCGCACCTGTTCGCACCTGTAGCAGTGAACCAAGCCTTAAGAACTGTGAATATAATTCACACACCCACCTGAGGCCCCAGTCATTACTAATAAAGATAATCTACTTCCTGTCCAGACACTATGTTTGTATTGCCATGATACCAGTCCAGTTATCTCCAGTTTTCTCTCCAAGGATCATGGCACCTCCATAGAAGGTAATGGCGTCTATACTCCTCAATTCATGTTCAAGTACAGCCAAAATGAGTAAAGGGGCAAAGTTAGGAGTAAAGTGACTTGCAAAAGGGCCAGATAGAAATCTGGACAAAGCCTACAAACACCGACTAGACCTAAAGAATCCACATCCTAAGCAGGAGTAAGACCTCTTGCAAACTGCAACTTGAAAATGCTCAGTACAGGTTTTTTTTTTACTGAGCTAAAATGCAGCCCATTGTTTATAGGCATGTAAACAAAAGTATTCTTCAATAAACATAGAAAAATATGCATCCAGCCTGCCTGTATGCGCAAATCTGGACATTTCATTTTCCCATGCCTAATATACAGTGGATAAAGCTTTAAAACACGCTAAGTGGTTCTGACAAGGGGAGCCATTATTTTCTAAATAAATTTGATGCGATTTCATCTCTGTAGTTAAACGATCAAGACAGCAGTCCAACTGAAGTCTGTAACCATCTAAAAAGCTTACCATCCAATTACTTATTTCCATGTCCTACCTCTATTAGGTATGTCCTACCTCTCAGTAGCTGGACAATGAGTCTTCCAATTTTTGATGTTCATCTTATGAAGATGACATTATACTGAATTACAGTGGAAAATATTATAAAAGATAGTATAACAAGTGATCAAGCCTTAACTCAAGAACAAAAATAATACACTGGTGACTTGTGTGGGGTTTTTCTGAGGGTCATGAAAAGTTTGTATTATGGTCTACACAATTGGGTTGATTTAATAAAATTAGAGAGCGCAAAATCTGGTGCAGCTCTGCATAGAAACCAATCAGCTTCCAGTTTTTTTTTTGTCAACGCTTAATTGAACAAGCTGAAGTTAGAAGCTGATTGGCTACCATGCACAGCTACACTGGATTTTGCACTCTCCAGTTTTAGTAAATAAACCCCAATTTATTTTAGTATCTGAGGTGCTGCTTGTTTTTATGTTAGACTTGGCACTAATGGCTGTCACTTACGCTGTGTGAATTCTAAGTCACTTAGTGTGGCATCAAATTGAGCGATTTGGTGATCTATTTGCTCTGCAAAAATTTTCAGTGCACAATGGTCATCCAGGTCTAATTAAATCCTTTTACAGAATTTGGTGGTTTATAAGCATTTACAGATACCACACATAGATATTACTTGGTGACGACCATAAAAAAATAAAAAATAAAAAAAATAAATAAAACTTAGTCGTGGAGGAACATGTATGACAATATTCTGGCCATCAAGCCAGTGTCCACACAACTGATAAAGTGGTTGTAAACCTCAGAAATGAAATATGAGCAAATCATTTCACTCTATAGTGTGTACATGTCTCAATTAAGAGCACTAAGTGTAACTTATGTTTGCTGCTTCGTTCCTCTGCCATCAGCATGAATCACTTCTGACAAGTTTTCCTGACACCAAGAGATAAATGGTGACAGGGGAGGGACCTCCAGCTGATTGACAGCATCAGCTCTGTTATGGTGTGCTGTGTGGCGGGGGGTGCGTCTCTTCCCTCCAATCAGCTCCCATAACTCTCCTAACTGAGCTCTGCAAAGCTCTCAGCCTACTTTTTCTGAATTCTCACACAAGCTTATAGATTATGGACTTTGAATGGATGTAGAGAAGAAAAGACTGCAGATACACAGGTACAACGTACGTAGGAGGATTTGTTTCATCTCTGTGCATCACCTGAGGCCAGTCACTTCTCTGCATATATGTGAGGGTTTACAACCACTTTAAATCACTGTAAAAAATAACTTCTTCCTTTGCCTTTTATGAAGTTTTTGTTTCAGCCTTTATCTAAGACACATCTATAGGAAAAAATAGTAACACCTTGATTTTTTTTTTCTTTTTTACAGTAAACATATATTTGTTTTGTATATGTATACACATATTGACAGTAGTTTGAAAGCCCCCTTCTCACCAGCATGCTGGTGGAATTGTTTAAGAAATTATCATCTATCCCAATGCACAACATAGCAGAGGATAGGGGTGGATCTCGTCTTGGCTTGCAGTCAAGGGTGGTTGGTAAAGTACTGTTGTCCATAGGTAATGCAAGACAGGATGACACCCTTTTGAAGAAATTATACAAAAGTGCTTCAGCAACTGTTCCATTTGTGGAATGCAAATACTGTACAGGTAACAGGCAGTCCAGGACTGGTCAAATATCACTCTCAACCTGTTTGTGTATGCTACAGTCCCTATGTTCCATCTGTTCACAGTCCATGCTGACTTCACTTGTGTCCATACTGCAGTCTGAGATACTGTCTGACTGGTCCATTTGTTCAAATCTTGTGGCCAGCTGAGCATCACCACATCCCTCTGCAGATAATAATAAATGTCCTTCTGAAGGAAGCATACCATCCACTCCAGAACAGAGAACTAAATCTTTGGCCTGTCGGATGCAATTCACCCACTGCTGTTTGTTGAAAGTGTCATTTGCTTGAAGAGAATGAGACTGTGCATGAGAGCCATTCTTGTAGCTTACGCGGAAAAAGTTCTTTACTGGAAACACAAACATAACGGGAACAAGGTAAGCACACAGTTTTAGCCATAGAATATATTTCAGATATGTAAATATATGAAAACAGAAGACTATAATCTAGTTTTTTTATCTACTGAAGATGGGTTGGCAACATTTGCCTATCCTGTAGGCTACATTAGGAGCAACCATTATTAAAGTAATATCTGTCCTTATGTCAGGTGGACAATGCATACTGCATCTCAAAGATTTTTCAACAGCAGTTGATTAGTCCCCAAACATCACCCATTCCTACTGCCTGGGTAGAGCTAGCTGTTTAAACCAGGCTGAACATACACGGGTCTCCAAATTCACAAATGACTAAATACAAAAGCTGAATGTATAATCCTAGCATGGCTTCCTGACATTCCAAAAAACGCTAGACTGCTTTTGCTCATAGTTATTCAGGCATTATGATTATTTTTGGGTTAAGACCGAGGATTTGTTCAACAAAAGGTTGGTGCCTCAGGTTATGTACAACTTCTAAAGCCTCAATGCCTACAAGTTATAGAAATGAAGGGGTTCTTCATCAGATTGTGAAAAAAAGGTCTTGAAATGTATTTTGACCATAGATGAGAAGATATCTTCAAAACAATGAAAAGTAGGTGATATCTGCCTGTCCTCTGTCCACACGGCTTAGCGGTTGTCGGCTTGTCGGCTTGTAGTTCTCAATGAACTACCACAGAGCTGTGGAGCGCTGTGGTAGTTCATTGAGTGTTCCTGTCCGTATCGGCTTGCCCATACACTGACAGTGTGCAAAAGACCTGCATGGCCTTAGTGATCTGCTGATCGCTGGTGCAATGCGATCCATGCTCCTCCAACAAAAAATAATAAATGCACATTTGTTTTAAAGTGAACTTGTCCTTTAAGTTCCTTCTCACCATAACCTGTATGGTTATACTGTCTTGTTAGGTCCCAAGCCCTATTACATAGAAGCCATGGTTTCCAGACACTGCACGGATGCTGACCAAAAAGCTTGAAATGGCTGTATGGTTATGCTGTCTTGTTAGGTACTATGTGAGCAATTTTACCAGTTCATTATTTCAAGTTTTTTCCCTATGAACCACTCCTGTAGATGGTCTTTACTGTTTTTATTTTTACTATAATTAGGCATGTGTATTCATATATCCATAAAGATACAACAACAGATTCTAACATTATAGAGTTTAATCTAGATTTAATGGCATATAACACTATCACACTTACTTCTTTCATTGTTACTAAAAGCACCACGTAGAGACCCTGCAACACGAACTTCCCCATCCTGTAAATCCTCCAGTAAGAGATCCTTTATAGGAATTGGCTGGCGGTAGATTTGATAATAAAGTTTTTCATTTTGTGTGATAGCTCTGGTAATAACAAGAACTTCTTGAAATAAGAACACGTGGAATTTCTAGAAGACAAAAAAATAACTAGGGTAAGTTAAAGACAGACAGACAGAAACAATCAGTAACAGGCTTTAAGATGTACAGCTCAAGGAAATAGAATTAAAATGAAGCCGTTGCTTTGCCCTGTGAGCCCTTGGAGAGCCATCATAATTCCTATACTTCAATATCACACTCTAAATACAAAATAAGACCTAATTTCCCAGGTTCTCACCAACTTCTTACTAAGCATACAAATACAGACATGGGGACGGGGTATGTATGGTAGTAGCTTAATTTTCTCCCAGTACGACATAACTTTGCCTTACACCAGTAGGAAACTAAAGAATTTATTAAAAGGATAACATACAGCACAGTGAAAGGGGATACAAACTAATTTTATTCTAACTCCAACATCACTCCACAACTCAAAAGACAAATTATATTAAAGAATTTAAGAAAAGAAATGAAACGTCACTAGTGGGGAAATCCAATACTTCAGAAAACTCCCAAGCTTCCTCTTTCAGAAGTACAGTAAGTAAATGTCTGACATGTGCCATCAAACATTGGGAGCAGTAATACATGGAACACTTTTCTTGTCAATAATTATGTTATAAGCACAAAAAACAAGACAATGTGGGGGGGGGGGGGGGGCAGATCAGGAGTAACAAGGCCAGTGATCAAAGTGATTTTCTTCTGTCTGATGTCAAACTATGCTGTTGAAAGGTCATTTCAGAGGGTTGGGTGTGGGGGTTTAAGATGCTTGATGTTAATAGAAGAAAGGTTTTACTTTACATGACCTGGTTTAAGGCTATGACATAAAAGAGTTTTGCATTTAACACGAAGCACATGACCTGTAGCTGTCCTTAACATTTACAAAATGCAGCCAATTAAAAGTGAAACTGCCATCACATTTTTTACATAAGAAGCAACTATAGATATTAGTGGACAGTCATATGATACAGCCAATTCATACTAGGGCTGTAGCAAAAGTAATGCGAAAGTGGGCATAACCACATGTTGGTAGGGTAACTCTTCCCCTATAGTAATTCTTCTTCTTCTTTTTTATTGCAGGTAAATAATAGATTCCAAGCAGAAGCAATGTGCTGTCAGTGAGTTCTTGAGGAAGAAGAGGTGCAGGATATCCAACATCCACAGAAGGCTACAGAAAGTTTACGGAGATTACACCATTGACATATGCACAGATGGATGAAAAAATTTAAAGGAAGGGAAGGGGAATCCAGCATTGAAGACAACCCACACAGTGGGAGGCCATCAACTACGACCACTGACATGAATTGTCAGCAAGTGTAACTCAATGACGGCCCGTTGTCTCTGCTTGGAATTCATTATTTACCTGCAATTAAAAAGAAGAAGAAAATTACTATAGAAAATAGTTATTCAACCAACATGTGAAATTTGAACAACCTGAGTATGGTAATAAAATAGTTATGTCCACTTTTGCATTACTTTCGGTATAGCCCACGTATATATTTGAGCAATACACTGACCTCTGCGACTACGTAAATATGTTTGTTATTTATTTCCAAGTACTGTTCAATATAGTTGCAACCCTTCCATATATCAGGTAAAACTTTACTAAACGGTATGCAAGACACAGAACTACTAATCATCTGAAGCACTATCTAACAACATTGTAACACACAGGATCCAATCACAGATTGGCCTTCATTAGTGAGACTGAACTAGACTGCTTAAAACGTATTTATCACAACCATTTGTACTTTTTTTGTGCTAATATTTTTAAATAGGTTCTAAGACTGAGGGTAACTAAATAAAATTGTTACAGAATGTATAGAAAAGATCAAAGCACCATTATTAATGGCATACTCACCGCCCCTCTGTTGTTCTTCAGCTCTCCATGACAGCTCAGTGCTCGGGAATTATCAATCAGTGGATCCTTCTGACACTCGTCAAGATAAATCAGCCTTTCCTTGTAATAGTGACATTCCGACTCCCCCGTCTTTACATTAATTTCAGTAACGATTCCCTGAACTATATTAATCTGCCAGAAAGCAAAAAAAAAAATCATCATTTAAACCTACTCTGATTCTGTACATAGAATATTTAAGAAGAATGGATGAAGGATGATAGTGTCACCTCTACGTGAAATTTCCATTAAGACCAAACCAAAAATAGCAGAGAACCAAACAGAAGTTATTGCATTATTTAAAGGCCTTGTTATTTTTTCTTCTACTAAATTTAACACAGTAATCAAATATTCTGACAACAGGAGGTTGTCAAAAAAAAAAAAAAAAACCTCTTTAAGGACTATGCTGAATTTTCTTGAGCAAACGCCATATATCCCCTGAGGACATTATTAGAAAAGGTTCTTTCGAAATGTAAATACACCAGAAGTGTTTAATAAACTCCTGTCCAACTAGAAAATAACACCATATTTATCAAACAGGTCAAGCAAGGGACCGTTTGTTTTACTTTACGATGGATCAGATACCCATGAAAGGTACAGGATGTCTGTGAACTAGTGTGTACGTTTATAGAACATCTAAATCATATATAAAGAAATATTTTTATTTTAATGCAGAGGCGTTGCTAGGGGGGTGCGGGGGGTGCGGTCCGCCCCCGGGTGACACCCGCTAGAGGGGTGACACCCTCCCTTTTTTTTTTTTTTTTTTTTTAACTTTTTTTAATTTTTTTTTTTTACAGCTGACCCATTCATTGATTAATTTCACCCCGCTGGGCTGGAAGCCTGGAACAACACCTCCAGCGCCGCGGCCGCGCCTGGTGTGTGTCCTCCGGCTCCTTATTCTTCCTATTCCTAAATTCCAATCCTCCTCCCTACCCTACAGAGCCAGCGAGCGACTCAGCCTGTCACATCATCACACTGCACTTTGATGATGTGACGACACGCACTAGCGTTGCTAGCCAGGTGCGGGGGGGGGGGGGCGGGCCGCACCCGGGTGACACCCACCAGAGGGGTGACACCCGTGGGTAGCGCAGCGGCACCACACTGACATTGCCCGCTGCCCTGTGCCTTAGGCTCACGCTGCGGCTGTGTCCCTCAGCGGAGCGGAAGGAAGCCGCCGCCCCCTCTGCCTCCTCTCTGTTTACATCCACAGAGGAGGAGGAGGAGCCCGCGCTCGAGAGACACACCGCTGTGTGTATCTGCCGCTCTGTTCTGAGGTCTGTAAGGTAAGGGGGGCATCTTTACTGATGGGGGGAGGGGGTGTCTGTACTGCTGGGGTCTGCACTAGGGGGAGTTTGCACCAGGGGGGCTGTAACTGAGGGGGTGTCTGTACTGAGGGGGGTCTGGTACCAAGGGGGTGTCTGTACTGAGGGGGGTGTCTGTAACTGAGGGGGTGTCTGTACGAGGGGTGTCTGGTACTGTGGGGGTGTCTGTAACTGAGCAGGGTGTCTGTAACTGAGGAGGTCTGCACTGAGGTGGGGGTGTCTGTACTGATGGAGCGGTCTGTACTGAGGTGGGGGTGTCTGTACTGAGGGGGTGTCTGTACTGAGGGGGGTGTATGTACTGAGGGGGGTGTAGGTACTGAGGGGGGTGTCTGTAACTGAGGGGGGTGTCTGTAACTGAGGGGGGGTCTTTAACTGAGGGGGGGTCTGTAACTGAGGGGGTGTCTGTAACTGAAGGGGTGTCTGTAACTGAGGGGTGGTCTGTAACTGAGGGGTGGTCTGTAACTGAGGGGTGGTCTGTACGAGGGGAGTGTCTGTACTGAGGGGGGTGTCTGTACGAGGGGTGTCTGTAACTGAGGGGGAGTCTGTACGAGGGGGAGTCTGTACGAGGGGGAGTCTGTACGAGGGGGTGTCTGTTACTGAGGGGGGTGTCTGTACTGAGGGGGGTGTCTGTACTGAGGGGGGTGTCTGTACGAGGGGTGTCTGTAACTGAGGGGGGGTGTCTGTAACTGAGGGGGTCTGCACTGAGGTGGGGGTGTCTGTACTGATGGAGCGGTCTGCACTGAGGTGGGGGTTCATACTGAGGGAGGCGGGTCTATATTGATGGCAGAGAGTCTGTACTTAGTGGAGCGGGTTTGTACTGAGGGAAGGGATCTATACTGTGGGAGTGGGGTCTGTAGTTAGTGGAGGGGGGTCTGTACTGAGGGGGGACTATAGTTGTTGGGGGGTGACACCATTTTTTTTCGCACCGGGTGACACCAACCCTAGTGACGCCACTGTTTTAATGCAATGCAAGGGATAACTTAAAATCATTGCATGGGTGTGTACCCATACAATACATGCCAACGTTGCAAGGGGTACAATGCCAGGAGTATGAAGGTTGTCTTTTATGTAAGAGTGTAATAAAGCAGAAGAACACTGTGCCAACATCTATTTCACAGTTTGTAGCAAACTATTTTCTGCTCTGCACATATAACAAAAATACTATGACTATGGATAAGTTAATTGTTTCAAAATTTAGGTTTCAGCAGGAAGTATAAGAATAGTGTAAAGTAGTGGTGGTCAACTTTCTTGATATGAGGGGCCTCAAATATTGGCCCCTGACATCACCAAAGGGCCGCACATAGAATTCAGTGAATATTCAATATCAGAGACAGCAGAGACACAACAGGATTCAGTCAAAAACTATAGGCATGATACAGGAGATGTCAGAGACTGCAGACATGATACAAGAGATGATCAGAGACTGCAGACATGATACAAGAGATGATCAGAGACTACAGTAATGATACAAGAGAGGATCAGAGACTGCAGACATGATACAGGAGATGTCAGAGACTGCAGACATGATACAAGAGATGATCAGAGACTGCAGACATGATACAAGAGATGATCAGAGACTACAGACATGATACAAGAGATGATCAGAGACTACAGACATGATACAAGAGAGGATCAGAGACTGCAGACATGATACAGGAGATGGTCAGAGACTGCAGACATGATACAAGAGAGGATCAGAGACTACAGACATAATAGAAGAGATGGTCAGAGACTGTGGACATGCTGCAGGAAACAGTCGTAGACTAGAAATATTTTACATGAGGCTGCCACAAATCACTACTATACCAGGGCAATAGGGAAACACAGATTAGTGTCTGCAGGGACCCTGAGGGCCACACAAAGAGTGCCAATGGGTCGCTGTTTGGTCACCAGGGGTGTAAAGCTTCTAAATCAATGTAGCAAGCCAGCCACATGTCTCCCTTAGCGATTCTTTTTGTGTCACAAAGATAGGTAGGAGCTGACGCTTTTATTAAAACTCCAATAAGTTTTGTTAGAAATCAATTCCACTAATGTAAAGCTGTTTTTTTTCAGCTGGCAGAAAGATTTGTCTTACGCTAGCCATACAATAGAAAAAAGTTTGATAGAAAAGTTTAATTTCTGGACCTTTCATTTGATTTTCCAATCATGAGAAAATTTAAAAGAGCAGGAACATTTTTCTCGAAGGAACAAATTTCTAACAGTAAATGTGTTTTTTGTTTGAAAAATTACATTAATTTGAAAATTGAATGTTAAAAGCATTTTAAAATTTGAAGTACTCCTTAACAACATTTGCCAAGTCAATGAATGCATTGATAAAAGTTTTCATACAAATGTTCCTACCAGCGTCTAATGTATGGCCAGCTATAGCGCATAACAAAGGACAGAAAGGTAAATAAGTATATTTAAAGATTTACTTTTCCCTAAAATGTGTGTGTATATATATATTTACACACACACATATACACACACACACAGTATATATACACCAGCTATACCTTTATGGCCATCGACAGGTTAGGTGAATAACATTGATTTTCTCATAAAATGGCATCTAAAAGTCAGTGGAATATATTAACCAGCAAGAAAACATGATACTTTTCCATGAAGTTTATGTGTTGAAAGGGCATCGCAGTTTTTGCATATAAGGCCATATAGCTGCAGACCACTGAGGGTGCCCATACTGACCCGTGACCACAGCCAAAAGCGCCTACAATGGACATGAGAGCATTAGAATTGGACCACGGAGCGATGGAAGAAAATGGCCTGGACTGATGTATCATGTTTTCTTCTGCATCATATGGATGGCTGGGTGCATGTGCCATGGGAAGAATAAAAAAAAACACCGTCCGCCACTGCAAACAGGGTGTAAGGGTAAATCTGCACTAGTTAAACTTACAATATTAAAAACCTGACAGAGGTTCTAGCATCCCACTACTTAACGCAAAAAAAAAAACATCTACTTACAGCTTCCTCCAGGTGTTGCTGGTCAGGGTGGTCATTTGGGGTATGCCTGAGAATTTCTTTCAGTAACAAATGGTATTTCACAAGTCGACTCCTGGGAATGTCCAAAAAATTCCATAAGTCTAATTTCCGGCTAAAAGGTGACTCTAAGCAGCGCTGCAGGAAGTCATGTACTCTGTGGTCTTGTTTCTTGTAGTCTAGAAGGGCTTTTGCTGCCACCTGGTTACTGCAATAGCTGTCATAGGAGTTTAAATTGGGCAGCTGTGGGGAAAGATAAAATACAGTTATATAGCATCATAAAACATAGTTTTAACAATGTTTATTTTGCAGCAAATTATAAAAAATAAAAAATAAATTGCTTCTGCATAGCTAATCCCTTTACAGAAAAAAAACTGCAGTTTACAGTGTTCATCAGCTCAAGCTGAAATTACACACACAAGCAAGCGTTCATTGAGCCAGAGGAGTGACCCATTCCTACACTTTAGCTACTTACAGATTTTAAATTAGGTAAATACAGTTCTAAAGGAAACAGCTAATCTTTAGAAAACCCATTGCTCTATGAATGACACCAGTGTATCCTGAATTAATTCATTTTTGTAGAACAAAGATTTCATATAAATAGTAAAGAAAAAAAAAGTCGAACTTTTAAAGGGTATATTCTAGGTCCCATGTATTTCACTAGGTGGTGAACTGTCGGTATTTCAAATATGAACATAATATTCTATTGTTATATTGTCACAGATTCCAGAAGCCCTGCCATGGTACCCGATTTAGGAATAATAATGCAACAACCTAACTGCCAATAAGAAAACTACCTATTGTTTTGTCATGCACTGATAAGGGATAAAACACTGCCACTAATGTCCAGCATTCACTGAAAGATCCATGAACTCATGTGACATGACAAATGTCCAGTTTAATCAACAACAAGTATGTCTTAGTTGGATTAGGTTTCATCATTTAGCCACCTGGTGGGACTGGTGTTTTTTACTGCACCATAATAGGGGTCTGTTTATGTTGATGACAGAAAGACAGATAGCCTACTTTGACAATCAGGCCCCTTTCACACTGAGGCGTTTTTACCGCGTTTTCGCGGTAAAAATAGCGCTGTAATAACGCCTGAAATAGTCCTGCCCCAGCATTCTCAATGTGAAATCTCTGAGGGCTTTCACATTGAGGCGTTTTGCTGGCTGGGCGTTGAAAAAAATCCTGCAAACAGCTTTTTTAGAGCAACTTTAGGGCGCATAAAATAGCGCTGTAAAAACGCCTATCCCCATTGAAATGAATGGGATTCGCGGTAAAAACGCGGTAAAAACGCATAGGCATAAGCGTTATGTTAAAAAATAGCGCTAACGCCTATGCGTTTTTATATGCGTTAGCGCTATTTTTTAACATAACGCTTATGCCTATGCGTTTTTACCGCGTTTTTACCGCGAATCCCATTCATTTCAATGGGGATAGGCGTTTTTACAGCGCTATTTTATGCGCCCTAAAGTTGCTCTAAAAAAGCTGTTTGCAGGATTTTTTTCAACGCCCAGCCAATTTTAGCGCGAACACGGTAAAGTCGCGGTAAAAACGCATACGCGTTAGCGCTATTTTTACCGCGATCGCGGTAAAAACGCGGTAAAATCGCGGTAAAATAGAGGTACAAAATCCTATAATTTTTGAGCGTTTTTTCAACGCCTCAGTGTGAAATGGGCCTTAGTCTGACTACCTTTACCTGCATGCCCTGAACTTTTTCTACTGTCTTCTTCAGGATGAATGCTGCATATGGTGATCTTCCACCTTATTTGTGTTTTGATAATGGATCAATTATCTAAAGTTGCTACAGATGCTGTAGAGTGCCTTGCATATGAGAGAAGAGCTTAAAGCGGTATTTCACCTGCGATTTTTTATTTTTTTTTAAAGTCAGCAGCTACAAACACTGTAGCTGCTGACTTTGAATAAGGACACTTACCTGTCCTACTCGCCCACTATGTTGGCACCCCGATCCCTCGATCCTGGCAGCTCCACGGAGCCGCCATCCTCACTAAGGGAAACAGGCAGTGAAGCCCTGCGGCTTCACTGCCCGTTTCCTACTGCGCATGCACGAGTCTCGCAGTGTTTTCTGAATGGGCGGCTGCTCTCTGGGATACACACAGTTCCCAGAAGGCAGCGCACCCCATTCCCCAGAAGACACCGCGAGTAGGATGAGGAGAAAGACCTGCCGAGGACTAGGACAAGCCAGATTAGGAACATCCGCATAGCAACCGCCTTTTCTGGTGAGTAAAAAATATATATATATTTTTTTCAATTATTTTTCAGGATTTTTGTGTATTTTTAATTTTTGGGGTGGAACTCCACTTTAAAACAAACAGAATTAGCACACACTAATTCTAATGCAAGCATTTAAGTTTTAGGGAGCATTATGTTTCTAAACAATCTCATAGTAAAAATGGTGAAAGTTGAGCTCCTGGAGCCAAATAGCTAAATTCGCAGTTGAAATAGACCTACACTATATTACCAAAAGTATTGGGACACCTGCCTTTACACGAGTAAGAACTTTAATGGCATCCCAGTCTTAGTCCGTAGGGTTCAATATTGAGTTGACCCACCCTTTGCAGCTATAACAGCTTCAACTCTTCTGGGAAGGCTGTCCACAAGGTTTAGGAGTGTGTCTATGGGAATGTTTGACCGTTCTTCCAGAAGCCCATTTGTGAGGTCAGGCACTGAGGTGGACAAGAAGGCCTGGATAGCAGTCTCCGCTCTATTGCCCCATACACACGATCATTTTTCATGCCGTTAAAAATGCCATTTTTAAAAATGGGCATTAAAACCGATCGTGTGTATGTTCCAGAGCATTTTTAACGACGTGAAAAACGGCCATTAAAAATTTCGAACATGCTCTATTTTTTCACGTCGTTTTTCATGTCGTTTTTTTTAACGACGTGAAAAACGATAGTGTGTATGCTTTAACGACGTGAAAAAAACCGCGCATGCTCAGAATCATGTATGAGACGGGAGCGCTCGTTCTGGCAAAACTAGCGTTCATAATGGAGATAGCACATTCATCACACAGTAACGGACTGAAAAGCACAAGGCTGAAAAGCGCAAATCGTCGCTCAACAAACTTTACTAACATGAAGGGTGGCGCCATTCGAACGGAACTTCCCCTTTATAGTGCCGTCGTACGTGCTGTACATCACTGCGCTTTGCTCGAGCGTTTTTTTTAATGATCGTGTGTACGCAAGACAGGCTTGAGAGGAAACATGAAAAAAAACGATAAGAAAAACGTCGGTTTAAAAAATGGCATGAAAAATGATCGTGTGTATGGGGCATAATTCATCCCAAAGGTCTTCTATCGGGTTGAGGTCAGAACTCTGTGCAGACCAGTCAAGTTCCTCCACCCCAAACTCGCTCATCCATGTCTTTATAAACCTTGCTTTGTGCACTTGTCCAAATTATTTGGTGGAGAGGGGACTATGGCGTGGGGTTGTTTTTCAGGGGTTTGGCTTGGCCCTTTAGTTCCAGTGAAGGGAACTCTTAAGGCGTCAGCATACCAAGACATTTTGGACAATTTCATGCTCCCAACTTTGTGGGAACAGTTTGGGGATGACCCCTTCCTGTTCCAATATAACTGCGCACCAGTGCGCAAAGCAAGGTCCATAAAGACAGATAAAGTGTTGTGTATGGCCAGCTTTAGAAGGAAAACTTGTGTCACCTCCCTGCCTGCAGCCTGACTGTACAATAAAGAAGCAGTAACAAACTGATCATTTACTGCATGTTTCCAGCTGCCACATGTGCATGCTGCAGAGTCTGAATGGCTCCAAGTGCTGACACTCCCTCACCCAGTGCGAGTACCACTGTATAAAGAATGACAGATACTGATATCATTACAGATTAAGATACTTATGCTAGCTAAATATATATAAACACAAACAAACATTAAGCAAAACTGTATCCTGCTTTGGGCCCCCCAGGGCTCTTGCCATTTATGCTTAGCATACTTGCACATTATGGCACACATTTTTGAACCATCACCTCTTAAAGTGGTTGTAAACCCTCACATATACTCAGTGAAGTGGTTAGCCTTAGATGATACAGAGATGAAACAATTCCTCCTACACAAGTTTTACTTGTATATCTGCTGTCTTCCCCTTTCTACACCCCTTCCAAAGTGCAGATTGTGTTAAAATCCTTTCCTCATCTTTCAGCAGTACATAGGGGTGGGTGGGGAGACTGCACTTACACTGTGTAAAAGCTGATTGGAGGAAAAGCACCCCCTTTCCCCCCCTCCACATAGACTCTAAGCTCCCTCCCCGATACATGTTATCTGTGTCGGAGAACTTGTCAGAAGTGACTCATGCTGATAACAGAGGAATGAAGCACCTGAGAGCAACTACACTTAGAGCTTTGAAGAGAGACAAGTAAACACTACAGTTATATGTGCTTAGTTCAAATTTCATGAATGTGGTTTACAACCACTTTAAGCCCCGTACACACAATGAGATTTCTGCATGCTGGTCTGCATATCGAAAATATGGAGATTACTCAACTTAACGGAAATTCTAGTATGACAGAATACAACTTCGGAAGTGATGTAATGTATTATATTGTATTGTATTCTTTTGTTTCTAAATATGCGTGGTCTTGCGTTTCAGATTTTTTTTTTGGAGACTAAAACTGTACTGATTAAAGCAAAAATTGTGCGGTCTGGTATCATATGAGAAAAATCTTCGTATTTGTCCCTTCAGATAATTTCGGATGAACTGTCGTGATTGGCTGTGTGCGATCGATCAGATTATCATATGATCGGCTCAAAATCTGTATTTTTTGTCCGATTTTCTGATTGCGTGTACTAGGCTTTAGTGTGCCCTATTCCAATCGATGCAAGGTCTAAGCTCTCCTTTGTTGCTCCATCGCTGCCACCCTCTCCTGTCTTCTCCTGGGTCCAAAGACTTTCATCTTCAGCCATTGGTTGGCCACCAAAGGTGTAACTTCTGCACATGCACACAGGAGTTGCATCATCCTGGCACTTGGCTCCTATACACTGAGAATGTTAACTGTACTGTGCATACGCTGCAGTTACTGTACAATTTCTAAAATGCTGATAGCAGGAAAGGAACGTTTTTATGACAGAAGAGACATACGGAAATCTTTTGCCAAAAAAACTCTCCGTTCTCATAGGCGTGGGCATCACCCCGTGTGGCACAGATTTCCTCTGTTTAGACCCCTGATATTTCACTAAAGCCCCTTAATGGAACTCCTAAAAAAGTTGTAAAAAAATAATAAAAATGAAAATTGTAAAAAATAAAATAATAAAAAAAAAACTACTGACACCAATCTCTGCCCTTCTGACACTGTTCTATTGCCACCGTCAGTATATATACACATGCACATACACGCATATGTGTTTGAGCTTTGGGGTGCACACCCTAATGTAATAGGCTGTGCACACCTATGTCCCTTGTAACAATTTTTATAGGAGTAAATTCAATTTTGCTTTAATTATTTAAAAAAATACACAACTGCATTAAATGTTGTTTTTATGTCATCCTACATTAACAGCCTTGATGAAACAACTTTAGGATAAAGTAAAGCGTAATTAACAGATAATTGGCTCCCGAGAATAAAGTGAAAAGAAAATAGTTGACACTAAATGATCATAACCGTATCCCATAAAGCACTGTAGCGACTAATTTATGAACTTCAAGAAACCATTTTAGATGTGACGAGGGGTCATGAAGATCAAAGGGAACCACTAGCAGAGAGTCCTCGAAGAATAGGGCTGCTGCTAATTTTCAGGCTTCCTTTGTCTTCCTTCCATCCAAATGATAATACCCCTGACATGTTTCATCATTGACAGACAGTAAACACAATGTCACCACCACTAAATCAAAGAGTTGCCTGACACTCCCATCCTTTCACAACCGCCAGTAACAGGAGCCTAACAAACCCAGCCTGACAGCCTATTGAGTCCTAACAAATGAGCTAAAATAACTCCTGCTAAAGCAGACACAGTATTATGCACACATCCAATGCCTGATGCCGCTTTCTGATAATCCTTTCTTAGCGGTCAAACTCGAAGTGCTTATTTAGAGAGAGTTTGCGTGATGCATCTAATATGGTCTGCAGAAACAAAAAAAACAAAAAAAAGTCTAAAAAGTTTCACCCTGCTCAGGTTATCTAAAGCTATCAAAAGTCTAAAAGTATGAAACTAGTATTGCTAGGTACTGTTGAATAAGTCAACACTACATAGTGTAATGCTGGCAACACGATATACAATTTTCTTTAGATTTACCTTCAACTATGTAGTGCAATGGCCTGCCTGATTGCATACAATTTGAAAATGTTTAGGTTTGACCTCATAATATATGGTTTTGGTAAATTTAAAGGAAAATTGTATAATGTGTATCCCAGCTTTATTGATTAAAATAAATAAAGCTAACCGATCTTTTTTTTTTCACTGAAACAATGACTCAAAGGTCTCTTGTAATAGTCTTAGTATAATCATGTTAATTCAGCACTGCCCGAACGCATATAACTGCTCTATAATAAATAAATATAATTTATAATGTGTGGATGTAGAACCAATACAAATACAAAATACCTATGTTTCATTAGATCAGCCTCTGGCAATCCCTAGAACAGAATTTTTCGAACCTTTTTTGAGTCATGACACCCTTTAAAAGTATGAAAAATCTCGAGGCACCTTAGTCTAAACTGTAAATTATTCAAATGTTACTTATCAATGGGAAACCTAAGCCTGGGACAATGCAAACAACCTTTCATGAAATTAACTTCACATCAGGTGCCCCTCTACATGAGAGGCCTCCCATCATATTAGTGACTCCCCTTCACATCAGAGGTCTCCCAACATATCAGGGCTTCCCCTTCACATCAAAGGTCTCCCCTTCACATCAGAGGTCTCCCCTTCACATCAGAGGTCTCCCCTTCACATCAGAGGTCTCCCCTTCACATCAGAGGTCTCCCATCATATCAGAGGTCTCCCATCATATCAGAGGTCTCCCATCATATCACAGCCTCCCCTTCAAATCAGAGGTCTCCCATCATATCACAGCCTCCCCTTCACATCAGAGGTCTCCCATCATATCAGGGCTTCCCCTTCACATCAGAGGTCTCCCATCCTATCAGAGCCCCCCTTCACATCAGAGGTCTCCCATCCTATCAGAGCCCCCCTTCACATCAGAGGTCTCCCCTTCACATCAGAGCCCCCCTTCACATCAGAGGTCTCCAATCATATCAGGGCTTCCCCTTCACATCAGAGGTCTCCCATCATATCAGAGCCTCCCCTTCACATCAGAGGTCTCTCGTCATATCAGGGCTTCCCCTTCACATCAGAGGTCTCCCATCATATCAGAGCCTCCCCTTCGGTCTCCCATCATATCACAGCCTCCCCTTCACATCAGAGGTCTCCCATCATATCACAGCCTCCCCTTCACATCAGAGCTCTCCCATCATTTCACAGCCTCCCCTTCACATCAGAGGTCTCCCATCATATCACAGCCTCCCCTTCACATCAGAGGTCTCCCATCATATCAGAGCCCCCCTTTACATCAGAGGTCTCCAATAATATCAGAGCCTCCCCTTCACATCAGAGGTCTCCCATAATATCAGGGCTTCCCCTTCACATCAGAGGTCTCCCATCATATCAGAGCCCATCTTCACATCAGAGGTCTCCCATCATATCAGAGCCCCCCCTTCACATCAGAGCTCTCCCATCATATTGGAACCTCCCCATCACATCAGAGGTCTCCAATAATATCAGAGCCTCTTCTTCACATTAGAGGTCTCCCATCATATCAGAGCCTCCCCGTCACATCAGAGGTCTCTCATCATATCAGAGCCCCCTTCACATCAGAGGTCTCCCAATCAAATCAGAGGCCGATATGCACCATGGCAACTCATGACGCTGATCCAGGGCAAACTGGGTCCACGGCTTGCAACACCCCAGGGGATCCCAGATGGGAGCCTAGGGTGCCACATCACTCTGGTTGAGAAACACTGCCCTAGAATACAACCAGCAGATAATGGATTTAATAGTTGTTGTTCAAAGGGAGGAGACAAGAGAGAGAAATTCATCATTATCTGCTGGTTGATTTAGTTGGATCCTGGATGAAGCTATACTGCATAACTGTAGTGTAGTCTGCAGGGAGGTCCAGGAGTTAGAAGTGCTGTCTGCTAGTGGTGAATGGATCACATGATTTGCTGAAAAAATTATTTACAAATTCCTTGGCAGCAGCAAAGTCATACATATGGCACTTGTATGCAATTTGGTTGCTTGTGTTTTATCAGTCAAAGGATTTGTATTTCTGTCCACCCAACCCTGAAATTCATACAGCTCTGCCACACATAACAAGCCTATCTGCTAGGAAAGAAGACCTGATTTTACCCTGCTGCAATTAAGTCACACTTGTCTTGTCCTGTGACTGGACAGTGAAAAGAAAGCAGAAAAGCAGACTGATGAGCTCATCTCTCTGTCACTCTGCTCACTCCTCCTATTGGCATGTCCCCTGTTCTCAAATTAGCCTGGCAGCACAATAGCAACACAACCTATCAGCACTAAATAAATCTCTAGGAATATATTGAATATACCAGTTTCTCTCAAATCTTATGTATCCAATGTACATGAATATTATTTACATAGCGCCCCCTGTGTGTGACTGTACAATGGCAGTAAAATGAAAATGTGTTTTCTGTGCTAAACTGCGCACTTTTATTAGGTTTTCTGTTGGTTTAAAGCGTAATAGAAATAACTGACTAAATATATGACTATAGTTTTAAACAGAATTCAGAGAAATGCTGTCAGCACCTGTGATTCAGGTTTCCCATTTAAATGTTAATTAAAGGTGCCTTTAGGGACGAATGCGAGACTTCCTGAATGTAAAGACCTGATAATTGCCTCTGCTTATTACAGGGGAACAAAGCATGAAAAAAGGTAATGCATAGATTTAGATCTCCTAACACCCTAACCTATCATTCCCCATATTCAGCAGCTTGATTCGGAATCCTGCCGTGATAATGAAGCTCTGCTATGCAGAAGCTTGAGCTGGGTGTGTCAATTTCCTGATAACAGTTTGCGGAATACAATGGAGTCTTACCTCGCTGAGCAAGTTAGACCGCCCTACACAGGCAAAGTGGAATAGCAGATGACAGCCATTGCTTCTTACTACAATGCAAATACAAAGCAGCACCCACTACAATCTTAACACCCACTCTGTTTAATTCCTAACTACTTCATTATCTTAAAAATCATCATCACCAAGCTGGTTTCCTTCTATACCGCACTGGTGCACATACTGTACATGGATTTCCTCATTGGATACGCCCGATAAGCCAGGGGTTTCAGCCTGTCAAGGAAATGAACCTATGTCTATGACTTTTTGTTTTCGGTTGTCTTTTTCTGATAAAGGTAATACTCTTGACAGAGTAAGAAAATTCAAATCACATACTGGTTTAGCAGTAGAGCAGAGCTATGGGAGCTTTGGGGGCCTACTGGAATTAAAAAATTTTGATAGCGTGGGAAAGGATTAGATATTCGGTCAAGTTGCTTTTGCTATTTCCTGACTGGGTACAGTCACCCCTCTAGCGGAAAATCCAAACATATAAGCCCTGTACACACGATCGGTTTTACCGATGAAAACAGTCAGATGGACTTTTCTCATCGGACAAACCGATCGTGTATGGGACCCATCCGTCTTTTTTCCATCGGTTTTAAAAAATAGAACATGTTTTAAATTTTTCCGATGGATCAAAAACCGATAGCAAATTCCGATCGTCTATGGGCAAGTCCATCGGATTAGAATCCATAGGATATCCGATCGTGTGTACAGGGCTTTAGAGTAGCCTCCAGAGTAAAAGGCCAAGGGAAAATTTCCAATGGGGACAAATGTTCCAGACAACTACCTAAGGTGGGAATTCTCATCACTTTGAAAATAATTCTTCTCATTTCCTGTTGCATACCTGGGATAGGCAGTGAAAGCTCCGCAGCGGGACACATACAGGCGGTCCCTGGGTTACAAACAAGATAGGGTCTGTAGGTTTGTTCTTAAGTTGAATCTTTTTGTAAGGCGGAACAGGTAAATTTTTTAAGTGTAGCTCCAGCCCCAAAAACTATTTTTAAGCTTTTTGGATAGCATAGGGAAGGGTTAACACCCCTGTAATGTTTGTTTTGCTGTCTGTGCCCCTGATCAGAAGATTTCACCTCACTTTCTGTCCCAATGACAATTGGATTTAGAAAATTTTGGGTTGTTGTGGAAACAAGCCTTGGTGATAAAGCATCAGCGGAGGTACCTTTTTCCCATTATAACCCTTATGGGAGTGAATTTCCCTTCATTGGGGTAGATTTCCTCTCACTTCCTGTTGTCTACCTCCGTTTGTAAGTAGGAATCGTTTGTAAGTCGGATGTCTGTATCTAGGGGACCGCCTGTATATTATTATTATTATACAGGATTTATATAGCGCCAACAGTACAGTTGCAATACAATTCAATACAGGAGGGATCAGAGGGCACTGCTCGTTAGAGCTGTTAGAGCTTACAATCTAAAAATATGGGGTCTCTGGTCTTGAACCAATTTTTCTGCTAGGTCGGCAAATTTTAATAGGTTGCTCCACTGATGCAACAGGCATTTACCCCATTTCACTTGGCACAGTAAAACATCAGCCAAACCTTTTTTTAATTCTGCTTACATTGTAGAGAGATTGCTGCCTGTGTCCCTGTAGGGCAGGTTTGCCCTCTGTATTTGTGCTGATGATCATTTTTACTGGGGGGTGGGGAGGGATGTAAATGAAGATTCCAATTTTTGAGCAGAAGAGGGGTAAATCTTCCAATGGGAACACTGGTGTCACAACCAGGGATTTTCTTCACTTTCTCTTGTGTCGATGGAACAGGAAGTCTAGAGAGTTCCACCAAATGGGACACAGATGGCAAAAAAAAACAACCTGACAGGGGTTATTATAACCCTCCTTTACATTATCCCAAAATATTTTTTTGAGCTTTAATTGTACTTTAAGTGTAGGGGGTATACACAACCTTTGTAAGGATGTTGGCTCTTCGTCTACATATCAGCAGCTCTTATGCTGCGTACACACGGTCGAGTTTCCGCCGTGAAACCTGACAGGAAAAACGAGGACCGGCTTGGTCCCCTTTTCCCCGTGTAAACACGGCCGTTTTTAATGACAGGTTTTCTCTTGGTCGAGAAAACCGGCCATGTGTAGGCTCCCTAGCAGTGTTTCCCTATGGGAAAACTGGAGAGGAAAAAAACGCTGCGATTCGCGACGAGAAAAATTAATGCATGTTCTAAATTTTCTCGTCGTGATTCTCGACGGTTTTCTCGTCGGGAAAACTGCTGGTGAGCCTATGCACTGCCGTTTTTCTCATCCAAGAGAAAACATGACAGTTTTCCCGACGAGAAAACTGATCGTGTGTACGCGGCATTACACTTTAAGGAAATAATTAAACTGATAACTGACTGTATTTACTAATTTAACATCCGCCTGGCTGCAGATGATTAAAAAAATAATAATCAATTTTCCTTCTGTCCTGTTGAAGTATATTGTAACCAGCTTACCCACACTGAACGGAATAATAGGGCCTGATGTAAAGCACACATCTCGAGTCCTCCATGTGTATGAGCCCTCTTCCTTTACACAGTGATAAATTATATTAGATCTTTCATATTAGGCAATGTATTTCAAGAAAAGCGAAAGATCTAGGAGTCCCTTGGAATTCTCTCATGGTGACATACATGTTAATCACTGCAATTCCTTGAATCTAAAGTACATTTGGTAGGCTTGCTGCTAGTAAATAGGACCTTGGCAATGAGTCATGATTTTCATGTAGTCATTACTAAGGCGCTTATAGTAAAAACTGGTTAAATCATCTCTGTTGACCTTAAACAGTGAATAAAACGTATTACGCCTATATTTTCCTATAAGAGGAACACAAGAATTTCACTTCCTAATTCACTTGAGGAAACATTCTATAATGGGAAGATATTCTAGGGTTGTTTTTTCGAATAATTACTATTTTTGTGTTGCGCTGATCGGAAATCACCCGTGAAACTCAAGAATTTCCAAAAGACAAGCATATCTCACAAGATGGAAACTGGAGGCACACATCAACTGTATAGTTTCGTTTGCAAAGATCACACAATTTTTGCTCTAAGTAGAAATAATGATACTATATTTATTTTTACTTTCTTTTTTCTGTAAATATCTAAGGAACAGCGACATAAAATGCACATGTCATACAGATCAAGATTTAAAAATGCAGTTTATCACCAAGACATACTAGTCCTATGCCAAACACCTTAGGGTCCGTATTGGTCCAGCTGTTAAAGATTTCATTTTGACTTCTTTTGGAGAAAAGATATTGTACAGGCAGATGAAAGGGACTTTGGAATGAAGGTTTGATGTTGGTGGTACAAGTCACACTTGCCACAAACTCTCTCATCAAACCCATTGACATGTCTTTTTTTTTATTTTACAGAGCTAAAGGTTGTATTTGGTAACTCTTATGCCACGTACACACGATTGGAAATTCCGACAACAAATGTTCGATGTCAGCTTTTGGTCGGAAATTCCGACAGTGTGTAGGCTCCATCAGACATTTGCTGTCGGAATTCCAGACAACAAAAATTTGAGAGCTGGTTCTCAAATTTTCCGACAAGAAAAGTTCTTGTGGGAAATTCCGATCGTCTGTATGCAATTCCGACGCACAAAAAAACATGCATGCTCAGAATCAAGCAGAAGAGCCAAACTGCCTATTGAACTTCATTGATCTCGGCTCGTCGTATCTCTTGTACGTGACCGCGTTCTTGACGTTTGGAATTTCCGACAAGATTTGTGTGACCGTGTGTATGCAACACAAGTTTGAGCCATCATTCTGTCGGAAAAAAATCCACGGTTTTGTCGTCGGAATTTCCAATCGTGTATATGTGGCATTAAGCTGGACAGCTGGTAACTCTCAACCACTTTCTGCCAATTTTATCAAAAGTGTTTTTTTTTTTTAATGCCTTTGATCTGGGAAATGTCAACCCCATCTTCTTGCCGTGGATCAAAACCACCATTTTACATCTTTAATTGCCTTGCAAGTTAAACAAAAAATGTCATCAAATGGTTGGGTGCTCCATCAATAGCTTCAATAACCCAAAGCAAATGCTTTCTCTTAAGCCCATGTGAATGAGTCCATAGAGAACTAAAGCCCCGTACACACTAGTAGTTTTTTTCCATTCAACCCAGCAGGGCTGAATGAAAAAAAAACTGACAGCTCAGGAGGAGCCGCTGTACTAACTATCCGACGTTAGTACAGCGATCTTCCCTGCTGTTCTATTGTGTTCTGACAGAGGGGCAACCCCCCGCCAGAACACTTCGATCAGACTGGGAGCCGGTCGGCAGATGTTTTTCGGTCATGCCCCTTCGACAGAAACCGGCTGAATGGCCGGCTTCTGTCAGACTGACGTCAGTACACATGGGCCGATGCCGACCGACATTTGGCCCGTGTGTACTAGGCTTTAGTGTACACACTAAATTCTATATCATATTGTACACCATCAATAGTTCTTTATTTGTGTTAGCTTTTGGTTTCAGTTGGCACTATTGCAACACAGTTTCAGAAATCTTCAGTACTGTAGCATATCTGAGGTTCTGTCTGTCACTGGACAAAAATTAGCAACTTCACATATATTAGCTGGAATATGGAATACACCTTTTGTATACACCATTAAAAAATTCTGAAATAAAGTTGGTTACTCGGGCAAAAAACATAGTTTAATTTACTTTAACAACTAAAATGTAGTCCTTTGTTTCCCAAATGCAGGTCCGATAACTCCCTTGCAACAACAACCAAAAATGAACCCAACTTTTATCTAATACATGCTGTAATTAAAAAGTTGAACACTTGCTCTAAACCCGTGTCTAACCAGCACAGATATTGCTCCAGCTCACACAAAATGCATCCAAATACATGCCAACTAATATATAATTTTTTTTAACCATTTTTAATACTGACAAGCTCCTATAGAAAGTTAGTATACTGAAAACTACCAGTACTTTAAATTCATTTGCTATGGCTATTTTAAAGGCTGTGTTTTATGTTGTAAAAAGCTAAACCTTATACCCCCCCAACCCCAAAGAAAAGGATGACTGTATAAATGCATATCATAACTTACCCAACCCACTAAGATGTGCCCAACATGTTCAGTAGATCCATCTGGTTTCCTGGCTCCACGTAAGCGTTGCAGGAGATCTATAATCACACAGACACATTTTAGACAACTCTTTCTTAAAAAAGGGGTATCCTTTCAAACACAAAAGACAAAGCAATGCATATACCTTCATGGAGGGGAATAAGAGAGTCCAGGGTGCCAAAGATTTGCATTAACTCAGCTTCTGTCATTATGGAGAGTTTCAACATTGGGTCATGATATGCCTGAGAGAACAACAAATGGTCAGAGTCTAGTTTTCAATTACATTGAAACAAAAGTCTGCTCATATCTCACACAATGACCTTCAGTGGTCCTGTTCAGTCGTTTAATAAAACTCAGTACAAGCTGTTCCCTTTCAACAAACCTACCAGAGGCTCACACAGAAGATAACAGCACAGAAAATGGGAACGTGAAGAAAAATATGATTATCCTTTTATCTTGTTCAAAATAAATGTACGCATATAGTGGGAGTGTTGTGAATGGTCTATATAACCTGGCAGGCCCAATAGCAGATGTATTTTCTGAGGGGTGAAAATGCTCTGAGGTCATAATGCCCATTATAAGAAACAAAATGCTTTAGTGTAATGGAAGAGCATTCAGGATACTACTGCTATGTACCCACATTATATTCTGCGCAGAATAAAGCAGCACTTTTCTTTCTTTCACTAACTTATTGTTTACATCAGCCATTGCTAGCCTACCTTTTTTGCCAGCTTCAAGTCTTCTATTAGGTCTTCCTCTCCTTGAGATAATTCAAAAATCGCCTGTAAAATGAATTGAAAAGAAAAATACCATGATTAGTCTTGAATGCGATGTGTGAGCAGCTTTGGTGTGGAACTGGTTACATATAAGCAAGTACTACGCACTGTAACATCATAGCTCATGGCTGGCAACATGTTCTGATAACTGACTGGTGTAGGGTATCTTTATTGTTCTATGGTTGGAAGATCTCCTGGTCTCCTTACATTGCTGTGTTGGTCACCTCCAAAAATGGGAAAACAAATATAATTGAAATGATTGAGGGAATTTTTCACCAGGCTGAGAGAACAGTAGGCCCCTTGTGCAGGGCTTCCTTTCCTAAAGACCCGTACACACGGTCAGACTTTTTGCCAACAAACTCCAAAATGAGCAAGTTTTCCCAAAAATCCAAACCGTGTGTACGCTCCATCGGACAAACTTTTTCGGTTTTCATCAGACAAAAGTTCGCTCTGCAACTTTTCGGCAACAAAAGTCCGATGGTGCAAAGTCCTATCGTGTGTACAGAAATACATCCGACTTTTGTCCGAAGTATAAATACGCATGCCCAGAACCAATGTTAAAATTAACCAACAATAGCAGAAGTTGACCAAAGGGTGGCGGTAAAGAGCAGAAAAACCACGTGATGTAAAGTGATGGAAAGTTTGCAGAAAAGTCCTGCCGTGTGTATGCTATGGGTGTTCCCGGCCAACTCCCTTCGGACAAAAATCCACGGAAAAGTTTGTTTGAAGTCCGACCGTGTGTACGAGGCTTTAGACCCCTCTTCTCAGTGATTCAGGTACCCGAAACGCTGGGATAGCACAGAGATGCACACGTGCCGTTATGTGACCCTGATCTATATCAACAGTCATGATTGTTGTGGATCCTGCTAGTATTTTTTTATACATCTATATTGTGATGTCTTCTCAGTGATTCGGTGCCTGAAACACTGGGATAAGCAAAGAGGTGCACACGTACCGTATCTAATACTGATATAAAATCGACAGTCATGATTGTGGATACTGCTAGCATTTTTTTACAAATCTATATTGTGATGACTCTTGGAAAAGACAGCACTTAATCTTTAGGGTTCCCTCATCCTGAAGAAAGGAGTAAAACATGAGAAATGTGTAGGCAGATGGAATGCCTTTCTACAATATTGTATTGTATATTTATATTTGATACTTCATTTTTATCTTATATGTTATTGATGTATGAGGCATTCAATGTATAATTATTGGAATATTCTGTAGACCCTTGACCAAGATGAACTACTATTGCCAGTTTTTAATTTTTTTTTTTTTTTATTCATTTGTTTTCTTTGTTTTCTTTTTGAGTTTTGTGTTATATTTTTCTTACTTTCTGGTGTTAATATGCTTGACTACCTCAATTCTTTTGATTAGATTTGTCTTCAACTGATTGTTATAGTTTTTACTATACAACCCTTCCAACCTTGCTGAGATCTTTGAATCTCTAGAATGATTTTTGTGTTGTGTGGGCTACAGGTGCTATCTTACTCAATACTCATAAACCTACCTCATCCTTCTCATATATCCCACCTCAAAAATAAAGGGTGAATAGGGATCTTTTAAAGTCCAACGTAAAAGATCAAAGTGTAGAGAGGCCTCAGATGCCTACACCCCCTCCAGCTCCTGGCAAATGCCAAACGTATTAAAACTTATGAAGCGTTTAACATGTGTGGTGGGACAGAGTCACTGTCTGAAGGAGAGAAAATGGCCACGTTTTCTTTTATTTGGCATCTCGTCCTTGCTCTCTGCAGGCTGTACTCAGCAGGATTGTAATTACCCAATAATGCGAATATTCTTCTCTGGGAAAGCATGTGATCTCTCAACAATGGTCATGGTGCTTTAAACACAAGACATGTTGCGATTTAATCATACCATAGTTATCAGTAAACCGCAGTGCAATGTTACATAACTCTTCCCCCATCCTAGAATCGACATTTTCTATTTCCCTAGATTTAAGGAGATTACAGTCTGCACATCTATATAAAAAAAAAACAGCAATGTGCCTTCTAGTGCACTATATCTCATGAAATAAATTGACTAAGACTACTTTCACACTGAAGCGCTGGATGCGCTGGCGGTATAGTGGCGCTATTTTTAGCGCCGCTATACCGTCGTTTTTGCCGCGATTTGCGGGCGCTAGTGAGGGGAGATTTTAACCCCCGCTAGCGGCCGAAAAAGGGTTAAAAACGCCCACAATAATGCCTCTTTGCGGCGTTTTGGAGGCGCTACACCATTGATTTCAATGGCCAGGGGCGCTATAGGAGCGGTATTTTTACCGCTCCTATCGCGCCTCAAAGATGCGGCTTGCTGGGTTTTTTTTACCCTCCTGCAAGCGCAACGCTCCAGTGTGAAAGCCCTCGGGCTTTGACACTGGATACAATGGAGCGGCTTTTATGGGATGCATTGCAGGCGCTATTTTTAGCGCAATAGCGCCTGCAAAGCACCTCAGTGTGAAAGGGGCCTTATACCCAAGGCATGACCTGGGCTACAGCTCCACTCTCTGCCCATCTATGCCAACTGTCTTGTCTGCCCCCAGGTGAACTAGCCCTAGGCTAGCCATACACGGCTAGCTTTCTCTTGTGGAGAAAAATCTGTTATATTTTATAAATTAGATTTGCTGTTTTAATTTACATTGCATAATAATGACAGTCTTAAAAAAAAAGAATTTTGGTAGAAGCAAACAGCATAAGACTCCAAATCCCAACAGAACCATGCTGGGACTTGTAGTAGCTCCTCAACAACAGGAGAGCCACAGTCTCAGTCTACATTACCGAGGGAAGCTGTGAATTTATGTGAAGTGTGCACAGCTGTGTATATCATTACATCCCATAGTCTTCACAGAATAATCACACTACATGCAACCAGATTCATCTGTTTGCAGTTCAAACATTTGGTAAAACACAAACCTCCTGGCGCTTGAGCTCCTTGGAAGTGAGCACTTGATTAACACAAACATCGAATGTCTCACTCCACAGCTTGCTGTCCCTGCGCTTTGTGATAGCAGGAGGGGCATTTCTTGACCAAGGTCTCGGCGTAAATAGGTCTGGACGACTATCATTCCGGAAGCTGATAGAACGCTAAAGTAAAAAATGAATGAGAAAAAGATTACATTATTATAAAACTTAAAAAATATATATATATAATTTTAAACATGTAAAAAATGCATTGCTTAAACATTAATATTCAATGAAATTTTAAAGAGTAATTCTAGGCAAGCTGTTAAATAGTTGAAACAAAAACATATTTTTCCCAAAATTTTAAATTCTGTCCTGTCATTCTGCCAGACAACAAAGCCTGAAGGGTGACACTTTCCCCCACACCTACAACCTGAGGATTAGACAATGCAGCAGCACACTAATATGTAGTGCTCTGCTCTGCTCTTTCCTCCTGTCTGCATGTTCCCCATGCCGGCAGCATAGCCCCTGATTGGCTCCCCCTGAATACCTCCCCTCTTCCAGTCTGAGTGCAGAATAACTGGCTGATATCAAGACAGGTACTTATGCTAGTCACATGTAAAAATACATTTAATTATGTATAAAGGAACATAGAAATACAGCTATATTAAAATTGTATAAAAAAAAAAGAATCTTTAATTGACTTTATGGTTATGAGAAATTCACGACACAGATGTTCAAACAAGGACATGTGACTCATGAGCAACCAAGGTATCTTTTTACAAATCATATGGTAACATGTTTGCTATGCTTTTTTTTTTTCCAGATATATTTCATTACCTTCATCGTAATTTTCCAATATGTCATGGCCTAGCCAACCCCCCTCTTTCAAGTTTTTGTCAAAGGTGTTCTGCATTTTTCATACAAGTGTCCTCATGTGTAGGGAATTTAATGTCCCACAAACCCCCCCCCCCTCGAATGTGACCGACAGTTGGACATAGTGCAGCTTACTGCACACATAGGGTAGAAGCAGTGCATGCAGGGAAATCTGAAGACTTAGATAACAATTGAATCATATTACAAACAAAGTTAAAGAGTCAATCCACAAAACACTGAACATAATTTTTAATTTTTTTTGGAGACATAGCCACCCAGAAATTTCATAGATTCTTCAGTGGATCCTCTTGGTAAGATTTCTGTGTCTACACACAAGCTGTTGCCATTTTAGGAATTACCAGTCTCCCTGCTGGATTTATTTGTTTATTCCAGGTGGGTGGGAACACTAAGAAGTACCAGGTGGAGGAAAGGGGTTGGATATTTTGGCAGGGAGATCTTATTGCTGAAATATATAACCCTTGCCGCCGAGCGTACGCACATATGCGGCCTCGGCTTTCGGGGGTTATACCGGATCATCCCGGTATCGTTGTTTAGAGCGGGCGATTGGCTATCCAGGCATAACAACCGATGCAGCTAAAAGCCGCTTATCCCGGAGGAGCGGGAGGGGACATCCTGCCGCCTCCGCCGCTCTTACCGGGCCTCCCGTAACCCACCGGGAGACCCGATTCACGGTGCGCCACCTCCGGCGCCTAGCCACAGACTGGAACGAAGCTGTAAACGGCTTCGGTCCAGTCTCCTGAATGTAAACATGGAAGCAACGTCACAACGTCACTTCCGGTTTACTCGGCTGCCAATGGCGGCGGATTTAAAAAAATATACAGTATTCAAAATCGCCGTTTTCGGCAATCTGAATATTTTGAAGTGCAAAGGAGGGATCGGGGTCCCGATCCCTCCATAAAGAGTACCTGTCACCACCTATTACTGTCACAAGGGATGTTTACATTCCTTGTGACAGGAATAAAAGTGATCAAAATGTGTTTTTTTTAAAACACAATTTAATATTATAAAAAATAAATAAAATAAATAAGTAAATACATTTTTGTTTTTTTAAAGTGCCCCCGTCCCCGCTAGCTCGCGCAGCAAAGAAAACGCATACGGAAGTCGCGCCCGCATATGTAAACGGTGTTCAAATCACACATGTGAGATATCACCACGATTGTCAAAGCGAGAGCAATAATTCTAGCACTAGACCTCCTCTGTAACTCTAACCTGGTAACCGTACAAAAAATTTAAAGCGTAGCCTATGAAAATTTTTAGGTACCGTAGTTTGTCGCCATTTCACAAGTGCGTGCAATTATAAAGCGTGACATCTTTGGTATCTATTTACTCGGCGTAAATTCATCTTGCACATTATTCAAAAAAATTGGGCTAACTTTACTGTTTCGTTTTTTTTTAATTCATGAAAGTGTATTTTTCCCCCAAATTTGCGTTTAAAACACCGCTGCACAAATACCGTGTAACATAAAATATTGCAACAATTGCCATTTTATTCTCTAGATCTTCTGCTAAAAAATCTATATATATATAATGTTTGGGGGTTCTAAGTAATTTTCTAGCAAAAAATAAGAATTTTAACTTGCAAACACTAATGTCAGAAATAGGCTTAGTCATGAAAGGGATAAAGAAGCCAGGGCCTGACTTCATTAGCCTCTAGCAAAAACTGAATTATTTCACTAAAATGTAGATGTCAAACTTCCACATAATAAAAATAGTGGCTTTTCCCATCTCAGCATTGCAGTGCATTTTGAATAATACATGTTTTTTTCCTGTTTTAGTGCATCGGGAGTTCCAAAGAGGACAATGCATAAAAAAACATGCAAAATACATTTTGATTAATTGGAAATGGGTATTACCAAGCCTTGGTCAATGGCTGCTAACTCTATCTGCTCAAAATCCTAAAATGAATAAATGCACTAAGGTCCCTTTCACACTGGGGCGGTTTGCAGGCGCTATTGTGCTAAAAATAGCGCCTGCAAACCGAGCCTAAACAGCGGCTCCTGTCTCTCCAATGTGAAAGCCCGAGGGCTTTCACACTGGAGCGGTGCGCTAACAGGACGTGAAAAAAAGTCCTACTAGCCGCATCTTTGGAGCGGTGACAGGAGCGGTGTGTTTACCGCTCCTCCACCGCTCCTTCCCATTGAAAACAATGGGAAACCGCGGTAATACCGCCGGCAATGCGCCTCTGCAGTGGCGCATTGCCGGCGGTATTAACCCTTTTTCGGCCGCTAGCGGGGGTTAAAACCGCACTGCTAGCGGCCGAATACCTCAGCAATCCCGGCGGTATAGCGCCGCTAAAAATAGCGGCGCTATACCGCCACCACACACACCGCCACAGTGTGAAAGGGGCCTTAAAATGTGTGTCAATAACCCATGTCAACGCACAAAAGAAAATCCAAGTTGACACATGACAATATACCTGCCGAACACTCCCTCAACGCATATGCAAAGATCTAAAAAAAAAAAACTTAAACATTTTTGCTTAAATTCTGGTACAAAAAATCAAAAATAAATCTGTGTCATTTAGTGATTCCTATTTAACAGTCATAAACTTCTGCAAGGAAAACAAAAATGGTGAGGACAGCCGCACTCCAATCCAACGTATATTTATTGAAAAAAGACAGGCACTACAAAAACCAGCATAAACCAGGACAGCTGACGCGTTTCACACTTGTTCAGTGTTTACTCATAAACTTCTGCAAGGCGCCTTTCCTGTATTCCATATCAGTATTACACAGGAGTCCATAGGTTAATAAAGATTCTATTCCACAAAGTAAGCAGGCTTTCTACTACTCTCATTCCATTATATGACCAACACTAGAAAAATGACAGCTAGAATTAAGAGTTTTTCACTGTAGACCAGACCTACGCTTTTCTTTGTCCTGCTTTTTATAACTGGGAAAGAGAAGGTCTGGATAATCCTCTGAGGAAGTCACATTTTTTACAGAGGCAGAACTAAAAATAACTAGGCCACATACAATCTATATAAGGTATTTCATAAGCCAAATTAAAGGGAAGCAATTCTTGAAGCATATATAGTAACATGTTTCCACTGCGGCTGTCAGCATGAGGATTAGCGATAAAATAGAATGGTAAATTAACTCTGGATGTGGCCATTTAAAGGCCCAATTCCGGTCTGTTTTTAAAGGTACCCATGCAATGAGATCCCCCATGAACTGCAAAGAATAAATTGACTTGGTGGGGGGTTGGGTGAGTACAAATACTTATCTTATTCCTAGCTTCCCTTTCAGCCAGTGCTGTGCTCCACTGTCCGATGCTCCAGGTTGTGGGCAGGCCCTTGCTGGCTTCCTGTACAATGCAGGACTGCTGGTCCTGCATTGTACAGGATGATGTCAGAGGGCTGCGACCATCTGGGCAGCAAAGGAATGCAGCTTTCGGGGATCAGTCACTTGAACATGAGGAAGCCTATGGGAGAAAGGTTAAGTATTTCTGCTTATTCCTCCCCTCCCTAGCCAAATGAGCGTTTATGCTATGCAGTGTGGGGAGAGAGAGAGGGGACCCCACTACATGGGTACACTTAAAAACACACAGGAGTCAGGCTTTAAATAACTACATGCATTATCCAAGCACTGCACTCTTTAGGCTTCATGTACACGGGACGTTGTTCAACCTCTCCTGAACGATTTAACTTGACAGCTAGAAACCAGTGTCTAAAAACGGACATTTAGCCGCGTTTACATGCCGCATTTAGCCGCATTTGCGTCTAGAAGCGTTTGAAAATTTTTTTATCTTTTTTTTTGTTAAAATGAAAAACGTCTTTAAACGAAACGCAAGTTACCATGTTTAGCCGCGTTTGGCACTTGAAATGCCTCTAAACACAGCTTCTGAACGCATTTTTTTGGGTTCCAGAAAAAGCTTCTAAACTCAACTGCCTAGAAACGACTATAAACAACCCTGTGTACATATACTGATAAGATAACATAGAGGAGGGTTCAGGAGCAGTTGAAAAAAATGCCCAACTGCTCCTAAACGTCCGTTTACCAGCAGCAGTGTACATGAGGCCTTAGGTCTCCGCTGCAGAATTTGAGATGTAAACATTGTCATGACCATCAACTATATCAGAGAGTAAATGACAATATTATTCCATTGCTTCTGTTGCCTTACATGGGACAAAATTATGTAACAAAGTAATAGGTTCATTTTAAAGAAATGACTGTAAGCAGACCGTACTTGCCTCTCCCATTGCCCTGACCCACTGCTAGGCGGTCCAAGCACTGTCACATGTAGAATGGGGAGTGTGTATGTCCTGGGTACGTTTTTACATACTTGGTGCAAAAGTCTCAGGGGGTTGGGAAACAGTGGACTAAAGTAAAGATGAACCTGTGAAACAGGCTGGCTTTAAGGAAGGTCCCAGCAGCAACATATTCTTACTTCTCTTCTCCACTGCTCCATCCCCAGCCAGGAACAAATAGAATATATTCAGTGTAAGCCATCACTCAGAGCTTACACGTGAATATTGATTCTTCCCGATGCCCATGTGAATTCTCTGGAGCACTGTCACATGGGAAGGTTAGTGAGTCATATGATCTCCCATATCCTTCAGTGCCAGGTATTTTTCTTTACTCTTCCCAGCAATCGCAAAGGTAAGTGAAGGGAAGACGAGCACAAGTGGTGGCAGTGATAGGCATTAAAGTGAACCTATTGTTTTTCACCGCATTGGCAAAGTTCACATCCACTTTATGACCCAACTTATAAATGGAGCCTCAACGATTAGGCCCTTAATATATGTTAGAGGGGTTCTCCCATGGATAGGATACCAAGTTGAATCCATTTTTTTGTCTAAGAGGATGGCATTTAATGCTAAGGCAGTGTGTGGACGGGCACCATTTTGTTGTTGTAAATGGAGCCTGTTACTTTGGTTTAAAGTTTGTTTTAATGGGCAACCAAATATAGAGAACTGTGGGGTTCCTAAATTACCAAAAAATGATACTGCTGTATAGATATTTCTTCTATTGTTCCTCAATTTCATATACATTAAATTTACCCAATACATTACCAAAAGTTGCTTGATTGTTTGGATTAATATCTAATTCCGCAGACAGATACCTTTGTGGGGTTTATGGGCTGCTCTAAGTTAACCACTTTCTTCTGAAACCAACACAACGCTAAATTGACAAAAGCCCAGAAATGCAACCACCAAGTACTTTAATCTAAAAAATCATGCAAAGATTTTATGAGTCCAGGGATACCTTGTACTTAAGACCACAGTTACTGAAAACCTTTACTTTAGATACCTGACATCATAATGCAATGCAGGAGCATCAATTCCCAAAACATCCCTATTTAATATTATGCTACGAGCTTCTATTTTGTTCACTGGTAATTCTCCCATATCCTTGCGGAATTACTATTTAACCAGATTTCAGGACAAATATAAATAAACATGAAATGAAAAATAAGGAAATAAAGCAGACAAAACCACATAAGTCACTAAGAGCAAGGATTATTAAAGATAAAAAAAAAAAAAAAAAAAGAGAAAGAAATAGTATACAATAGAGCAAGCATTTAAACAAGGCTACAGCTGTTTAAGCTGCAAAAGGGAAGCTTAGAAATTTAGCCAAAACATAATTTAAACTTTCCACATTGGTGCTCACAACTGTAACTAATAAAGTCTCTCTTTCAGACCTAAGACATATTTTCCCTGACCTCTCCACTACGGGCAGCTTCTGCAAAGTATTAAACATCTGTCCCCCAGTGTTACTCAAGGAGGCTGCGTCTGCCAAGGTGGGATCTTTCCAGGCCAGTGACTGTACACTATTTTCTGTTCCAGTCACGCTATACGCTGCGTTCTGGATGAAACACAGACAGCCGAGGTGACTTCAGCAACTCTACTCCCTGTCTGTAAATGCCGCCTTTGTATGAGGCCTATAACCATATGGAGGACAGGAGGCACCCAGTGCGCCAACTCCCCAATATATATTACACAGGGATGTCTGTCATACTGGTTCTTTTCCCACACACACAAAGAACCTCATGTAAAATCGTTCACAGAGAATGGGCGCACTGAGTTTTGGTCACAAGATTTAACAAGCTTTCACTCCACGGGTAGCTTATGTCTTGTGTTCACAGAAAACATTATTGGTTTCTAGTTTTGGACAAGGCTTGGGGCCAGGTTGATTTCTTGAATGGTTTTCCTTTAACAAAATGTTTTTTTTTTTTTTATTAGATAGTTGTCTTTCTTGAGCAGTGCCTTGTTGAAATGCTGACCAATAAATCTGTTTATGTGAATGTCCCTTTCACTACTACTACTGTATCTACTTGCCTTGAGTACAGTAAGCCTTTGCTCTTAAGGGCCCATACACAGGGGCCAAATATGGGATGACATTGGCCGGTTCAATAGAAACTGGCCGACATTCAGCCCGTGTGTACTGCTGCTGGGCCAGTTTCTGTCGAAGGGGCATGTCCGGAAAAGGTCTGCTGATCGGCAACAGATTAGCGCTCTTAGCCAATTACTGAGAGTGCTGACCAGTGTGTTTTGGTGTGGTAGATATATATAAAAGTCCTGAACCCAGAAACTTGACCATTAAAAAGTTTTTTGTTTGTTTCATACTTACCTAGGTGGATGCAGCATCGGTCGGATGCTGCATCTGTCCCCCGGCGCCTCTACACTGAGAACCGAGAGATTGCACACCGCTGATCGCTCAATTCTCACAGCTCCCTAAGCAGAGAGCTGCTGACATTCAGTCAGCAGTGCACGTCTCTGCTCTGCCCCTCCTCACTCACTGGGGCGCTGGGCTGTGGAGGGGGTGGAAGCGGCCAGCTCAGGCTCTCAGCGACTCGCTGAGAGGCTGGGCCGGGTATCGGTCCAGGGATCTAGGCGGATCCCGACTTCATGGTCGCGAAGACGCAGAACCTGGACAGACTCTGATGTCAGCAGAGAGCGATCTTCAGCCCACCTCTGCTGAAAACGGATCACAGGAGTGCAAAGCGAACTACACTCCTGTGATGCACAGGAGAAGTACAGCCAAACGAGCTTCGGCTGTACTTCTCCTTTAACTAAAGATAACCAGAGAAATTATTCATGCTAATCTATGGAATCATGCAAAGTTTGAATTTTATTGTCAGGTCCACAAATGATCATTTGCACAAAACTTCTGCTAATTCCACTATGCAGTTATGTGTCTATTATTCTATTCTATAGAAGACAGCAGTCCTAAAGACCAAAGTTCATTTACCTGGAGTGACTGGCTGAATCTCTTTAAAGGAGTTGCCCGTACTGGAGGGATGAGATTTGCTAGTGATGTGACCCTTGAAAGTGGTTTAACCCGTTTAGTGCTTGGTTCCTGGAAAGAAAGGAAAAAGAAAGTACATATGTCAGATTTGAGTCCACAAAATACACCGACAGTAACTATAACACAATAAAGTACTTTAACTTGGGAATGGTTTAAACTGATTTCAGGTTTTTATTGTGGTCTATGTTCCCACCAACTCTTGTTCCAGAGACACAACAGAAAGGAAAACCTTTCCAATGAAAAAAAAAAAAAAGCTGACAGAGGTTCTACGCTTCACTTTATTTTAAAAATGCATAATAGATACTTATTAGGTTATCACATTTATTTTGTTTAAAAACGAAAAAGACAAAAGCTACCTTTGTTGACTTCTCAAAAAGTTATTTGTGGACTTTCTTTGTTAAAGCTAGCTGCCAAAATCGACCCTCATGCTTCATTACATTTAGTTGCTATCCCAAAACAAATATGCAGCTATGGGCTTTTCTCTGGCTCTCTAGCTCAGACAGTATTAAAACAGAACTCCTAAAAAATCCCCCTGCAGTGGGGGACCCCCAAATTGAAAGGGTTACGTGCTTGTTATGTCTATTTTGTGTTTCCTCTATCTGTGCGACCGCTGCAGCCCCCTTTCTAAGTCTCTCACCGTCATGCGCTTGCCCCTCCAATGCAGGGTTAATAGCTCTGCATTATATGTGATCATGCCAAGAGACTGTTCACAGCTTCAGGGATAAGATATTGCTGGAATCTGCTGGAACAGGGATTAGAGCAAACAATACAGGGGTATTTTTTTTTTTCAGCCCAGAATAGTTGCAGCAAGGCTCCATTTACTTAAATGGCCGAGTTTGACAGCCAGCACTACCAGTTACATAAAATTTGCTGCAGCCACCATCGAAAGAAATGGGGCCGTGGCATGTGAACTACCCCCAACCGGTTGTATTGTGGACTTCAGGTGGGTGGTCAAGGGGGTGGCAACCGCCAGTTTTTAGCACGGACCCATAACCCGTGTGAAAGAAGATCTGTCAGCTGCCAAAAAACAATAATCAGCCTATCAACTCACAAACAAAATCACATAATAAATGAGCTGTCGTTAGTTCCTCGTTAAATTCAACACTGAAAAATGAGTTCACGTTTATTGCTAATCAGGCCATTTTGTTAGCCTTTATGTCATGATTTTACATATTATAGTGGACTAGACATATCAAACAAAGCAGGAAACATATGAGAACAGATTGCTGCCATTTTCAAAAACACAAATAAAAGACATGTTTTTGTTCCTAATTTTCCTTTCATGTGACAGGAAGCTCCTGGTATCTTGTACCGTCTATGCCAACTGTCCTCCCCTTTAGAATGTACTTCCACTTCTAAGACTATTTTATTGTACGACGCAGACTATGTTTTATCTTCAAAGCAACCTGTAGTTTGTTCCTTTATTTCCTCCCTGGAAGACTTTCCCCAAATTGCCGCAAGCAGTGCACAACGCTGATTCACAAACAATGTCTCGGGGCATTTTGTATTGTGTATTGTGATCTGTCCTCTACAGACAGTCTGCAAAGTGTCATTTTCTTGGCTCTCACAAGTTCTATGAGGACTTGACAGAGATCATATAAGCAGGCAACATGCTATGTATATCCTGGCTCACGGTTTCCTTCCGTTACACTGCATTACATTCTGACAAGATCAGAGAAGTATTTTGAACATATATTCACCCAGAGGACAAAGGATCTCATTTATCAATAAATGTCTGTGCCAAAGCAACCAGATTCTAGCTACACTCGTTATTCACAAATGGAGAATTAAAGGGACACTTGATTGCATTGCCATGGCCTACTATACCTGGTTCTCTTTAATAAATGAGTGAAGCCCCTACAGAAAAGCAATACAAATAAAAGATGAACTTGTTGTCCACAACAACCATATGCCAAATTTGACTATCTTAGTGTAGGGCAGTGTTTCTCAACTCCAGTCCTCAAGGCGCCCCAACAGGTCATGTTTTCAGGTTTTCCGTTATTTTGCACAGGTGATATGATCAGTTTCACTGCCTTAGTAATTACCACAGCCATTTCATCTGAGGGAAATCCTGAAAACATGACCTTTTGGGGCGCCTTGAGGACTGGAGTTGAGAAACACTGGTGTAGGGTATAGCACAAAGCTAAAACTTAATGGAGTGGAAGAAGAATCTGACACTTCTAAAAGCTCTGTGGACATTTAGGCGTCTAAGGCCTCTCTCACACCAGCGGACCGATCGGGTCCACCTGTCTGTTTTTCAGGAGGACCCAATCGGACCACACATTGTTCTCTATCGGGTGGCGGATCTCAGCGGACATGTGTTTGCTGTCACCCACCAGCATCTGGTCCGATCCGGTCCGCTAAAATCAGACGGATGGTAAAAGGTTTGCCATCTTTCCGGCGAATCAATTGACAATCGGATGGAAACAGACATGCTGTCCATTTCCATCCTACCACGCCACAGAGAACAGCGGAGCGGACACAGACTTGTCATCCGCCTGCTCAGCAGGGATCAGCTAAGAGATCCTCCGCTGAGCAGGCAGATCTGCTTGGACAGATTCTGCCCAGTGTGAAAGGGGCCTATATGCGTGTAAACACAAGCACCTTATGGACAGTTTTATGCGTTTTTTTAATAGAGGATCTTTCTGCTAGCAAGATCCTGCAAAATGATCAGTTATTTCACTAAAGCCACGTGCATGTAACTCTTACTGCTGCTGAAACAGGTGGCACACATAAAAGAAGACATAGCAGTCGATGTAGTTCCTTTACAACAGAAAAGACTTCTAGATCAGCTTCTCTCAACCTTCACATCCTGGAGGAACCCTTGAAATAATTTTCAGGTCTCGGGGAACCCCTGCTAAAACCAATAGATTGGGAGACAATGTGAAAAATGTCCATTGGTGGCCAGGGGTAGTCATAATGCACCCCCTACAGACAGCTAAAATTATTATTATTGGTGCTCTGAAGCTGGCTTTGCCAAGTGGAGTTGGACCTGGAACTATGCAGGCACCATAAAATGGGAAGTCTGTCAGCCACAGCTCAAGGAACCCCTAGACAACTCTGGAGAAACCCTAAGGTTCTATGGAACCCTGGTTGAGTATTGCCGGTTGAGTATTTTCGATAAAGATACAGAAAAAACAACCAACTGCTCACAGAGCTAATGAAGAAACACTGAAAAGCTAAACACAGTTAAAATACTTCATGTGGTTGTACATTAAATGACCTTTGGATGGTTATCTCTACATAAATATTAAAACTTAAAAGCAAGACGTAAAAACGGTGTCTTTCAATGACTACTTTCCAAAGATGAAATGGTTCTGAAATCCTTGGCTTAATCTAGCCATACGCTAGTAGATGTTTGTCTGAAATTTTTTATTTTAAGAATGTTCATTCACTTTTCTAATCGTTACTGGGGTGAAACTGACGCTCGTTTCCAACTGCAGTGAAGAGAGAATTGGAAGGAGCAGGATAGAAAAAATTTCTTGATTGCTCAAATTTCTAACAGTGTATGTTGTTTTTGTTCGGGAAAGTCCATTTACTTAATGTTAAAAGCAAATGTTTTTGAAATACTTACGAACAACATTTGTCAAGTCATCGAATATACTGATGAGAATTTTCATACGAATGTATGTAAATATACTAGCATATGACCAGCTTAGGAATGCAAATCATGAAATATTTCATAAAATTTTGTTCTGATTTTACACTAACTTGAAGGCTTTCTAAACAAGTTGTAAACATCTGTAATCTAATTACTAGCTGTACTTAGATTAGCGTTGTCACTTGCCTAGGAGGTGGCCTGTTTTACAGCTGTCACACTCCAAGCACTCTACCATAGTGGTTTGTGCTCAAGGGATACTTTGTTTGATAGACTGTTTACAAATAGGATGTCAAACTGATGGACTTGTCAGGGTTACAAAGAAGCAAATTAGCACAGCAAATAAGCAAGATTAGGTACAAAGCAGCTGCTAATGTATTACAGACACCTGAACCTGTATCATTGGGGAAAAACCTAGCCTATCTCTAAACAAGAGATTGGCAGTGTGTGTGCACTTCATTGTGTAAGCCTATGTATACAAACAATGTTGGTTTTCAGAATAAAACTAGACAAAAGGCCATCTTGCTATGTAAACTCCATGGCAGGTAAAGACATCTGGAGATTTAGTTCACAAAATACTGGAGAGCTTGGGAGACTATGGTATAAAATTAGGAAGGAAGCCATTAGGCTGAATAGTTTTGTGACCTTGGTGTTATTTGTCGGTATGAACAACATTCCTTGGCTGCTGGAGGATTTTTGTTTGTTCCAATGAACCGTGAGAGCAATTGATATTGTTGTACCTCAAACATTATAGGTCTGTGAATTGTGTAGGCAGAATCCTTGGGGTGGAAAATGAGGCATTTTAAAAAATAGTTAGCTCTACTAATTGGTGGGAAACAGGGCCACGTGGTTCAGTGTAGGGCTGCCTGCTCCACGTATCGCCTCCATTGTCAATCAAAACAAACCCTTTACTTTGTCTAATTAACACCCTACAATGGACCAGGGTGCATGGGAGGACCTAAATATATAGGACCACCAGGGCCTGTGGTGTTCTAATCTGGACTAGCATATGTGCAGTACTTTGGATCCTGGTGGGGGGGGGGAGAGGGCTGAGTGTTTTATAGTAGTAGGCCTGCCTACTCTGCCTATTTCCTCCATCCACAACAATGGCCAGGGGTGCATAGGAAGACCTAAAGATTTAAGACCACAATGGCATGTGGCACTCCTAATCTGGACCATGGCATATGTGCATTTGTTTGGATACTTCACGTATTAAAACCAGCATGCAGAGATTCTCCAACTCCTTATTGCAGAAAGGACATGATCACAAACAAGGCTCAAAACCACGAACATCACTTGTAATTTTTTTATGTTCCAGACTATGGCCAGACAAAAAACAGAGAATCTCATAATTACAACCCAAGTTATCTCTATTCATCTTTGCTTTATATGTAGAGATTATAATAAGCCTGCCCAGATAGAAGTAGGAAGGTTTCATAAAGGAATTCAAGCTCAAGCCAGTCATACTTTATCATGCAACACTATTTATCAAGTTACTGACCTGAGACAAGCATACACACCATGCAGGATCTATCAAATGCAAATATCTGCTCTTGATCAGTGACCCACCAGGTAGGTGAAGACAGATAACAACTCCAGAAATGGCAGTTCTGTCCTGACCATGTCCACAAATGTTTACACACAGCTGCCTTTCTTGAGACAACAACCTCCCATGGTGCTAATAGGTGCCCATACATGTACTCATCCAAAATAATAGAAAGAACATTTATTTTTACATCTATACTTTACTTTGTAAGCAATCCATCAACCAAACATAGTTTTAATTGTTAATAGCATGCACGCACACATCTTACAAATGTACATTGTATCTGGTTGCTCAGAAGTTACCCCTATCTGGAAGGTAAAGAGTCTGTCATCTAAAATGTTTACTTTGTACAAACAAATGTATTAATTTCATGTAAATCCTGCAGTAATTTTTTGGGCACACATGCCTGCAGTCATACATACCACATACATTACAACCAACTGTGATCGACAACATCTAATGTTCCAAGATGTATTTGGAGAGGGGCAGGAAAGAGGAACACTGGAAGAAAAACCATGTACACACAGGGCAAACCTGCAAACTGCAGATAGCACCCCATCACCGCATGACGGGAGAGTTAGCCACTTAGCCACCATGGTGGCATACATATGCATGCTGGTATCGTCATGAACATTTTGTGAATGTTTGCTGACTCAACAAGCATTGTGGGTCTTGTTTAGAGGACAAGCATAGATAGGCAGACTTTGTACTCTCACTGGATCTCAAAATTGATACCAACAATTTAAATACTTCTAAATTACCCTCAATTTCTGTGCCAACCTCTACTCACCTTGGCTTTCGTGCATGAAACCATTGGGACTGGAACATGAGTGTGCAGCTTTGTTTCCAGCTGAGAAACACATCAGAGTGTATGAGAATAAAAACATCTGTTCTAACTAAGGGATGATATCAATTTAACTATGACAAGTTAAACAGCCAACTACTCTTCAGCAAAACTTCCAGAATCCTGTGCTTGTTGAAAGAGTGGCTCTTGTGGTTCTATAGGGGGCTATATATGAGGATTTCGGATCATTTTCGTTGGAAAAAATCATATCTCCTTAGGTCCCTTTTAACCTAATAAAATAAATGCTGTTTAGTGCACGCTAAGCAAACTTTACATTGTCTGTTATACACAGTAATCATTGGCTCATTGCCAAACCACCAGAAGAGTACAATAAGGAATAAGCTATATTGTTCCAATAAATTTAAGTTTCTACACTTTTTCCAATTACTTTGATTTGATATACAGATTTTTGCATGTCAGCTATAACAAACCTATGTATTGGTTCAACCCATCAAGAACAACAAATCTAAAAAGAAAAAAGGAATAACTTGACATGCAGTATTTTTCTATCACAAGGCACCGCAATACAGCCAATGTGTATTGTGGTATGCTGTCTTTTTGCTGCTACTATGCAGTGTATGTTGGGGTGCCATTCAAAATTAAATGCACCACAACACAACACACAATGGTGAATGCATTGCTGCCCATTGTGGTAACGTGCGCTGTACCATGTTACCATATCATGACTATTTATATGAGCCCTGAAACTTTTCTCTTGTTTCCAAACTTCACAGGAAAATATTACGCACTCTGAGTGGTTCTACTGCCAATTCTACGATTTTATTAATGTGAACGATGGTGTTAGATAGTTGGAAGTTATCTTTTTTTAAATAAAAAGCAGACCTTGTTTTGGATAATTTCCAACACTGTAGTAATAGCATACAGTAGTTTAGTGTCTACTGCATTGGATAATTGGAAAAAAGGGATTTGGGGCCCTAAATGATCAATCCAATCATGTGGGCCAAGTAAACCACTAGGTCCTTACATCTTTGGAGGACTACAGTAGTAAAACCTCCCTGCTATTGGTGTTTAGACCCACCCTGAGGTTTTGGATGTTCCTGTCCACCTTGGTGTTCTGCGTAGCCCCAGCTATTGTTCTGGGGCTTCTGCCTACCCTGAGAATTTGGGTATTCCTCTATACCTCCTGTTGCATTCTCCATTAAATGGAAAAATCGAGTCCAGCAATTAGAATTGGACAACCTTGTAAGAAACCCAGAAACTCAACAGCAGAGATATCACAAAAGGGGCCCTAAAAATATAAAATCTGTTCAGTCACTTAATTCTCTCGAGTCAATGTAAAAAAAAACTACTGATTTTAAGTGGACTGGTCATTTAAAATATTCCCAAACATGATGACAAACTTAAAAAATAATGTTTATAAGTACAAAACAAGTCAAGCTGGATCATTTTCCTTCATACAAATTTAAGTCAATGTGTTGAGCTCCAATAAATTCTTTGGTATCCACTGCTCGTAATGGACTGAAGGGAAAAATATAGCTGGCTTTCAGGTCATATTAAATCACATTCTCATAGTATTGATTAGCTTTCTTTTCAGTTTCACCCCACCAGACCACCCACAGCCCACTAATTAACACAGACTACTGAAGAGCACACTCCACTGAAAGTCAAGTTTGATTTGGCTTCCTAAAGAAAGATGAGCTGTGTACAGGCTCTCTATCATTGTGCTGGGAATACAGGACCCAGTGACCTGGATAACATTAACCAAGGAATCACTGTCTTGGCCCAGGTGCAGTACAATAGGCCAGCCTTTCACTTTGTACTTTATGCTCCAACAACCAACAAAACAATTCTCACTTCATCAGAGGGGACCAAAGCACTCAACGTATCTGCATCCGTTCCCTTTTTTATAAATTCTTTTAAGGGGCCATTACAACAATAATTTTTTTTTTACTGAAACATAAGGCAAGCATTAGTTCTGCAAAATCAACAGTAAGTGTATTAGGTAGTACATTTTAAATATAACCAGACCAGTATTTAATTCCTAGGCACGATAAGCATCGCATAATGTGCTTTTCTACAGCAGGAATTGCATTGCTGCTTACTGGATAGACAATAGCTGGCGTTCCTGTTTACATTTTTCATGCCGCTCCATGTCTCTCAAAGTAGGACTTGCCCATAGGAGGCATTAGCAACCATATTTTGCACCAAGCAGCAGTCTTGGGTCTTCTGGGTGTCTATATAAGGGATGCTTTTACAGATAAATAACATGCATAAAATGTTAAATACTTATTGGAAGATTTGTGAGTAAACGAGAGGTATCCTTTAAAGTGGAACTACACTGCATCTGAGCACCACAAACCAAAATCCTGATTTAATTAATGTATAATGTTCAAAGACATTTCACCCATCCATACATGTCTCCATGCTTTATTTTGCTGAGAAATCACTTTGGCAAACACCCCCCCTAGCACTGAAACAAGACAAAAGAAAAAAGAGTGCACATCTCATAGTGGGAGATATTTAATGATAAAAATTAAAAAAAATTACACTTACAAACAAATGAGAGAGGGGGTGCGGTAAAGAGCAGGATGCTGGAGCTGATGTTTTTTCAACTACCCGCTGCTTTTATTTTTGGAGCGTACACTCCACCTAGACTCTTCTCTGGTTCATCCGCCTTTCTCAATTTATTCACACTGTGTGTTTTTCAAAACCAATTTGCTTCTTAGTAAGTCACATGGTTAATTAATTGTGAGTGAGCGCAGTTTAGTCCACAGATATCACTTGTGGTTTTATCGCCCTAGCATTTCTGGCCGTGGCCATCTTGAGTAAGGGCAGATAATTCATGTATCATTGACTTCCTGGAATGCATCTGCCCTTAGTTCAGACAGGTGGGTGTGCTTAGCTGGCGAAAACCCCTCCTACCCTCCTGAAGACTCCTGACCTCATTTGCCTAGGCCTGGAAAACAGAAGGTAACTGAGAAATGTAAAAAAAAAAGTTTAAAACAAGTAAATATTTCACAGAGGACAGCCCAATATGGGGCAATAGGTCTTATGTGGAGTTGGTGAAGCTGCAGCAGGGGCCCAGATGGCGTGCCCATGGTGTGGCTCTGCTGTCCCACATTTTCGTTAACGGCAGGCTTCTCACTTTCCCCGAACTGCAGGCCAGATTTGACCTCCCAGCTCATATGCATTATTACTACATGCAGCTTCAACATGCGCTTGCGGCACACGGGAATGCGGTGGAATGGGTTCAGTCGCCCGCCCCGGTGTTCCGTGTGCTGCACACTAGCACTGAAACAAAAGGATTTATCTCACAATGCTACCAGATGTTACTGGCAAGTCACCTACAGGCATTCCCGAGCAGGGCGGAATCCATGTGGGAGAAGGACATAGGTACACTGTCAGGGGACCAATGGGAGGAGGCGTGGCGGTCAGTCACTACTTGTTCTTTAAACGTTGCGCAGAAAGTGTCACAGCTATATATATTATTGAGGGTACATTACACCCCGCTGAAATTATATAAGATGGGTAAGCTCGGGGACCCTGTGTGTGGTAGATCTCAGAGGCACAATGGAGATCTCATTCATCTCCTGTGGAGATGCCCTAAGCTTCACAGGTATTGGACTGAGGTGGTGGGTACAATAAACAGAGTGTTTCAAACTACGATCCCTTTGGACCCTAAGTGCTGCCTGCTGGGGATCTTGGAGGAAGCGATCCCTGGGGAGTTGACCAGGGTCGCGGTCTCTAGGGCCCTGTTTCAGGCCAGGAAGCTTATTTTGATGGGTTGGAAGTCAGTCTCACCGCCTACCACCACCTCTTGGGTAGCACACATGGGGAATACTCTTATAATGGAAAAGTACATATACCAGCACAGGGGAAGCCCGAGCAGGTTTGAGAGAATTTGGTCCCAATGGCTTGATACCCCTGGCCTGAGCCCCAGGGAGCTGGTGATGTCCCGACTTTTGCAGTAAAATTGAAACCAAGCGGCCGAGGATTAATATGCTTATACATGCAAGATTGTGGTGCTGTTTTTGATGTGATCTTATATGTTGTTTTACAGTTCGCCAGCAGAGGGAAACCTTTGCTATTTTTTGTACAATGGAAACTGTTGTGATCTATCTGGTGTTCAATAAAAACCTTTTTGATTCAAAAAAAAAACAAAAAACAAGTAAATATGATATACTTTCCTATTTACCAATGCTAGCAGCATAAGGGTTAAAAAAGTAAATCTTGTGTGATAGAGTGAAGTTATGCTTTAAAGTGGCTCTGTCACTATTCTCAAATCCAAAACCAAAGACATGCCTGCAGTGAAAAGTGTTCATACCCTTCTGCACCACAGATCTTATCCACTGCCTTCATAAGGTACCCTGGCTGAAAAATACTCAGCATTCTGTACCTCTGGGAATGTCGGATGCCTATCCCTTGCTGCATGCTGTGATTCCTTCCTCCAGCTCAAAGAAAGGGAACCACAAAAGGATAGTGGGGACCATCAATTTGACATTGCCAAAAGTGTGCGAATGCTAGAGGGGTTTCAGCCAGTATAGCCTTTATAGACAGAAGACAATGGCAGCCAAAGAGTTAAGTATTAACCCTTTACTTTTGAAGCATACATTTTGGGACAGAGTCAGTTGTGTATGCTGGCAGATATACTATATTGCCAAAAGTATTGGGACACCTGCCTTTACACGCACATGCACTTTAATGGCATCCCAGTCTTAGTCCGTAAAGTTCAATATTGAGTTGGCCCACCCTTTGCAGCTATAACAGCTTCAACTCTTCTGGGAAGGCTGTCCACAAGGTTTAGGCTTGAGGTCAGGACTCTCTGCAGGCCAGTGAAGTTCTGCTACCCCAAACTCGCTCATCCACAATATATTTCCATAAATATTGGGCTACCTCTCCAAATCATTTGGTGGACGGGGGGATTATGGTGTGGGGTTGTTTTTCAGGGGTGGGAATTAGAGTGGAGACTGCGAGCCAGGCCTTCTTGTCCAACATCAGTGCCTGACCTCACAAATGGGCTTCTGGAAGAATGGTCAAACATTCCCATAGACACACTCCTAAACCTTGTGGACATACTTCCCAGAAGGGTTTAGGCTGTTATAGCTGCAAAGGGTAGGCCAACTCAATACTGAACCCTATGGAATAGGACCCCTTTCACACTGAGGCGGTTTTCAGGCATTTTAGCGCTAGAAATAGCCTCTAAATAGCGCCTAAAAACCGCCTCCCATTCATTTCAGTGTGTCTTTTCACACCGGGGCGGTACGCTTGTGAGACTTTAGGAAAAGTCCTGCAAGCAGAATCTTTGAGGCAGTTTGGGAGTGCTGTATACAGCATTCCCAAAACGCCTGAAACAAAGAATCGCCTGAAAAGCTATTCGGAAGCGCCGCAACACAGGCATTTTTTAACCCATTCTTTGGGGTTAAAAGCACCCCGCTAGTGGCCGAAAAGCACCACCTAACAGCGCTAATGTGGCAGCGGCTCAGTGTGAAAGGGGATGCCATTAAAGTTCATGTGCAAGTAAAGGCAGGTGTCCCAATACTTTTGGCATTAAAGCGTATATTAAAATGTTGTGCTTAGACTGATGCATACCTATCTCTGAAATAATAGAATGATTGAAATCCTACATGTAAAGAAATGACAGAGCTAAACATGACACCAAAAAATGTAAACTTTCAAATTTAGATTTCCATCCTGATCTGCCAGAAGTGTCTTCTATATGTTTCAGCTATCTCAAATTATATGGATATATATTTCTGAGATGACTCATTTAGTAAAATTACATTTCTCTATTAAGGAACAAACGTGTTCCAACTTCAAAAGAGTCTCAGATTCGGCCAAGAGCTTCTCCAAAATGCACAGTAACTTGCTGAGCAGATCTGCAACTTTGTTGATGTTTCAAAAATCATCATCAAAAACCTGCACAATCCCACTAGTAGACATGCTATAAGCTTTTGAAGTGGCTTTAAACGATTTGTGAGTCAGTGTCTGCTTTGAAAAAATAGCCTTTATTCCCCGAAGCCTCGGGGTAATAATTTTGGATCTTACTAACGGGGAGAGTGAATAACCGTATAGCTATTCCAGCGCAGACAATATACCATAAAGCAAGATTAATGAATCCATAAGGAGAACTGATTCAGTGTTCTGATTCAGCTATGAAGGGGCAGCTGATCTCTCAATCGGGGGGGGGGGGGGGGGGACATTGTAGATCATGCTTACGGTTAGAAGTGGAAACTAAAGAGGATGTTGATGACCAATCTCTCAGTTTGGAAAGGATGATGACACAGAATTGAATAAACCCCCAACTTATTCATTTGTGGGCATTAGTTTAAAATCTGCTCTAAATGCAGTTTCTGGACCCTGCAGCTATTACTGGATACTAATTTATTAATATGAAGAATCCCGTAGAAGTAGCACAAAGTCAAAAAAGATTATAGCCAGGTTGTTGGAGGCGGTTTCTCTGCTGAAGTGGACAGGTCGCGTATCCCACCCGTATCAATCCAAAACGGACATTAGCTTTGTAAAATAGTAACCTCTAAATGTAGATCTTATTTGCAAATAGTGACATGGCCATAACAGAGGGGAGCATGGTTCTGTGATCAGGCTGGAGTTAGAACTGACCTAAAGTTACTGCACTGGTAGGCCCAAAGCCATCAAAAATCACATATGCCAACATGAAGAGGAAACATTTGTCTGGTTTTTCATTTCCCACTTATATTAACTGAGTCCTGTAAAGTGTTCATAAAAAAAGAAATGAGTAAAAAAAAATCCTTATGTACAAGGCTGGTCTAAGCTGGCAGTGTGAATCTCGAGCTCCTTCTCAGCATGCCATAATGGTCAATGGTGGGAGGCAGAGACACAGTGCTGTGGCTCCAAAGGGGTCAATGTAAATATTAAAGTGTTACTAAACCCAGGACCCTGCATTCACTATATCTGGTCTACCACAGTACACAGAACATGGAAATGCATAAGTTTTAGTAAATACAAACTGCTAAATACCTTTTCTCACCAGCAGTTAGAGCAGTCCTAATACTTCTATCAGTGTCTGGTTAAAGTTTGTAGCAGAAGTTTTCATTCTCCTCTGACTATCCAATGAGGCTGCAGGACCCCTGACCCTCTTGTCTGGACAGTGCTGATTGGCTATGTGCTGATCCAAGGTTTCTCAACTCCAGTCCTCAAGGCGCCCCAACAGGTCACGTTTTCAGGATTTCCCTCAGATGAAACGGCTGTGGTAATTACTAAGGGAGTGAAACTGATCAAATCACCTGTGCAAAATAATGGAAAGCCTGAAAACATGACCTGTTGGGGCGCCTTGAGGACTGGAGTTGAGAAACAACTTATGCCAGGAAATTTTCCACCCCCCGCTGGCCAAAGTCCGGCCCTCCAAGAGTCTGAAGGACAATAAACCGGCCCAAGGAAAAAAAAAACTCTCTAGCAATTTACACCAAACTGAGCATGCCTCCAAGACTCTGTTCTATCAGGAGATGCATTGGGGACAGTAAAAGAAGGGGAGAATCAGAGAAGACAGGCTCAAATAGCCTTTTTACACAATGCAGACGATTAACCTCTTAGGTTCCACAGTGAGTACAACAGCCATGCTTTACTGCATATACAGACTGATTTTACTGTTGTGGGTTTAGTAACACTTTAACACAGGTACTGTAAGAAACATTTTAGGCCAGGTCAGGTCCACATAAATTTGCATTTAAACAGACTTTGTCACCTTGCTTATTTCGGGCAAATAGGCAGTGTCTTTGAAATGGGGACCCAACTCGCTTATACTCCACTTGCCTGCACTCCCCACCTTTCTTTCCTCTGTGGCAGATGAAACTAGAATGTCCTAGTGTCTGCTGGTGTTGGACACCAGACAAGTCAGACAATAGGGGGACATCACTTTTTCTGTTTTGTGACAGTGCTTTGGCCTTGTGACTGGCTGCTAGACATCAGCACTGTTAAATTAGAAAGAGTTGGTCACATGCTTCCCATACCCAAATACCCATTATTTGCACTGCCTGCTACAGAGGAAGGATCAGCAGGGAAGTTTTGGCAAGGTGTGTATAAGTGGTTGGGTGGGGGGGGGGTGGCAGAACTTTACCAAGTCACTGTCAGGTAACAGTGTCTCTTTAAGATTTACTGGTACTTTATATTAGCCCACTAATAAACACTATTCAGCTGAAAAAATAAAAAAAAATCAAGACAGACACAGCTCAGTCACAGGTGAGTTGAAGGATGCCTAAAAAAACACTAAATTATGGTATTTTGCGGCTTCATGGAATTTTTATTTCCAGAGATCTGCACTTCCTATAGTGGTCTATGTCTAACCCGTATTACTAGTAATTTACAGCAAACCCATTACCCTAAAATCACACAGGGGTCAAGGAAATCAAACAGAATCGTATTACTTGCAGACGTTGTATCTTGCCAGCATATTAGTTTCAATTTAGCCTACACGTTATCGAGTATATTCAGCATTACAGATCAGTCTACGTTTTCTATGGCTGCCTGCCAATGCTTCAAATTATTATTAGTCTACTATTGGCAACACTGGCCCCAAAACTTCAGAATGCTGGAGAATGGTCTCATAACTTGACAGACATCCAAACCCATGCTAACCAGCAAGCACAGGAGACGCCATCGGCCCTTAAAGTTGGAACCTTTCAAAACAAACTCAAATTAACTTTGCCTTTCAAAAGAGGAGAGCATTGCATAACAAAAATAAAACACCTGAAGTTATAGGTAGGAGATTCCGCCTAAACTGACCATACTGGATTCCTGTAAGGAAAATGTTATCTTGTGTAAATGTCTCAGACAATTATTTAACCTTTGGTTTAGCCAAAACTGATAAAACATGTTCCTATGTAACCTGCAAAGCCTAGGAAGTAGCAACTTTATTTTTTTACTTGGTCGTATCTATATCTATGCATGAGAGAGCTGGGCACATTGCCGTTTAAGCTTTTATGTTACCTCGGCTGGTTCAGTGACTCTGAAAGACAAATGCAATTTCATTCACCTGTAGATATTAGGTAATAGACCAGCTATTCTCAACCACGGTTTCGTAGAACCCTATGGTTACTCCAGAGGTTACTAGGGGTTCCTTGAGATGTTTTACCCCCCATTTGATAGTTCCTGCATATTCCCAGAGCCAATGTCACTAAACGAGTCAGTAGCATGACACAAATTATCTTTTTAGCCATCTTTAAAGTGGTAGTAAACTTGTGTCTTCTACTTTTACCTACAGGTAAGCTTATAATAAAGCTTACCTGTAGGTAAAATGAATATCTCCTAAACGTACACCGCTTAGGAGATATTCCAGTGAGCAGCTGCCGGTGACGTCAATGGGGCATGCGCTTTGAAGGAACTGCATACCCGTGCCGTTCCTTCAGAGTTGTGTGCCATGGCAGAGACTCCTGCGGGCATGATGCTGGAGTGATGTCAACGTGGCCATTCAAGCGGCCGCAGCTCGCAAAAAAGTCCGGGTGAAGATGGAAGCCCTGTCAGCGGACACAGCGCACTGCTGGAGGGCTTAATTGTAAGGTAAAGCACATTATTTTGCAGGAGGACTTGCCCTATTCAAAATTTCTCTGCGTTTATTACCGCTTTAAGGGTGCCGTTTTGACCACCACTGTAGGGAGATATTCTTCCCAATGCCCACCAATGAAATTTTCCTACTTCTATTTTTTTCTACATACCATTGGCATTTTTCCTACTGACCGCCAATAAATTGGTTTTAGAAGGGCTTCCCTGAGCCTGAAAATTATTTCAAAGGTTCCTCTAGGCTATAAAGATTGAGAATGGCTGTTCTAGACAATACTGGCACTTATATATAAACAGCTGATCTTGTGGCCCATAATTGCCCTACAGTGGGCAATTCTACACAAACACATCATTCAGATCTGAGCTATTCTTAAGACAGTATTGATACATCATTTGGGTCCCTCACCTTCCCCTTCTTAGATGATGTTAGGGCAGACACACCGCCACATACACAAGAAATTGTGGGAACTGGCACCCCTGTAGACAATAGCAGGGATTGCCAGCTCACGCGCATACCCCACTGACTACTGCGTGTCATATATAGGCATATTTGCTATGGAGGTTTCAAATTATAGAAGGTACATTCGTACAAAAAGTATAGGCCAGAATTCACTGAACATAAAAAGACATAAGGCCTCATTTACAAAGCTTTAAACACAAGAATAATGATCTTTATTTTACCCATGCAATTTATGGCTATTACTTTCAAAGCTCATAAGATGGGCTGAAAATTACACACTTTTTTAAAATTAAAGTGGAAGTAAAGGCAAAACCTAAGTGACTCCAAGCCTACTCCTACCTACATCCTAAACCTAATCTATCTAACCCTGTAAGGAAAAGATCGCTATACTTACTGTCAACTGAAGGAAGAAATCATACATTGGACAGATGTTGCAAGTTTGCAGAAATTTTATCTGGCACTGTACTGCACAAACACTGTACATGCTGCATATTATATCATACATTGTTCCATGAACTTCCATCATGAGTGGAGCTTAAAGAATTTTTCCAGGCATTGGCATGTTAAACATAGTTACATTGGTTCAGCTTGGATCAATGTACGGTAATACCATTCCTGGCCGATGCCCCTGGAAGCTGGAAATGACAGAGGTAGACACCGCTACTCCAGTGATCTCCACTAGCTTCTGGGTCCTGTCCCCAGTGGCAAGCCTGGACGAGATGGAGAGGCAGAAAGGTGACGTCATGCTCTCCACCTCGTCCAATTTAGAGAACGCTTTTGCATTTGCTCAAACTATGCAAACTATTCTGTGAATGGTGCTCCTGGGCCAAACGGCTGACCTCCTGTGTTTACAATGCAAGAGAGCATATTAATGCGCACATTGATAAATCGTGTTATCTCTTAATGATCTGATCACTTGGAAATGAACAATTTGCAGCCTTCTTGTATAGTGTGTTTACTAACCTGACACGTGACGTTACTAAAACCATGTGCTTCCATCCCGAGTTGTAGATAGGTCTGCATGATTTGGCATTATATTTGGAACATTCCTCAAAATCAACTCATTTATAAATAATTCTTATTACCCCAGTCATTCTGGAATTATCTGCTGTCCAAAAGTCCATGCAAATCATATATAACTTTTTTGCAGTTTCTCTTCCCATGTGGATAATCTGGCATAATTTGACCAGATAGCCAATTTTGCCAATAAGACTGTATGAGATCACAGGTTCATATATACAGTGCCTATAAAAAAAATATTCACCCCCTTGTAAATTTTCCTATTTAATCATCTCAGAACATTGATTTACAGTTGATATTTTTCCACTCTTTCATGTTAAAGTAAAAACCTTCAGGGGAGTACGGTAAATACTTTTTTTTTTCTTACAGGCCCCGTATCCTAACAAAATGCTTTCTGACATTACCACTGGCAGGAAAAATACAGCTTACCTGTATACCTTTTTAAACGCCAGAAGAATATCTCCAAGTCTCAGACTTGTCTAGCATTTATACAGTGCCAGCAGCTTCCATTTCAACGCATATTACAGATAACACAAGGCAGGCAAGCTTGTGACAAAAGAAACTTGGCTCCTTACTTTGCTGTCCATGTTAGCTAGACACCTTAATAAAGATCATTTCTAATGTCTGCAAACTGACATCCAAATGACCCCTGAAAGCGCTCCGTTTACCCAATTCTGATATATCTATTGAAATATGAACACAGTAAATTTCCATGAAACTGGAAAACATGAAACTGCCATCAGGTACCTATTAATTCACATACAAAGAAGTATATAATCATTCATATCAGTCTCCACCCTGAAAATTAACAATCTACTGTCCTTACAGCACAAGCACACCAATGGGCCAATTGATATAAAAGGCTATTAAAGCCCAATTGGCCTTCACAGTTTAAATCAACTAAATATATTCCAGGTGCATCAAACAAAAAAAGGTGTTCAATGTTTACAGTTAATTTTCTTTATAAAGCAGCCGCAGCCTGAGATGAAAAGCCTGTCCTCTGCCAGCATGCTGCAGAGTGGAACCTTTGTTCATTGTGGGGGAAGCAGTGGTCCTATTGCATAAGTCGGATACGCCCTTAACAAGTCGGACCTATAGCTCTGCAATCGGCAAAGCTTAAAGCACATGATCCCTGCTGATTGGAGAGTTCTGGCTCTGACTCACATTGGGTGTGTCAGACCTCTGCAAAGACATTACTGCTTCGCTATAGAGAGCAAGGATTCCACTCTGGAGCATGCTGGCAGGGAACAGAATGCTACATGTGATTGTGCAGAACAATCAGAACCGCTCTGATCTGTTCTGGGATCCCAAAGGAGAGGGGAGGAAGAACAGCAGGGTTTTCAAACCCCAGGACTGTTGCACCAGGCTGCGTGGATGGTGCAACTGTATCATCCACAGACATCAGTGCAATGGGATCTGGGGGAGTTGGGTGGTTCTGAAAAGGTGAACTAACCCTTTAAACTGAAAGTTCATTGCAGCTTTTATCCAATAGCAATTTTTTAGGGCATCGCAAGCCCAAAAACTGGGGGCCCATTCACATCTTTGCACTCTTTTGCATTATTGAACAGGTTGTAATGTGTACTGCAATAGGGCAGCCAAAGTACTACAATACAGGTAAAATGGACATGATATGCTGTAATAATGTGCTGGGGTGCCACTTGGTGTAAATGGGCCCTTTGTGGAAACCCAATAAAATAAAAACACTCATTGCAGTTAGCTCCCTTGGTTGAAGCTGGACCCAGGGGTCCCATTGTTACTCACTAAGCCACTTTGCTGTCCCCATGTTTTCATTTTATCACCAGCACCACCTGAGCTACTTTTTAAATCGGCTTCAAGTGATTGTAAAGTCTTGTTTTTTCTTCCTATAAAAATAACAAACATGTCATACTTACCTGCTCTGTTGCAGTGGATTTGCACAGAGTAGCCCAGATCTTCCTCTTCTTGGGTCCCACTTCTATGCTCCTGGCCCCTCCCTGTTCAGTGCCCCCACAGCAAGCATTTTGCTATGGGGGCACCTGTGCCAAGCCACAGCTCCCTGTGTCCATTCAGACACGTAGCCCCGGCCCGGCCCCACCCCCTCTCTCCCCTGATTGGCGAGCTGACTTTCATTGACAGCAGCGGCAGCCAATGGTGCTGCTGCTGCATCTCAGCCAATCAGGAGGGAGATTCTCGGACGGCTGAGACACTCGTGGACATCGCTGGAAAGAGAGGGACCTCAGGTAAGTGTTAGGGGGGCTGCTGCACACATAAGGCTTTTTATCTTAATGTGTTATGATAAAAAAACTTCTGACTTTACAATCCCTTTAACTGAGGTTGATCTATGCAAATTAGAGCAAACACGGACCCTGGTGCACTTAGCAACCATATTTGTGTTCCTTGTTTATCGAAAATAAAAACGAAGCTTGTATAGACAGGGTCTTCTTCTCCTTCACATCCTTGTACTTGTTTTGTCTGGAGTTTCTAAATCACACCCCTTTTACTACTGTTCCATGTTACATAATATGATGGCGTAAATAATGAACAAACAAAATGAAGGCCATAATAGACATCCCCGTCACCCTTGACCCAGTTTTTTTCTAAATCAGCTCTAATTTTCCTACAAGCTACAAAGACTAAAAAGAAGGAAGTTAAAATGGACAACGTTTAATAGTAGATTCAAAGCAAAAACTTTGATTTATTTTGAATAGAGTAGAAAAGGGTTAAAATTGCTGTCTTTTGTTTCTCTGCAAAATCGGTGTCCCATTAAGGCGATTTCCCTTCACTTCCTGTACAGTAGACTAAATAGGAAATGAGAGGATATCTTTACAATGTGATGGAAATCCCTCTTACACAGTTATATACCGTATTTATCGGCGTATAACACTCGCCGGCGTATAACACGCACCCCAAGTTTAGGAGGGAAGTTTAAGGAAAAAAAACGTAATTTAAATGCCCATCAATGCAGCCTTATCGGTGTCCATCTGCAGCCTTGTCCATCATTGCAGCCTTGCCCAGTTTCCATCTGCAGCCTTGCCCAGTGCCTTTTCAGCATTGCCCAGTGCCTTTGCAGCCTTGCCAGTCTCTTTGCAGAATTGCCCTGATTTAAAATTGGCGCCGATTTCCGCTGACTGTGAGCGGAGAGGAGCAAGCGGAGCCGAGATACAAAAAGCCGAGTGTACTTCGGCTAGACTCGGCTCTGCTCACAGTCCCGCCCATCTCCACTGATTGCGAGAGGAGAGGAGCGAGCGCCGCTGAAATACAGAAAGCCGAGTGTACTTCAGCTAGACTTGGCTCTGCTCACAGTCAGGGGCGTGACTGCGAGAGGAGCCGAGTAAAGCCGAGTGTACTTCGGCTTTGTGCATCTCGGCTCCGCTCGCTCGTTTCCTCACAATCAGCGGGGGATCGGCGTATAACACGCACCCACGATTTTCCCCCTGATTTTAAGGGGAAAAAGGTGCGTGTTATACGCCGATACATACGGTAGTTACATTGTAGGTTAGGTTGAAAAAAGACACAAGTCCATGAAGTCCAACCTGTGGTCCCGGGAACGAGTGTCCACATTGGAAGATTTCCTCTCTATTTCTGTTCTGGTGACAACTCAAAATTTTCATTTGACTTCACTTTTATTCCTGGTGATCAGGACAATTAGAGAAGCTCAATCTCTTTACTGGGGACACAGACAACAATACAACCCTAAACAGGAAATCTAACTTCTCAAGAATTTATCTTAAGTTATACTTTAACCATGTCATCGGTAGCTGGAGTATCTAAAGGAAATGTATGTGGTTATCAGCAATGACATGGTCTGTTTAATTGCAAATGCAATTACTGTTGCTGTGATGGATGCGCTAAAAGGTGGTCACCATTATTTAAAATAAGGTTAGAGGAGAGCTGGTTGATTACCAGCTGGAGAGGCCTCGCTGCTCAGTTTTAACTTGTTCAAAAGCCGCTCTGATCATCCAAAACCAGAAAGTAATTAGCAGAACGTTGTTTGAAGTCCCATGTGAAATAAGGAGGTCAGTCACAATCAATTTGCCAAATGACACAATCTTCAGTCCCACTCCCAACACTAAACAGAGGTCTCCAAATTTGCTTTTAAACTAGACTGTTTATATGTACTTAGAGTCCACAACAAGAAACAGCTAGAAACTAGAAGAAACATCCACTATTGTCTCTCCAAGAAAGACAAGAACATCAATTTATAAGAGTTTAAATCACTAAAAGAACATGTTTAAAGATTCCCTCTGCATTCACAATGAGAGTTTCTTAAACTTTTACAACAATAGTAAGTAAAAATAAATGTTTTTCTAGTGTGTTAGGGCTCTGGAAACATTTGTAAGTAGTTATGAGCTTGAGCGTGTTCAGATCCTAGTCTGAACCTTCCTGATCCTAAGCAAGCCCATCAGAAAGCTGTGACCTGTACTGGGCCAGGAAAAACATGCACCCTTGGATGGAGCACCAAATGATAAGAGGGTCAAACTAATTTATTAATTTTTTTTAATGAAAAATAGTCAACACATTTTGTTGTCTTAATTGCTCACCCAGATACTACTGGCCAGTAATTCTCCTAATCCAGCAATCAATTTCCCTACAATTTTTCTACATAGATTCACACAGGAAAGTCCACTCAAGGCTCTTTATTTAAAAATATTTTAAAGCTATTCTTTAAAAATTCAAATACCAAACATGTTATACTTACCTGCTCTGTGCAATGGTACTGCACATAGCAGATCCGAACCTCCTTTTCTGGGGTCTTCCACCGGTGCTCTAGGCTTCTCCTCTTCTCCGAGTGCTCCCATAACAAGCCGCTTGATATGGGGGCACTTGGGCGGGTGAGCTCCCGAGCTGGGCTGTGTTTATCTATATACACCCAGCACTTCCCCCCCCCCCCTCACCCACTACCTTCTCACTGGATTAGACTGACAGCAGCAGGAGCCAATGGTGCCCACTGCTCTTTGGCTGGGCTATTCCACACTTATACAATGGGCGTGTATACATGCAGGTGCAGGGCAGGAAATGCCTCAGTCGCCTATGGTTGGCACAGTACAGTAACAGCTTACGGTGGGATCACTCAGGTGGGTTTGGACTAGGATCCAATCACACCAAAGCTCATCCCTATTTGTATGGCTCTGTTTACACCAGTTACTAATGTGCTTTATGTACAAGACATATACCAGATAATGCATTGGCACTGATCAGGTTGTTAAACATTTTGTCACAGTTGAAACACATTGTGGTGTTGTTGGGCACTAAATACTCTTGTAAGTGGGTACCAGAGTATAACAGCTTTTTACAAGCAACCACTGACTAAATAAAGGTGAACATTTTTTTTTAAATATGCATAAAATATGCCGTATGTAGAGAATTTTCAATCCCTTAACCTCCCTAGCGGTATGATTCTGTCAGATTTTAGGTGCTGAAAGCGGTACCATTATTCTGCATGGAAATTTGGCGTTTTATATTGCAGGCCTGTAATTCTTAGGAATAACTCACTTAAATCTGTCCAAACAAGAGTCTAGTAGACATCCCGGGTATGATAAAGTTCAAAAAACAAAATTATACATTATAATAAAATAAATAACTATAAAAAAATTATAACAAATAATATAATAATAAAAATAAAAGTGTTTTTCAGTGTTTGATGACGAATTTCCCCACAAATCGCTATCGCTTAATTCTGCGAGTGATTCTAATTTATTATCCGTTTTTTCTAGCTGGTCTAAAACCACTTTTGACATAAAGGGACACTTTTTGGTTGCTATGGACAATCTTCAAATTCCAGGCAGAAAGAACAGTTTTTATAATATAAAAGTGCATGCAGGACACTGGGCAGACCACTAGGGACAATGGGGGTGTGTAATTATTTTATACAGTACTGTAATCTGTAAGATTACAGTGTACTGTATGTATACTGTGTTTTTACTTTTTTGAATTTGGCGCCGATCTCCGTCCCCGTGCGTCGTAACGTCGCAGGGAACGGAGCTCAGGCGGCACTCGGAAGTGTGTGAATCGAGCGAGGAGACACGGCTCGATCACACAGCGGGGAGGCATCGCAGGATCCAGGGGACAAGGTAAGTAACTCTGCCTGGATCACTGCGATGCAGCCCGAGTCTGGCTCGGGGTTACCGCTTTTGGTGCTGAAATTGAACCCCCAGCCAGACTCGGGAATACCGCTAGTAAGGTTAAAAGAACAACACTTTAAGTGTAAGGTGACCAGATTTTAATTTTTTTTTACTAGTAATGGCGGCAATCAGCGACTCTCTGCCCGTCGCCGCCACCACCCGCCTCACAGCCTGTTAAGTCTTACTCTCTGGGCCCTGGCTACTACTGGGTTGGGAGCAGAGGAAGATCACTCCACCAGGGAAGGCAAGGAGATATGCAGGCAGGCGGCTGGCCCGGGACTTGAGCCAAGGCAGAAGAACATGCGAGCGGAGCTGAATGGGCATGCACCCGAAACTGAAGAAATATTCCCTCCGCTCCGACCAGCACATGATCATCAGAAAGGGGCACAGATAATGAAAAAAAAAAACACCCCCCTAAGCTAGTAGGAGTGGCGGAGCAGGGGGGTGCAATTCAGATTATTTTTTTTTATTCTGCACTGACTGTCTTTGAAATTGCCACAGCCCCTGTTCAAATCCAATCCGGGGACAAAACCGGGGACAGACTTGGTCCAGGGACAGTGTCCTCAATCCGGGGACTGTCCCCTGAAACCGGGGATGTCTGGTCACCCTACTCTAGTGTGGACAGATCCATATGGGAATATTACAATCACCATGTCCAAGCATTTTGCCAGCATCTCAAACAACTGTGAAACGCTTGGTAAAAATAAAATAAGGTATGGCGTGAAAGTCACTATATAGGATTTGAGTGTTGGCAAACTGAAGTTGGTTTCCGATTCCCTGTTTAACAAAATATCGGAGCAACATTTTATTTTTTTTGTTGTTTAAAGATTTTTATAATTAATTCACACTACAATATTGCTGCGTTGCTTGCGTGCTGACATCATTGCGTCCTGATCCCTGGAAGCGCAGGTCGAATTGTTTGCTGGCAAAAGACTGTACAGTTTTTGCAGTCTTAACTATATTAATAAAACTATTGGATGGTTTTACACTATTGGAGCGTTTTATCCCTCTATACCTCTGTCCATGGTGTCTGATGTGACTGGTCTGGAGGAAACCATTGGTTGTCAGTTCCCACAGGAGGGCATCTCTATCTGCAAAACCTCATTGGTGATTATGATCATTGCTTAATTTGACCTTTCTAGAGATAGAGGGTCAATAGTATCTGGTAAGCCCTCTTATTGGAGATGGAGATTTCACATGAGGAGCTTCATATAACTGCAGGTGTTGGATCCCTCTCAATACATTTTTAAGGAAGATTTCTCTACTAATTTCTCATTAATCTTTAATCTCCATATTACAATATTATTATGTTTTACTGAATGTGTATTTAATTTACTTTGCATTGCATAAGCGCGGCTCCGTTTTCTATATATTTGTATACACTACAATAATTTCATCAACCTCAAAACAGGTTCAACTATGTATAGAGATCACTTCAGTGTGTGTCTATATTTGTAGCAAAGAATTTCTTATGATGATGCATATTCTCATCTACAGACACCGGTGACGTTATGCAGATTGCATCAACATATATTTAACTAAGCAATAGTGTTTTAATTATGACCCTAAGACTCTTATGTTATGAATGGTAATATGAGGACTCCTCCTTTAGCTCCCTCACCCTACATGCATCTACCACGCCTAGTACCCACCGCCCCCTTCTCTGATTCCAATTTAGAAGAAGGTTTCACCAGTCTCACCCTCACTGGTGCTCTTCCTAGGGCCTCCTGACTAGGCACTTGTCCTATCCATGGGTGACGTGTACTGCATAAACACTCACCAGGGTTCTCCTCCCTGTTGACCCGTCATATGATCACAGGTCAAACCCTACTTATTGCCAATGTGTCAAGATTTGAAACAAGAAAATACAGGATTATAACAACCTCGAAAAAGCCTGTCCTCTCTTTCTAGGAACATTATGACCTGTTTGTACATTGGTTGGAATGTGGCACTTCTAAATCAATCTAAAATAAGGAATTCATAAAATAAATAACTCCCAAAAAAATGTACAAATTTCACGCAAATCACTTCAGTGAAAGGGAGAATTAATAAAGGTGACGAAGGAGGTGTTCTGTTGCACAATGCTAAGGACTACAGTATGTTCCACAATGTCTGCAGAAAGTACTCATCACTCAATAATTCCTCTATTAATAGCCCAGGGAGTAAGTGACAGAAAACGCCAAACCTGACCTTTCTATACTGCTTTGTGAAATATGTTGACGGACACGTCCTGTACGGAGATAAAAATGCTTGATCAACGCTTCTCCAGATTAGGGAAACAACGCACTAGACCTAGAGGAGGAGACCTTGAAAAAAATAGCAGTGGATTTTGTTCTTTACATCACTGTAAATCTTGCTTGCATGACCGCATCACGTTGGTTTTAGAGAAATCACTAAAGACAAGGCCATAAATGCAACCACAAATTTGCAATTACCAGACCTTAACATGGCTCTACAGACCACACACATACAGCAGAAGCAGCCATCTTGTGAGCTGATGTATTTTTTAGGGTTTAAGACAAAAATAAAACTTCAATAATCTGGACAAAGATCTATTTTTCACTTTAGTGACTCACCAATACAGGACTTACATCAGAATGTTCCTTTTTTGAGGACCTGCAGGCAGACTAATGTGTCTAAGGTCAGTTGACTTTACCATTACATCTGACCACTCTGGTACCATAGACCAGTGGTTATCAACCCTGTCCTCAGGGCCCACTAACAGGCCAGATTTTATGTATTACCTTGGGGAGATGCAGACTAGAATACTGCAATCACCGAGCAGCAAATGATATCACCTGTGATGTATTTCAGTTATCTTGCAAACCTGGCCTGTTATTGGGTCCTGAGGACAGGGTTGATGACCACTGCCATAGACAATGTAAGTCCTGCACACTTAAGCTGGACATAGATTCATCAAAACTCGACTGTTTCAGGTATGGCGAAGCGCTAACAGAATCTTGGACCTGTCATTGTTGGGAAGGCAGCATAGTGGGAGGAAGGTGGACTATAATGTGCAGGTTTCCTATGCATATTCGCACAATATAGCCAGAGATCAGCCCCGCCAACATAGCTTTACTTCCACTTTAAAAGAGCCACTTGTAGACATCATCAGAAGCCCATGTGACAGGGTGGCAATGCAGCAGCACAATTAGGAGACAAGGAAAAAGCACTAAAAACAATGAAAGCTGCAGATATAAAATTACTGAAAATTACTTTTGAAATTACATTCACATGTAAAGCTTATTTGGAGATTTTAGTACTTTGTTTACATCTATTTTAACCAGCTCGGCTCCAGAGCAACTTTTTTTAATTTGTCACATACATGTAAAAATCTTAATTTTTGGAAATAAAATTACTTAAACTCCAAGAACATTATATATTTTATGAAAGCAAAGGGCCTGTAGAACAAAAAGGTGATCGTTGCAAATTTTTATTTACCATGATATTTGCGCAACTGTTTATTAAATGCACATTTTCAGGAAAAAATATAAACGGAATTTTGGAGCAATAAACAAACCATATACGGTAATACCCATTTTTGGTTAAAATATAAAAGATGAGGTTGTATCAAGTAAGTAAATACCAAACATTCCATGTCTTAAAATTGCGTGCGCCTACGATCTTGCCAAAAACAATGGTGCTCAAAAATCACCATAGAGTACAAAAATTACCGCTCCAAAAAAGACTCACCCCTATGAAACAAAACCTCTCCAGGAACAAAGAGTGCCGGCAATGCACAAGGCAATGGAAGAAAAGTAGATATCTGGACAGCCGCACTCCAATCCAACGTGGCTTTTATTGGATAAAAAATATAATAAAACAGGCACTACATGTCACAGCAACGGAACAAAATAACAGGGACAGCTAACGCGTTTCACACTAAAGAGTGCTTACTCATAGCTGCTATGAGTAAGCACTCTTTAGTGTGAAACGCGTTAGCTGTCCCTGTTATTTTGTTCCGTTGCTGTGACATGTAGTGCCTGTTTTATTATATTTTTTATCCAATAAAAGCCACGTTGGATTGGAGTGCGGCTGTCCAGATATCTACTTTTCTTCAAAAATCACCATAGGTGACGCTTTAAAAACCTTTACAGCTCATCAAATTAAGAGTTACCTAGGAGCTCTTGTGCTAGAATTACTGTTCTCAGTCTAACGTTCGTGATGATATGTCACACGTGTAGTACGAACACCCTTTACATACGCGTGCACAACCTAGGCTTGCGTTTGCGCAGGTGTGCAGAGCAATGGGGGTTTCAGCATTTTTATTTTAATAGATTTTATTATGATTGTATTTTTTTTACGTTTTTCTTTTAGTTATTTCTTTATTTTTACTTGATTGCTATCACAAGGGGTTAATATATAATAGCAATGGGCAGGGGACAGGTACTCTTTATGGAAACATTAGGGGTCTGATAGGCTCCAATGTCTCTCCTGTCCTTCACACTATCTAACCAGCTTGGTTAGATGTGTCCCCTGGCTGTACTGGCCAGGAAATGGTGCATCTGAAACCGGAAGTGACATCACTTCCGGTTTCATTGTTTGCATGTGGGATCGAGGCATGGGTTTGCCTCGGTCTCACAGCAATCTCTCCTCCCTAGCTGGCTAAACAAAACCCACACAGCAGCCATCAGGTTGTAATTAAAGGTTCACTCTTTGGATGTATGTAGTACGTCCAAAGAGCTAAACTGGTTAAAGTGGAATTCCAGGCTAAAACTAAACTATTCCTAAAAATGTCCCCTTCCTAACACCTATTCTGACTAACCTGCGTAAAGCCTGGTACACACTTAGCTGTACTAAGGATCCGACATTAATACAACGATCTCCCCCGCTGAGCTGTTGTGTTCTGACAGGGCCCAGCCATTGGCTAAGAGCGCTGGTCGGGAGCCGGTTAGCTGCTGGTTTTTAAGCATGCTAGTCCGACGGAAGCCGGCCAAATTTGTCTGTCTTCTGGCGGACTGGCTGGCATACATACTGGCCGAATGTCTGCAGGTCTTTTTGAACTGGCCGATGTTGGCCACAATTCAGCCTGTGTGTAAGGGCTTACGAAAGATCTGTCATGTGATCTTGTCTGTGTCAGCCAGAGCTGCTACAGGGAAGGGGCGAGAACACTCAATGGCTGGTAATACCTGGGAATGGTAATGTCATCCATAGGCTCCTATGACCCATTTGTTGTTGGTGCTCCCTCCTCTCCCCTCCTCACGTAACTGTACCGGGTGAGCGGTAAGTATATACATCTTTCTTATACAGGTTAGTGAACATAGGTGTTAGGAGGGAGAGCGTTTTTAAGACTACTGTAGTTAGCTTTAGCCTCAAACCCTACTTTAAAGGGAACTATGTCTCACCTTTTCTCCAGTGCTGTGGTGTCCCAGAGCTCCTCGGTTGGTTGGCTTCTGGGTACTTATCTTTCCATTGGCTGGGCCATGATGACGTCCCTCAGGCGTACACAAGACGTACCAGCGGGTAGGAAACTTTAATGCAGAAGGGACATAGTATGTCTCTTCTCTATTAAAAATCCTGCCTGTTAGTCATTTTTTATTTTGTGTCAAAGTTCCATTTTAAGCAAAATCTTTATATAGGCTTCAACATTTCTGATTCCAAACTATCACTCTCAAATGACAATTGCCATGTTTACTTGCAGAGTTGAAGATAATAAAATCCGTCACCTGACAGCTTACTACAGACTATAGCCCTGTCTAAACGGCTGTTCCAAACTAAACATGATGGTACGGCAGGTTCCTACACATCACAGTTTGGCGAGTGCTCCATGAGAATGTTTTTCAAGAGAAGAAGTGAGCAAACTGTGCACAGGAGCATGTTTCTACATGGGGCGTCCCTGCCCCTGACCACAAGCTTCTTTGATAAGCTCTGCAGCGGCTGGACCTGGAATGCTGCCTCCTTGGCTGTAAATGTCTCTTCAAAGACTGAGGAAACCTGTTGATCCCAGAAAGATTCTGGCAGCTGCTGCATGTCTCCAAGTGCCTGAGAAAACAAAGGTCATTCTTTTTCAAGCCACTCTTATCTGGGAGAACCTTCCCTCCCCTTTAGAAACAGCATACACAATCAGCAGAAAAAGCCAAATTCATAACAACCCATTGTTCCAAGCACAATGTACACAGAATCCATGCCTAGCAACAACACATAAACTTAGAACCACCAAGAAAACAAGCCAGAAATGAATATAAAATACAGGTAGTCGACCGAAAAATTGTGATGGCAAATTCAGATGTTTTAGACTGAATCTGAGGAATCAATATATTGACAATGGGGGTTATTTATTACTAAAGGCAAATCAACTGTGCACTTGGACGTGCACTTGGACGTGCAGTCGCTGTAGATCTGCACATGATTGGATGATAAAAATCAGCAAAGATTCCCCTCATTTCAGAACTTCCCCTCAGATCTACAGCGAGTTCAATTGTAGTGCAGAGTGGCTTTGCCTTTAGTAAATCAACCCCAATGAATCTACCGAAGTGCAGAATTTGACCTTATAGCGGAGTTCCACCCAAAAATAGAACTTCTGTTTTAAGTGTCGTGACCCCCTGACATGCCACATTTGGCACGTCTTTTTTTTGGGGGGGGGGTGGGTACCCTGTTTTTACAGGCACCCAGCTCCCACTTCGTCCCCTGGCTCCGCAGCGCCAAGAGGAAGTTTACCTCTCCCCCATCCCTCCCTGCAATCTTCTATGACACGTCACAGGTCCCAGAAGACTGCCTGGCCATTCACAGCGCGACTTGCGCATGCGCAGTGCACGCCCGGCTGTGAAGTCACAGTTAGAATGCCGGCGACGTGGAGAGAAGGGGGGCTTCATACGCCTGCATCACTGGACCGTGGGACAGGTGAGTATCTGATTATTAAAAGTCAGCAGCTACCATTTTTGTAGCTGCTGACTTTTAAATGGGTGGGACTCCGCTTTAAGTGGATGACCACTTTGGTTAGTTATGCAAACCTTTAGGCCTTGTGGATAATGGAAGAAGCATTTTGATGTTGAACTGCTAAATAATTGCCCAATGGGATACATCCAAGAAGCGCTGGGACTTCAAAATTTGAATCAATCATTTGGAGAGCTCACCAGCTTTGGTTAGGCAGCTCGCTTACTTATAGGGCTACCCTCGAATGGAGGCCCAGAAAGTGACTGAAAGCATAAACAGAAGGAGTAACAGACCAATAGCGTAACGAGTATAAAAAATAAATTCCGGCAACTCTGGAAATTCTTCTGTAATCTTTTAATATAACACGACCATTAAAATGTGACAGCTGACGCGTTTCGGCATTTAGCCTTGTTCACAGCGTATAGAGTGAAAAACGTTTTAAGACCACGTCCACACTGGGCGTCTGGCCCTGGTGCACAAGATCCTGCCAATTAGGTGTGAGCAGAAGGCACAGACGTACCGTCCAGCCCCACTGCCGGCAGCCTGTTAAACTCCATGGGATGCTGAAAGCTGCTGCAGATGGACAAGCCTGGATGGTGCACTAAGTGGTACTAACGTTTAAGGAAATATGCAGTCTGAATTCCAGCAATTCATCTCCTGGCCCATATTACACTAAACGTAAGTACTGCTTAGTGTGCTGTCTAGTCCCAGCAGCTGCCAGCCTCTCATAGAGTTTGACAAGCTATTGGCAGCAGGGCTGGACGCCCTGTACCATCCATAAACGCCAAAGCCTCATGCATCCGGGCTAAACGCCTAGTAGAGAGAGCAGAGAGAAATTCAATGTGAACCTTCATCCAAAATGTAATTTCCTAGTATTGGATGGAGAGGGGTACAACCAGTAGCTCCCGCTGCCTCGGCAAAGCCTGTGAGAGCATGGAGAGGGGAGAAGAGCTGCTGTAGACGGCACAGCGCTGGATTGAGTGAGAACTCAGGTAAGTATAAGGAAGGGGCGGGTGAGGGGGCAATACTGCTACCTGGACATTTTTTACCTTAATGCATGGAATGCAAAAATGTCATGCCTTTAGAAGCACTTTAAAGCAGAGCTCCACCCAAAAGGGGAAGCTCTGCTTTAAGCACTCTTCCCCCCTCCCCTGCTACATTTGGCATGCAATTTTATTTTTGGGGGGGAGTGACTACCTGGTTTGACCGCTTAGGTGATCCGAGCGGAAGTTCTTCTCTTCCCCTCCCTCCCTGCAGTATTCTAGACTGCCGGACCATTCAGCAGCCACAGCGCAACTCGTGCATGTACAGTGCGCACCTGGCTGTGAAGCCGCAAGCGGTCACAGCCGGGTGCCCACAGTTGAAATGCCGGCTTTGTGGAGAGGAGAGGAAGGCTCTGTTTACACTTGTGCGTGGTGCAAGATCGCATGTGCAGTGCAAATCACATGAGATATCCGTGCGATGCGATTTCAGCCATACAGATAGTATGCAGTGTAAATTCAGCCATTCGGACCAAACTCGCACAGGACCCTTTTTTTTGGTCTGCACCAGAATCGGATCGCATGGGTGTTCACACCCATGCGATCCGATTCATGTCCGAACTGTCTGCAGTGTCATATGCAAGCTGAACATTGTATTGACACTCCCAACAGTTCGCATATGGCAGTGTGAACTGCATTGCGAGTCGGGTGCCATGCAGGAATCCGCAGTGGATTCCCGTATCACACATGTGTGAACCAGGACGGAGAGAAGCAATGGATCGGGTGATCACATCGCTGGATCCTGGGACAGGTGAGTGTGTGTTTATTAAAAGTCGGTAGCTACACTTTTTGTAGCTGCGGACTTTTAACAAACACAAAAACGACTGGAGCTCTGCATTAAGTGATACCCTTTGGGGGAGATTTACTAAAACTGGAGAGTGCAAAATCTGGTGCAGCTCTGCATAGAAACCAATCAGCTTCCAGGTTTTATTGTCAAAGCTTAAAGTGATCGTAAAGGCAGAAGGTTTTTTTTTTTATCTTAAAGCGGAGCTCCGCCAGAAAAAAAATATTAAAAGCCAGCAGCTACAGCAGCTGCTGGCTTCTAATATTTGGACACTTACCTGTCCTGGAGTCCAGCGACGTCCGCAGCAGAGGACGAGCGATCGCTCGTCGCTCTGCTGCTCCCTTCGCCATCCTCGCTGAGGGAACCAGGAAGTGAAGCCCTGCGGCTTCATGCCCGGTTCCCTACGGCGCATGCGCGAGTCGCGCTGCGCCGTTCTGATTCATCCTCCTGTGGTCTGGGAGCCGAGTGTCTCCCAGAACACTACGGGAAGTCTGGGGGAAGTGACGTCACTCCCGCAGATTCCCGGAGAGAGGACTCCCGGATGTGGGTGAAAATACCTGTCTTAGACAGGTATCTTCACCCCCCTCCCCCCTGAAAGGTGTCAATTGTGACACCGGAGAGGGGGAGGAATCCAATTAGCAGAAGTGAAAATTTAGGGTGGAGCTCCACTTTAATGCATTCTATGCATTAAGATAAAAAAACCTTCTGTGTGCAGCAGCCCCCTCAACCCCCCTAATCCTTACCTGAGCCCCATCTCTGTCCAACGATGTTGCAGGAGAGACTCGGCTGCCTGGGACTCTCCCTCCTCATTGGCTGAGACAACAGTGAAACACCATTGGCTCCCGCTGCTGTCAAAGTCAGTGAGTCAATTAGGAGAGAGAGGGGGCAGGACCTAGCCACGGCTCCATGTCTGAATGGACACAAGGAGCTGCAGCTCGGCTCAGGTGCTCCCATAGCAATCTGCACGCTGTGGGGGCACTCAACAAGAGGGAGGGGCCAGGAGCGCCGAAGAGAGACCAGAGAAGAAGAGGATCAGGGCTGCTCTGTGCAAAACCAACTTCACAGAGGAGGTAAGTATAACATGTTTGTTATAACGAGACTTTAGCCCAGGTTCACACTGGGCTGCGGGAGTGAAGCCGTGCGAGTTCAGCTGAACTCGCACGATTTCACTCTCGCTGGCAGTCCCGATTTCAGCCGCGATTACAGGGACATCTGTGCGGGTTTCTGCACAGATGTCAATGTAAATCGCGGCCGAAATCGCAAAAAGTAGTACAGAAACTACTTTTTGAAATCAGTGCAGCGCCGCAGATGCGGCGTCGCACCGATTAGGACCGCGCCATTGCCGGCAATTTGCGCCAAATATCGCCGATTTGACGTGTCAAAACGCATGTCAAATCGCACCAGTGTGAACCAGGGCTTAGTATCACTTTAATTGAACAAGCGGAAGTTAAAAATCAATTGGCTACCATGCACAGCTGAACCAGATTCTGAGTGCTCCAATTTTAGTAAGTCTCCCCCTTATTGGCCAATTCTAAATGCAAGCTTTTCAAGTTTAATTATTAACAAAAAATCAGCAAAGGAACGTTACAGTGACTGAAGATTTTCACTATGCCAGCCAATACCAGCACAAGGGACACGCATTAAATGAAAGTAACATCCTTTTGCTGATTTTTTTTCAGCTTTAAAAATACATTAGGTTTCCTTATGAGGAATTCGGGGAAACCAAAGCTTGCTTCTTTAAAACAAATGAGTACCAAAACAAAAAGAAGGCACTGTCATTTTTACTGCACCTTAAATGAACACTAACCTAGCACCACCAACATTTTTTACATGCTTTTCTGTGTACTAAAAAAACACAATAGTATTATCAGAGCATACCTAATATTACAACAATAAAAATATATTTTTAACCTAAAAAGACTACATTTGTTTACTAAGAGTAAAATTTCTTACAGGCGGGACAGGTATTTATTTATTACAGACAGAGGTGGCTCTTTAATTAGGCAAATTAGGCGGTCGCCGAAGGCCTCACACTCACAAGGGCCTTGCGGCCGCCTAACTTGCCCAATGCATTACCCCAGTTTTGAGAGACAGGGGACCTTAACGTTGTTGTGCTCAGGCAGTGTTAAGAGCCCTGACTCAGGAGCGGGGGCCGCCAGCGTCCCTAACAACCAGTGAATATCGGTGACACCACCCCTTGTGACGTCAATGACCGAGCATGCCCTCAGTCTATGACGTCACAAGGGGCGGGTTCAGCAGGTGACAGCACCAGGTGGACCCGCCCCTTAGTTATTAAAGAGCAGGATCTGTTGGCCACCTTATTGAAGGGGGCTTCCAGATTCCGATAAGCCCCCTGCCCGCAGATCCCCACAACCACCGGCCAGGGTTGTGGGGAAGAGGCTCTTGTCCTTGAATTATTTTTCCCATCAGGGGTGTGAGTGGGGCCCCATGTCAAGTTTTGCCTAAGGCCTCACAAAGCCTAGAGCCGCCTCTGATTACAGACATGCATGGTGTAAACACTTTCCTTCAACAACTGGACAGCACATGTGCTAGAAGTAATTACGAATATAACCTCAAAAGTCAAAACATGAAATCTCTGAAAAAAAATAATAATACAAAAACAGGTTAGAAATGTGCAACACATGATTGTCTGCTCTCCATTATCCCAAACAAATGTTGAGAAATGAATCAGGTGGCAACTATCCTCAAACGAATGGCTTTGAGCAAATATGCAACACTAGTTTCAACCTGCCCTAAACATACAAGAACAGAAATATTGAGTCTAATGCTGAAATTCAGCAATCGTGTTCAAGTGTCAATTATATATTCCATAGCAGTCAGCATGATCGCTACCTCCAGAATTCCAGTTTTGGCACAAGTATGGTGGTCAAGCCTGGTGCCACCCTCTACCCAATACCAATATGTCTCTGGCTTTTTGTACAGCAGATCAGCAATTATGAAAAGGAGGTTCTCCGAATAAAGGGGATATAAATACCAACAATAATTATTATTTTTTTTATTGAAAATGTCACCATTAAATAAGGGAAAATAACATTTTGTGAATGGCTAGACTACTGCACAGCCCATGGTCAGTATCCTACTATGTAACGCACTGCATAGCAAGGTGGCTAAGTGGATAAAAAAAAAAAAAAAAAAGTATATATTATTTACTCGCAAAAATATATTTTATTGCTCTTTCTAAATATTCCTTTTTTTCTGCTGTGATCTGACTTCCTGTTAGAGGTCGGCTACATTTATTCTCTATAGTCCCACTGTACATAGGAACATTGCCACCCTTTCTTGCTTACTCTTGAAGGACTAAGGGATTTGCAGTGTGAGCACATGACCACAACAAGCACTTCTCTTTCCAAAATGAAACCGAGGGGTAAAAGGAGAGGGTTTGGGAGCTCACAGAAGACATTATAAGTAAGCAGAAAAACACAATTTCATAAAAAATTGATTACAGGGCCAATAAGTAGTGGATGTGTAGGGATTCATTTAGGAGAATAAAGCCTGGTACACACTACAGTTGCATGAAAAAAAAAACAAGACGCCTCTGGTCGGGAGCCGCTGTACTAACCATGCGAGGTTAGCCCTGCGATCTCCCCCCGCTGAGCAACTCCAATCAGCGCTCTTTGCCATTGGCTGAGAGCGCTGATCGGGAGTCCGTCGGCTGCGGGTTTTCCAGCTGGCACGTCCAACAGAAGCCGGACAGACCGACATACATACGGGCAGAATGTCGGCCGGTATTCTTTGTACTGGCAAATGTCTCCTGACATTCTGCCTGTGTGTACAGGGCTTAAAGTGATTGTAAAGTCTTGCTTTTTTAAAAATAACAAACAAGTCATACTTACCTCTTCTGTGCAAGGGTTTTGCACAGAGGGGCCCGATCCCCCTCTTCTGGGGTCCCTCCGCGGCGCTCCTGGCTCCTCCTCTTCTCGAGTGCCCCGATGAAGAAGCGCTTTCCCTGAAGGCACTTGTGCGGGCGCGCTCCTGTGTCCATTGACACAGACAGCAGGACCCGCCCCCGCGTCATTTGATTTGATTGACAGCAGTGGGAGTCAATGGCTCCCACTGCTATCAATCTATCCAATGAGGACCCGAGACACCAGCTGGAGCTGGTGTGCTCGGCCCAGTTGCTTGAAAGACCGGGTTCAGGTAAGTAAAAGAGGGGCAGCTGCAGCACAGGAGGTTTTTCACCTTAAAGTTTTTTTTTTTTTTTAAATAACAAACATATCATACTTACCAGTTCGTTTTGCACAGTGTGGCCCCGAACCTCGTCTTCTGGGGTCCCCCGGCGGCGCTCGCGGCTCCTCCTCGCATCGGTAAACCCCCTAGGAGAAGCACTCTCCCTGGGGGTTACCTTGCGGGCGCGCTCCCGAGTCCAGCATTTACGTGCATAGACACAGAATACCGGACTCGGCCCTGGCGCCTGCGTCATTGGATTTAATTGACAGCAGTGGGAGCCAATGGCTGCGCTGCTATCAATCTATACAATCAAGAGCCGAGAACCCCGGGCAGAGAGGGTGAGCGCGTCTAAGGAGTGAACGGGCTCAGGTGAGTAAAACAGGGGGGGCTGGTCAGTGTCAGAAGTTTTTTTACCTTAATGCATAGGATGCGTTAAGGTGAAAAATCACGAGGATATCTTTAAGTATCATTCTCTACTGCCTTACTGTGCTGGGTAGGTGCCACTATGGGTCTGATTTACTAAAACTGGAGAGTGCAAAACTTGGTGCAGCTGTGCATGGTAGCCAATCAGCTTCTAACTTCAGCTTGTTCAATTAAGCTTTGACAAAAGGCCTGGAAGCCGATTGGCTACCATACACAGCGGCACCAGATTATGCACTCTCCAGTTTTATTAAATCAACCTCTATGTCCTAGTCTGAACTGGGTTAGTGCCACTATCTGTATAGGATATGAAAGTAGTCCATATGTTTGTAAAGGTTAACACTTGATGCTCCAGTTTCCTTCGTAGGTTACTTGGCTCGTGACCAAGTAGTTTATGTGTGATTGAGGTTTGACATTAGATTGTAAGGTTCTTCCATGACTGGGAGCACGGTTCATATTCTGCATAAAGGTGCTCTCAAATATGCTGCCACTATATAAATAAACTGCTGCTTGCTGGTAGAATGTCAGATTTTTCTTCTACAAAGACTGTTATAAATATTTCACAGCATTATGCACTGATGATCAGAGCAAAAGTAGATAGTGTACAAGGCAGTGCCTGGCAGCTGCCCTAGCACCACCTCTCTACTAAGTGCTCACAACTACAAAGTGCAGACTTTTCAAACCCACCTTCACAGCTTGTGTGCATACAGAATATTCTGACAGGTCTATATTCAGCCACTTTTCAGGTTCAGTTAAAACCAGATGAGGCCGTTGTGAAAGATTTAAAACTCTAGCAAGCAAGTGATTAAAAACTCATGTGGAGTTTAGCCTAGGCCCATACACATGAGCGCTGGGCCTGGAAGCACATCCAACGTTTATACGGCTCCAGGTCCTAGCCCTGCTGAGTATCACTTTTCCAACAGCAGCAGCAGAAGCAATGTTAATGAATGAGCCTGCAGCATCGGAAGCAACCTAAATGCTATAGGCAACATTCTTGCCAGAATACCGCAGTGTCAAGTGACATGAACACTTCACTAAGCTCTTATCTGTACATTTAGTTCAATACACCCATTTAGAGTATTCTTGGAACTACATGTCAAGCCTACCTATATAAATGTGCATTTTATCATAACCTTATCATTTCAATATCAGGTCACTGACCTAAAATGGTAAACAGACTTTTTTTTCTCCAAATTAATTGGTACAAAACCATTCTTGCTTATACAGCCCAAGCATGCATGGTTATGTACAGGGGTGTCATTCCAAGTGCTAGTCTTATCTCAAGCAAAAAACAGCAAAATATATCAAACCCACCAACCATTTCCCATAAACAGTCGGTCATGGGTATCGGCATGGTACTCTACAGTCATAATGGGTGCACAATACAAAATAAGCCTTATTCTGCAATGATGATTGTACAGCATGCCTATTAGAAACCAGTCATGAGAAAAACACGTAAGTTACCATTCTGGACCATTCGTTCTGAAAAGAATACTTAGGCTGGGTTTGCATATGTGCAAATTGGATGCGATTTTCACCGCATCCACTTCACATTACATGCAAGTGTGACCGCCTCTCAATTGATTCTGATTCTGATGCGGCCATAGAGCAGATTGCAAAAGGGTCGCCTACGTTTTCAGGTGTGAATTAAGGCAAACAATTGGACCTGAATCGCACCGGACCTGGTGAACAGAAACGCACCAGACCCCAGGCACGAAACCGAGGCCGCACATATGTGAACACAGCTTTACCTGGCCTTCATGATGGCCTTCTTGCTTTAATACTCTAAGCCAGATCAAGTATGCAGTTAAGGACCTCTGACTTTTCTTATCTGTATGCTTTTTCTTGGTTCACAAACTTATTAAAGCCAGCAAATGGGAATAGCCAGGTTCCTAGCATTTTCAGATGGTGATCAGTTATGGCAGCCCCTATCTTTCTCCAATGACAGGTTCACTTTTAAAAGTTAGCAACATTTAGGAAGGAAATCCGCATTATGAGTATAAAGTTATTGCTTGCTGGAGCAAATTATACATGCAAGATTTTTTTTTTTTTCATCCTACAAGCTACTTACAATTAACTATTAATATGAAGAAGATGAATAAATTACCACAATCTTTTCAAACCTCAGTCAAAGATTCGTTGGAGCGCTTGTAATTAAACATACAAGATAAAACATGTTCAATGTGAAGACATAAAAACCTTTTTGTGTAAATCCTCTGGTCTGCATGAAATGACTACATTGCACACTAGACTCTGTACCAACGTACATAAACAATACATTCACTCATAAGCAGTGTTTAAAGCTGAATAGGTAGGGGTCATCACCATACACATTACAATCTGGCCATGCGCGTTGCACGCTCTGACCATGCGCGTGGCACTCTCTGACCATGCGCGTGGCACTCTCTGACCATGCGCGTGGCACTCTCTGACCATGCGCGTGGCAATCTCTGACCATGCGCGTGGCAATCTCTGACCATGCGCGTGGCAATCTCTGACCATGCGCGTGGCAATCTCTGACCATGCGCGTGGCATTCTCTGACCATGCGCGTGGCAATCTCTGACCATGCGCGTGACATTCTCTGACCATGCGCGTGACATTCTCTGACCATGCGCGTGACATTCTCTGACCATGCGCGTGACATTCTCTGACCATGCGCGTGACATTCTCTGACCATGCGCATGACAATCTCTGACCATACGCTAATTTTTAGATTTACTAAAACGATATAATATGATCACTTATCTAATCTAACCAACCAATCAATTTGTATTCAATCAGGCAGGTCCTTGCACTACATAGTTTATGGTAAGATAAGGAGATAGTACAATCAGATTGTAACATGTGTGGTAAGCTTAGGTTATTTTATTACATGTCTAGTGACTAGATGATTTATAAAAAAGATCAAAATATTTACAGTTGCTAGTAGTTCAAATAACATATAATTTATCCTTTGTATGCAAGGTCCTAGAATCAATATTTAAATTCTTTTGACTGTTTACAAACACACAGGATACAATGTGTTCATAAGATTCTGTAGTAGATACACCGCTTTGCAGTGACTTTTCTAGTTACATATTTTTTGGTCTCTGGACCCTCTCCAGGATTTGACACTTGTACTCACAGATTTCTCTAAAGAAGCTAAACATAGAGGTAGGAGAATATAAACATTGCAGAACCTTTTGCTATATGCTGCAAGATAGCACAACACAAGCATGCTTCATATACACTGTGGATTAAGAACTCAAAGAAATGATTATTTTCTCTGACATGTTTAGGTTAGAACAACTGACAAGAGATTACAGGGGAAATTAAACTAGGTTTGGCTCCAGCGACTCTTTAGAACCATTTGACAGGTAAAGCCTTGCAAGGGATTTGTCCAGGCAGGTCTGCGTGAAAATGTTCGCTTTTTGTAGTTTTGTCGAGTGACACGCAAATGTCCACTGCCGTCCCAACCAAAGGAGTTTAACACCTCCCTGGGTATAAGAATGAGGCTGCAAGGTCATTAATGCTTGAAAAAAAAAAAGAAAGAAAGAAAACTTGTACTGAGGGAAATACAGAAGCTGCTTCCTGCTGAAAATGAAAATTGCTTGACTGTTCTCTGGTTTGCTGGAACAAGCATGTAGCAAGTGAAAAACTCCTGATTTGCGTACCTGTTTGGGGCATTGAAGCCATTGACCAAAAAGGAGGCATTGGAATTTGGGTAGGCACCCTTGCCATAGAAAATGCTATGCCAATGATTGGTGAATTTATTGGTTGAACTAGATTAACTTTTTTCAACCAGACTATGTAATGATAAGCAAGGTTGGACCTTTGCCATAGGAATTATGTGAAAGATAGGCAATATTGGGTAGGCAACTTTGCCATTGAAAATACTGAGTGAAAGATAGGCAACATTAGACAAGGCATCTTTGCCATAGAAATTTCTATGTAAAGGATAAGGTTCTGGAGGCACCCTTGCCAAAGGGATTGCTATGTGAAGAATAGGTACGGTTGGGTAGGCATCCTTGCCATAGAATTGGTATGTGATGAATAGATAAGGTTGGGTAGGCACCCTTGCCATAGAATTGGTATGTGAAGAATAGATAATGTTGGGTAGGCATCCTTGCCATATAATTGGTATGTGATGAATAGATAAGGTTGGGTAGGCATCCTTGCCAGAGGAAATGCTTTGTGAAGGATAGGTAAGATTGGGTAGGCACCCTTGCCAAAGAAATTGATATGTGAAAAATAAGTAAGGTTGCGTACAGGCACTATTACCATAGGAATTGCTATGCGAAGAATAGGTAAGGTTGGGTAGGCACTATTGCCATAGGAATTGCTATGCAAAGAAAAGGTAAGGTTGGGTAGGCACCCTTGCCATAGAAATTGGTATGTGAAGAATAAGTGAGGTTGGTATAGGCACTATTGCCATAGGAATTGCTATGCAAAGAAAAGGTAAGGTTGGGTAGGCACCCTTGCCATAGAAATTGGTATGTGAAGAATAAGTATGGTTGGGTATGCACCTGTGCAATAGAAATTTCTAGGTGAGGGATAGGTAAGGTTGGGTAGGTATCCTTGTCTAAGGAATTGCTATGTGAAGCATAGGTAAGGTTGGGTATGTACCCTTGCCATAGTAATTACTTTATGAAACATAGGCAAGGTTGTGTATGCACCCTTGCCACAGGCATTGCTATGTGAATTATAGATGAGGCATTATGTAGAGACACTGCAACCAAATGCAATTACAAGGAAGCTGGCTCTGACTGAAGCCACTAGACCAGCAAGACAGCCAGGCAACTAGCATTTCCAAAAAGGGAGGCTATCTTGCTTTCTTTCAATACATGATCATCTCAGTCTACATCTCACTGTCACAACTTAGAGTCATGGAGCCCAGATCTCAGCCTGGAGGTCCCTCTGTCCATAGTGGAGAATAAAGCAGACATTCTGGACTCAGTCCAAGATATAAAGGAACATTTCAGTCTCCTTCATTTCCTCTCTATATAGAAAGTTCACTCCGGACCCTGAGGACCATTCCCCACCCAGACATTGGGGACCATTCCCCACCCAGACATTGGGGGACCATTCCCCACCCAGATATTGGGGGACCATTCCCCACCCAGACATTGGGGGACCATTCCCCACCCAGACATTGGGGGACCATTCCCCACCCAGACATTAGGGGACCATTCCCCACCCAGACATTGGGGGACCATTCCCCACCCAGACAGACCCCCATCTCCACCATGCACTGTACCTCGCTGGCTTTGGCTGCAGTCTTCACCTCCAAAGTTAAATTGACCCTCCTGACGGTCAGGTAGAAGGGGTAATCCTTCGCCACCATGGTGGCTTCGGGGCTTTGGGTGGTCACAGTGGATCCTGAGCGGGGATCGGTAAGGTGAACGCTCAGCCTTAGCTCCAGGGTGCTGCCGGAGTGCGGCGAGCCTGTACAGTCCAGTGCTGCGATCTCATCACCCGGGCTGAGTGCGGAGAGCATGCAGAGAGAGAGGGAGAGAGAGGAGGGAGGAGGGGAGCACCGAAGATTATGGTGTCAGCAGTCGAAACACTACACCACACTGATCGCTCAGATCCCTCCTCCTCCCTATACTGACATCAGACCAGACAACCTGCAGAGCTGACTACTACTCTGTGTACACTGATTGTACTGACAGGGACTCCTGTCCCTCCTGCTAGGTGCCTGGGGAGGGGAGCAGGGATTACTTTTTGCAGATTGACAGGTAAAGTGTATCCAGAGACAACACTTTTTCGGAAAGTCAGAATATGGGGAGATTTGATGGTCCTAAAGAAACCAAAAAGCTCTCATACTGATCCATAATGTAGCAGTTCTTTTCTAGTTTTAGGGCAGGCAAGGGTTAGAACTTCTGCCTGGTCTCTATCTATCTCAAGACAGTTGAGTAGTGTCAGTGATATTTTATTTGCTTTCAAAGCTCATGCACACAGGGCTGTCTTAATGCATGGGCACCCCTGGGTGCTGCCCAGGGGCCTCAGATGCATGGGGTCCCATGATAATCTTGCATTGCATCATACTTGCCAGGTGTCTCGGATTTGCGGGAAGGTTGTGCATTTTACTAAACTGTCCCAGGATGCCTTTATCCTGGGAAGCATCCCAGAACCTGTACTATGCCCTCCTGATCCCAGTATTGGGCTCTCCTGACCCCCCCCCTGTACTGTGCCCTCCTGACCCCCCCTGTACTGTGCCCTCCTGATCCCAGTATTGGGCTCTCCTGATCCCCTTTTACTGTGCCCTCCTGACCCCCGTACTGTGCGCTCCTGACCCCCCCCCCCTGTACTATGCCCTCCTAAACCCAGTATTGGGCTCCCTAATCCCCCTTTTACTGTGCCCTCCTGACCCCTCCCTGTACTATGCCCCCTGAACCCAGTATTGGGCTCCTTGATCCCCCTTTTACTGTGCCCTTCTGACCCCCCTGTAGTGTGCCCCCCTGACCCCCCCTGTACTATGCCCTCCTGATCTCAATATTGGGCTCCCTGATCCTCCTTGTACTGTTCCCTCCTGACCCCCCCCCCCCCCTACTTTGCCCTCCTGATCCCAGTATTGGGCTTTCCTGATCCCCCTTGTACTGTACTCCCCTTAACCCCCCCTACTGTGCCCATTGGGTACCTGTCAAAAACAGGTACCCGCTCCCCCACTTCCCCTGAAAGGTGCCAAATATGGCAGCGGAGGAGGGGAGGCAGCAAACAAGTGGAGCTTCTCGTTTTGGGTGGAGCTCCGCTTTAAAGAAGAGATTTCCCCTCACTATGGAGAGATGTCCTCTCCAGAACAGGAAGTGAATGGAAATTCTCCCAATGGGACACAGACAGCAAATCGAAAAACACAGACTTGTCAGGGGATTTAACCATCTCCTACTTTATCCAAAAGTTTTTTTTTTATTTTATTTTTTAATTGGCTAAAGATACATTTTAAAATATGATTTGTTACTCTTTTTTCCAATTTGTGTACAAAAGCCATGAGTTAAACTAAAGCCTAATAGTGTACACACTGGTAGTTTTTTTTTAGTTTAACCCAGCAGGGCTGAACTAAAAAAAATCTAACAGCTCAGGAGGAGCCGCTGTACTAACCATGCAATGTTAGTACAGCAATCTCCCCCGTTGTGCTTTTGTGCCCCGACAGCCCCCCACCAGAACAGTCTGGTAAGCACTCTCAGCCATTGGCTGAGAGCACGGATCAGCAGATCTTTTCCGGTCATGCCCCTTCGGTAGAAGCTGGACATTTAGCTGGCTCCTGTCAGACAGACTGCAGTACATATGGGCTGAATGTCAGCTGGTTTCTATTGAACCAGGCGATGCCTCCCGATATACGGCCCCTAATGCCGCGTACACACGACCATTTTTCTTGTCGGGAAAAATGAAATTTTTTCTCTTTGACGAGAAAAACGACCGTGTGTGGGCTTTTTGTCATTTTTCCCGACAAGAAAAACGGCATTAATCACGACGAGAAAAATTAGAACATGCTTCAATTTTTCTCGTCGTGATTCACACCATTTTTTTCCGCTGCAGTTTTCCCATAGGGAAACACTGCTGGGGAGCCCACACACGGTCGTTTTTCTCGACCAAGAGAAAAAATGACGGGAAAAACGGCCGTGTGTGGGGGAACAAGCCGTTCCTCGTTTTTCCCGTTGATTTTCTCGACGGTGTTTTCACCGTCGAGAAACTCGATCGTGTGTACACGGCATTAGGCCCCTTTCACATGGAGAGAACTGTTGAGATCAGCAGGGAATCTGAGAGCTGATCTCCAATTGATCGAAGCAGAGCAGGTGGATGAAACATTTGGGTCTGCTTAGTACCTGCAGAGTGTACACGGGCAGAGCCACTCTGCTCTATGGGTGAACAGGAGATAACGGACTCCGCTGTGCGTTTACACCCAGCTATCTCCAATCTGCCCCACCTAAACAGTACAGAATAGAGTCCTCTCCTGGTTCTTTTTAGCGGGCCTTATTGGAGGTAGGCGTGTGTGAACAGACACAACTCCTGTGGTTTTAGTATTTTTATCTGACCCAGAATAGGTATGCAAATCTATAGTTCTAATTTCACTTGCTGCATGCTGGTTCCAATCGGACATTCAGTGAACGTTGAGTTTAGGGCTGCAACTAACGATTATTTTCATAATCGATTAGTTGGCCGATTATTGTTTCGATTAATCGATTAATCGGTTATTAGCCTTTAAAAAAAAAAAAAGGTGATTTTGTGGCGATTTGCATTTTTATATTTTTTTTGACCAATTTGTTGTTGGGCAGATTGAAAAACACAAATTGCCGCAAAAACGCATTACATGCCTGCAGCTTCTCAATTGAAGTATAGTGAACCAAAAAAAACAAAATAGCACCGTTTTGCATAAAAAAAAAAGTCCTTGCCCTTTCCAAATACGCAGCAGCTGAAAAAATCATGGATGTGAACGTGTCCCACAGGAAACCATGTAAATGAACTGTAGTGTGTTTCAGCAAAACGCACCAAAAAACACGGAGCTGTGACCCAGGCCTGAGATGTTTAGTAACATAATGGGGTTAAGAAAAACTAAAATTGGTACAAAAATAGCAAATAATGATTTGCTCTTTTTGTACTATAAAGGGCTAATTTTTTAATTTTTTTAGCCCCATTATGTTACTGGCCAATTAATCGATTATGAAAATATCATAATCGATTAGTTGTCGATTAATCGATTAGTTGTTTCGGCCCTAGTTGAGTTAATTGTTACTAACTAGTAACTTGCTAATGACACTTATTGTCTTAGCATCTGTAAGTGATGTTGAACAAGCCAATACGCAGCCTCCATAACCATGTCAATGGGATTTGTGGCTTACAAAATGACTTAAGCCTTCCCCACAGAGAGCCCAGGTGTTATTCACAGCTATACTGCTCTCTGAAGGGGGGCTATTGTGGATGTGTGAACTGTTTAATAGCCACATTATAAATAAACACACTTTTTGTGCCCAATCCTCCTTCTCATTTACATGACTACAACCTACCTGTGTGTAAATGTTGGAGCTGTGTGTACCGTTTGGGGATTATATCTTGCAGAGCTAATGCCCAGCTACACATCGAGGCAAAGCAACAGGTTCAGTTAAAGCTGATCCATACAAAACTAAAATACTTTTTTCCTGACCTGTTAATTGGCATCAGTTGAATTCTTCCCATCAAAATATTCCTATACTGTCCCATGCATGTGAATGGTGTTAAAGTGTTTGTTACCTGAGCATTTCATATTCCTGATATATGCCTGCTGTACCATGTACTTGTATGAAAAAGTATCCTATTCTCTTTGTATTGCTTCCTTTGTGTGAAATCCCTGGAGTTCCTGCCAGTCCCTCTGCTTTCCTATTAAAAACTGACCACGCTAAGCAGGAGAACATACCGTGGTCAGTTCTCTACGCATGGTGGGAACTCAGCCTGCTCTCCTCGAAAGATCAGACTTGCCTTGGCACGCCCCCCTGCGCACTCTTTCACTGGAAAGCTCAGTGTGCTGCTGTTTTTCCTCCCCCAGCTCTTATGCAGCTGAGAACAGAGGGAATGTGATCACTTATAAAAAGGGGGAAAAAAAGTATAATGTATTTTAATATCTATACACAAATGTTTTGCCTTTCATTTCTATTTGAAACTGAATGGGTTGTTTTATAAGGTGATCATTTACAATTACTTTGAATTTCCACCAATGTATGGCAAGCTTAATCAGTTCAGCAGGTACCAGCTCAGTTTCAATCAGTGTGTGACAGTCTCTGCTCAACAGAACGAACATGTTGGAAAACTATTCTCGATAAGCCAATTGGCTGCAGTCGCTGATCAGTGTACCAGTGGCAACTGGTGCTCAATTATCTTGGGGGAGCAACCAGCAACCCCCCTCCCCCCAGCCAGCCAACCGCCGGTGCTCGCTTACTCGATCAATCGCCGATTTCCCCCCTCCATTGCTCGATTATCGCATCGCCTGCCAGGCCCCCTGCCGGCCCCTGCACCTGCAGTCCCAGTGTTCGCTTCTCCTCCCAGCTAATCAGGACTTAGGACCCATAGCTAATCGGGTCCTAGGACTCCTGGCCAATCCGTTCTCAGAACCCACTTCCTGATTGGCCGGGAGGAGAAACAGGAAGACATTTGAGAATATTATTCGCTAATGTCACACAACTGGGTGGGCTTTGGGCGCAGTGCTCTGCACTCCGAGCCCACCCTTTTTGAAGCCGATTAGAGACTCTGGCTCTAATCATGTACTTCTAAAAAGAAAAAAAAAACCTATTGAAATACATGCGTCCGGCGCCCTGCATGTAGATTAGGGGCCAGATGCATTGATTAGGGGGGGCGGCGCCCCTGCGCCCTGCATGAGCGGCCACCACTGCAGTGTACCCTAAACATTTTGGAGGTTTAGTGGGGATGTTGAGCAGCTGCATTGCATACTTTTGGTCATTTACTGTATTTGATTCCTGAAATCAAACTTGTGTTTGCATATATATGGCAAGCTTTAGTACATCAATTTTCCAAAGTTTGATTGTCCTGTAGAGGCCGTGTTAAAATAATGGTATCACCGATCAGCTAAGTTCTTCAACCAAGCTGACTTCCATTTACATGTAGACACACTGTACATGGCCATTCCGATGTAACTGGCTACAGTACGGCAAATGTCAGTATATACTATGCAAGTGTAATTATCATCACTTTCCCCCAAAGTGTTACCTAAATCTTTAGACAGCTACAAGTTGTCAAGCCAGAATGTGATGAGTAAACACAGCAGCAATTGTCCAAAGGTCAGCAAGTTCACACACACATCGAAGAACACAACTAAATTGTTGCTTTCCACATTTTTCCTTACAGAGCTGGATTAAACTTGCATACATTTTGCAGAATACCAAAACTATATTAGGCCTCATGGCAAAATCACTCCCTGTTCTTCTCAGACTGTCTGCATTTGGGACATATGTCCGTGTGTGTCCCTTATGCCAGTACCGGCACATGGATGGATGTATGCAGAAGTTTTGGGTCATAGGGAATTTTTTGTTAGATTTACGATGCTCATGCACACTATGTACCCCCCCCCCCCCCCCCCGTCCTACCTGCTCCCTTCAGTTTGAGTTTACCTTGATGCCCAAATCCAGGAAAAATCTAAATCCTACCTTACAGTGGGGAATGGGATGACCCTACATGCTTATTTAGGTCTAGGGCAGGGGTCTCCAAACTTTCTAAACATAGGGCCTGTAATAGTGCCCCATCATTGGTGTCAGTGGAAGGAATAGTGCCCCATCATTGGTGTCAATGGAAGAAATAGTGACCCATCATTGGTGTCAATGGAAGAAATAGTACCTCATCATTGGTGTCAGTGGAAGGAATGGTGTCTCTTTATTGGTGTCAGCAGAAGGATTGTGTTCCATCATTTATATCTGTGGGAGGAATTATGCTCCACTGTTATGGCATCAGATCAGTGGAAGGATCGGTGCCTCATCATTGGTGTCAGTTGGTGGAATATTATGATTATTATTACTACAGGTACTTATATAGCTCCATCAATTTATGCAGTGCTTTACATATATATTGTACATTCACATCAGTCCCTGCCCTCAAGCATAAAATCTAAGGTTCATAACTCACATTCATACATACACATACTAGGGCCAATTGAGACAGGAGCCAATTAACCTACCAGCATGTCTTTGGAGTGTGGGAGGAAACCATAGATTCCAGTGGAAACCCACCCAAACACAGGGAGCTGGTGCCCTATTGTCAGTGCCAGTGAAATTAATAGTGCCCCATTGTTGGTGTCAATGGGAGAAATAGCACCCCATCATTGGTGTCAGTAGGAGAAATGGTTTTCCATTATTGATGTCAGTGGGAGAAATAGTGTTCCGTAAGTTCTATCATTGGGAGGAATTTTGCCCCACTAGTGGTGTCAGTGGAAGGAATGGTGCCTCATTGTTGGTGTTAGTGGGAGGAATAGTGCCCCATCATTGCTATCAGTGGGAGGTATAGTGCCCTAACATTGGTGTCAGACTATCAGTGGGAGGAATAGTTTCCTGTTGTTGGTGTCATTGGGAGGAATAGTGCCCCAAGGGCCAGATTAAGGCCTAGCAAGGGGCTACATCTATCCTGTGGGCCACAGTTTGGAGACCACTGGTCGAGAGAATGGGAAAAGACCTTAACGAACAATGCAAGGAAAAATTCTTGCTTTCCCTGGAGTTCAGCTTTAAAGATTCCTACTACCGATTTCTAGAACAATAACTGTAGACATTCATTATACTAAATGCACTTGCCAATGGTTATTGCTGGCTCGACATACAGCCAGACAGCCTTGGGCTTCCCACGCTGTTGGGCCCAAAAGAAGTCTCATGGTCGGCTACGGGTATAATAATTCCCTTGGATATGAAGTAATACCAAGTCTGAGTCTGGAGTTTTGTAGCTAACAGATTATTACCCAGAGTCCTTGCTGAAAGCACCAAACATGTTTATAGAGCAGCACATTTCTTAGAGTGATTGTATACTCTACCAGTTTTTTTTTAAAATTTGTGTCTCTTTAAAGTGGTTCACATTCAACAAAATGATTATTTTAATATGTAACAAACACCACTATAGCACAGATCCTGATGAGCTCATACACCATAAGACAGAAGGTTTTTTGTGTGGCTTCATGTGAATTTCTGATTCAAACCCAGATGATTACAATTAAGACATAGACCTTTATTGAACTGTGACTTACACAGTTTGGGGCAGTTCATTCCATTTACTTCTTCACAAGACAGCCTTAAGAATTATGCAGCTGGAAACCAATTTGATGCTTTCATCAGCGGAACCAAAAATGAAGCCTCATGCCTGGTATACACGAGCGGGTTTTCCGACGGGAAAAGATCAGTTTTGCAGAAACAGACTAAAGTCCATTTAACATGGTTTCCTATGGATGTAGTTCACATCTGTGCATTTTATGGAAAGGGCCAGGGACTTTTTGCTGGTTTTGGTTCCATAGACTACAATGGATCAAAAGCGTGTATTGAAAAACGCAAAATGCACCTGGAATATGCAAACTGCAACCTGCCTAGGTGTGAATCAGCCCTAAAATTGATTGACTGAATTTGAGCCTTCCCCACTCGAGGGAAGTCAACTGTTGACTTCTTTTGAAGAGCCAATCAGCTTCAGCCATTAATTAGTGTAAAAATAAGATGGGAAAAAACTGCGCTAGAACCCAAGAGAAACAAAATACAAGCTGCCAGCTCTCAAACAAAGTAAAGATGAAATAAATAGTGCTGCGCTATAACTTAAATAGTGATATAGAATACCACTATATACTAAGGTGACAACCAAACATCAATGGAAAATCACAATGGTTGAAGGTGGAACTAAAATTAAAAATGAATTCAATAGAAGAACAAACAAAGTGTATATAACAGTGATGTGAGTATCTTCTGTGATATGGAAAAGTCCACAAACCATAAACACACTCTGTGTTAGTTAAAATTGAATAAAAACTCAAAATAAATAAATTCAATAAAGTCCAAAATAAATGTGTACAACAATATTGTGTGTAACTTCTGTGAATTGAGAAGGGTCCATAAACCATGAGCGCACTCTGTGATATTCTTCCCACAAAATGATCAGGGTAACAGGAACAACAAGTTGACTGTTGGGATCAAATACTTGAAGTAATATATAGATGGGGTACTCTTACCACAACAGGTGGACTCATCTATCGTATGACATTGAGTCAGATAGACTTGAGGTCTCAACGACCGGAATCGATGGAACAGGATCTTTGTGGATGCCGTGAACGTCTCAAGCAGTCCTGGCGAGGGTGATCCAATGGATTGGGATGCAGATGCAACACTCCTCCAGCGTGCAGGCTTTTGCTGCTGTAGGTCTGCTGTCACCTCTGGTTCCACAAGCTTGTGCTCTGCTCTTGCTGCACTGACTTGCATCTATGGGTGTCCGTTGGATCACCCTCGCCAGGACTGCTTGAGACGTTCACGGCATCCACAGAGATCCTGTTCCATCGATTCCGGTCGTTAAGACCTCAAGTCTATCTGACTCACTGTCATACGATAGATGAGTCCACTTGTTGTGGTAAGAGTACCCCATCTATATATTACTTCAAGTATTTGATCCCAACAATCAACTTGTTGTTCCTGTTACCCTGGTCATTTTGTGGGAAGAATATCACAGAGTGCACTCATGGTTTATGGACCCTTCTCAATTCAAAGAAGTTACCCACAATATTGTTGTACACATTTATTTTGGACTTTATTGAATTCATTAATTTTGAGTTTTTATTCAATTTTAACTAACACAGAGTGTGTTTATGGTTTGTGGACTTTTCCATATCACAGAAGATACTCAAATCACTGTTATATATACTTTGTTTGGACTTCTATTGAATTAATTTTTAATTTTAGTTCCACCTTCAACCATTGTGATTTTCCATTGATGTTTGGTTGTCACCTTAGTATATAGTGGTATTCTATATCACTATTTAAGTTATAGCGCAGCACTATTTATTTCTATCATTAATTAGTGTATACTGATAGCAGAAGGTGCCGCTGTCAGAATACAGTGTCACAATGGGGCGGGGTGGTTTCCAGGCTGAATAAAAAACACAATAGCCATGTATAACCAGCTTAAAGTGGAGTTCCACCCAAAAATGGAACTTCCACTTTTTGGAATCCTCCCCCCCTCCGGTGTCACATTTGGCACCTTTCAGGGGGGAGGAGGGAGCAGATACCAGTGTAATACAGGTATTTGCTCCCACTTCCGGGCATAGATCACCTCGGGGATCGAGGGGACCTATGCCACATCCGGTGCCTACTCTGTCCCCCCCGCTGTCTTCTGGGAGACACACAGGTCCCAGAAGACAGCAGGTACCTGTGAGGACACGCAGCACAACTCGCGTATGTGCATTAAGGAACCAGGAAGTGAAGCTGCAAGGCTTCACTTACTGATTCCCTTACCGAGGATGGCAGGGGCAGCAGCCGAGAGCCGAGCGACAGATCGGCTTCGGCTGCCGACATCGCTGGCGCACTGGACAAGTAAGTGTCCTAATATTAAAAGTCAGCAGCTGCAGTATATGTAGCTGCTGGCTTTTAATAAAAAAAAATAAAAATTTTTAGGTGGACCTCCGCTTTAGGAGGGAAGAGATTTTCTCGTCACTTCCTGTTTTTGTCTCTGGGACAGGAACTAAAGGAACAATTCCTTGAGGGTATGCACACAATCAAAAAAAAAAAAATGGCATTTAGTTTTAATTATTTCCTTCTCTATCCAAATCTAATAAAGTGTTTTGGCTTTGCATACACTGTGTAACCTTTCAGTGAGTTATTGCAAAGATTTACAAAACCGTTCTCTCTAATATGATTTCTGGGCCAATATTTATAGGATAATATTTTATACAAATTTGCAGATTCTTAAGAGTTGAGTTGAATGTCCAGCAGCAGCGGTGTTCTCTCAGGATCCAGAACAGGACAACATAATCAGATAGGGACAGTAAGAGATCTTGGGGGGGCATTGTGGTGCTGATCAGCGAACCCCCCCACCAGGAACCAATGGCGGTTAGGGACTTAGGTGAGTATATCTGACTTCACAAGGGAAGGAGAAAAAAGTGCATAGCAACATGCGTTAGAAGAAGATGAGAGGGATGGATAGTAAAAAAAATGTTTTACCCCCGGACTGGGGCTTTAATGTTGAACCACCATCTTAATTCTCTGACCGGCTGAATCCATCTTGTAAACAAATTGTTCTCAGCTGTAAACATCACAAAGCTGCTGCAGGGGTTTAAGTCAGGGCACAGATATTGTGATTTTGCACCGCTGGCACACACAAAAGAAGGAAAATCCTTTCAGTTATGAAAGCAATGAAAATTCCAGAATGGAGGGAGCACTTTCAAGGAGGAATGAATGTTGCCTCTGGGGAAAGCTGTGGAAGGCACAGGTTCACAAGTAGACCTTCTCTTTACAACTTGTCAGCCAAGACATTTCACTTTGCTCCAGGCAATCATAAAGGATCCGCGATGGAGCTGAAACATTTTCAGACATGATTAAAACTCCAGGTCAGTAAACGGTTGGAGCTTAGATCATCATGGAATAAAAATGTAAACGTTTCCTGAATCAGTAACTATGACTTATACGTTCCATTTTGGCTCCTGCGCTTGTGAGTTTTATGTATATAGTAAAAGCGGCGCCAGATTTATTTTTTTCCCTTCTGCTAAAAAGTGTAAGTGTAATGTTAAGTGCTGAGAGCTGGCTGGGGAGATGCATAAAAGATTTTGGAAGATTCTGTAGCAATCAAATTATCATGTAAAAACCATCAGTGAAAGATATGTTCTGTAACGTCCCATGCTCTCCTTGCAAAGAATGTATCAAAAAATAAAAATCTTTTTGCATATATGACAAAAATCACCAATAAATCTGGTATAACCTCACTGCTTAAAAGCTGAACTTCAGGCAAAAAATGAGAAAAAAAAAGAAGAAAAACACAGAAATTAATGCAATTGAAAAAAAAAAAAAACGTGTGTATCGCAGGAAACCCAGCAGCCAACTGGCTCCCGATCAGTGCTCTCAGCCAATGGCTGAGTGAGAGAGCTGACCGGAGTGGGGGGCCATCCCCCTGTCAGAACACAAAAGCTCAGGGGGAAGGGGGGGGTTGCTGTACTAACATCAGATTGTTAGTACCGCTGCTCCAACCTGAGCTGTCATTTTTTTTTTTTTTTTAACGTTCAACCCTGATAGTGTGTACTAGGCTTAAACATGTATGTGAATGCAGCTTGTGTACCTGAATTGCACCTGGAATCAGTCTCAAGCCTTGTAAGCCTAGATTCACACAAAATCGCTTGTCATGCTTGTGGTGCTAATCAATGTTAATGGCACCCCAAACACAGCAAAACATGCGCATGCATGGGTGTGGCGAATGCAGTAAAACATATGGTTAAAAAATGTACAGTGCTCAAAGTAAAAAATGATTCTTTAATTTCTTTGCCACGTTTGTCACGTGTAGGGCAATCCAGTGAAATGAATTGTCCAATACGTGAAGCACAACATTGCAGGAAAACCACGCATATCAGCAAATATGCGCATGTTCAGCCCCCTGGCTGAACAAAATAAAACTAAAAGTGTATGGCTAGCTTAAAGCAGAGCTCAGACGGAGGGAGGCAGAAGCTGAATAAGGAGAGAAAATTAGTTGCAATGCAGTGCAAGAACCATGCTGATAGGGGGAGAGAGCAAAATGAGCTAGCGGACTGATGTCATGAGTCTATGCCGACAGTGTCTACTGTAAGTTATGCTGGTTGTTTTTTGTTTGTTACTTATTTTATATAATTTTAACTAATGGTACTTTACAATTTGTAGCCTTCTTTCACTTTCTTTGTGGCTCAGGAGAACGTTTATTATCCTTGTGGACTGAGCAAGGAAGAAAGTTTGCAGTGTTGGAGTTATTCCAGGCTGGAATTACGTGTGTATTGACCTCTAGGTCCTACAATCTGGTGAGTGTACACCCAGATCACCTGGTGGCAATTGGTGTCCAAAATGCATCTAGGCCCTTTTCACACGAGCTGTCCAATCAGGTCCACCTGTCAGTTTTTCAGGTGGACCCGATTGGACCTCCCAGTCTCTTTTTTGGAGCGGCGGATGTCCGCTGACACCCGCCGCCATCTGGTCTGATCCTGCCAACCAAAAAAAAGATGGATGGTGGTTCTATTCCCCTTCTGTCTGGTGGAACAGATGGGAACAGACAGGTGGTCCATTTCCATTAGATTCATAGTTATTAGAACAAAAAGATGTATTGGACAGCCGCACTCCAAACCAACGTAGCTTTATTTGTAAAAAATGGAAACAAGCACTACAAGCCACAGAAACCAGGACAGCTTGCCCCATAGAAGAGAGCGGGACTGTGTCAGTGTCCGCTCTGCATAGCGGAGCGGACATGGACCTGTTATCCACCTGCTCAGCGGGGAATCAGGGGAGAGATCACCCACTGAGCAAGAGGATTTCGCTTAATGGAGGCACCCGTGTGAAAGGGACCTTAAGGATTTTCCATGTCAATGGATTGCCCCAGATTTTGGAAGACTGCCCCACAGGAAATTATGAGTCAAATTTTTAAAGATTATTATGGAGGATAATGCCTCCCAATATCAGGTGTTCTTTGACATTTAAAAGGTTTTTCATAGCACTGCAATTAATAGGAGATTGCAAGGCAAGTTGCACTTTGCAAGGGAATTGGCCTCAGAGCTTAGTGAATGAGGAGAAGATCTGCTGACTTCCATCATCCAATCATTCAACTAAGCAAAATGCATTTTTTTTCCTTTTCTTGTAAGTGACTGAGTATTTTTTGCAAAGTGAAATTTCACCACATTCACTAAGCTCTAGGGGGAAATTCCCTTGCAAAGTGAACAGCTTATATGATCTTGGTACTATATATATATATATATATATATATATATATATATATATATATATATACTGTATCTTATTTTGCCACTTACTTGGCTATAGGTAGCTTGTTGAAGGATTACCCCAGAGCTGGTAGTGAGAGAAAAGAATCTCTTTGAGATCTGATGGGTGCTGCCCTGTAAACTGCCTAACCTAAATAATTACAACCATAAATCTTTCCTGTGTTATATTATTATTATACAGGATTTATATATAGCGCCAGCAATTTAAGCAGCACTTAGTGTACACTAATATATTCATTTAAAGTGTATGTACAGCCAAAAAATGTTTTTTGAATTGTTTTGGATATAGTAGAGGGCGGTTAAAAACGATCAATTTACTTGTACGGTTTGTGTCCCTTTGGGGAGATTACCTTTCACTTCATGTCCCAGATATGCAACCAGAAGCAACAGGAAATCTACCCTGTATGATATCAACCTCTGGCTTGAACAAGAAAAAAAGAACAGGTTACCCCCCAATAAGATTATCAGTCAATCCAACCAAAAACAGTCACACTAGGAAACTGACAATACATGCCTATAAGTACCTTTACTCTAAGACCCCATACACACCATACAACTTTTTGTCTGATTTCCTTTAGATTTACCAAACCCATGTAGTGCAAGGGCCTGCCTGATTGCATACAAATTGATACTCTTAAGTAGTGATGAGCCGAACACCCCCGGGTTCGGTTCGCACCAGAACCCGCGAACGGACCGGAAGTTCGAACGAACATTAGAACCCTATTAAATACAATGGATGCGAACGTTCGAATTCTAAAGTGCTAATTATAACAACTATTATGCATGTTATTGTCCTAAAAAGGGTTTGGGAACCCGGGTTCTGCACCAGGGGACATGTATCAATGCAAAAAGAAGTTTTAAAAACGGTCGTTTTTCGGGAGCAGTCATTTTAATGATGCATAAAGTGAAAAAAAAAAGTCAAATATTCCTTTAAATATCGTACCTGGGGGGTGTCTAAAGTATGCCTGTGAAGTGCCACGTGTTTCCCGTGTTTAGAACTGTCCCTGCACAAAATGACACTTCTAAAGGAAAAAAAAGCCATTTAAAACTGCTTGCGGCTTTAATGTAATGTCTGGTCCCGGTAATATGGATGAAATTCTTTAAGAAAAATGGCATAGCTACCCCATGACCCCCCCCCCCCTACCCCAGCCCATTACCAGCCCCTTTGGGTCTTGTATGGATATTAAGGGGAACCCCGCACATAAAATAAAAAAGGCCCTATATACTCTGAACAGCCGTATACAGGCGGTGCATACAAGACAGGGACTGTAGGTTTGTTCTTATGTAGAATCTGTTTGTAATTTTGAACAGGTACATTGTTGAAGTGTAGCTCCAGCCCAAAAATCTATTTTTAAACTTTTTGGAAAACATAGGTAAGGGTTATCACCCCTGTAACATTTGTTTTGCTGTCTGTGCCCCTGTTCAGAACATTTCACCTCACTTTCCGTCCCAATGACAACTGTTTTTGAAATGTGGTGTTTTTCTTGAAACAAGGATTGCTGATAAAGCATCAGTACAGAGGAGACACCTTTCTCCCATATTTATTCTTACAGGAGAGAATTTTCCTTCCTAGTGGTAGATTTCCTCTCACTTCCTGTTGTCTTCTTGCGTTTGCAAGTAGGAGTCGTTTGTAAGTTGGATGTTTGAAAGTAGGGACCTGCCGTATATACTCTGCAGAAATAGGCCCCTTAGTTGTTGGTGTTGGCACAACACTGTAAGCACTCACAGTTACTCTTGGTTGGTGCTGGAACGCCCTGCTGTCAACTATTATATCAGGAATTTTAATTACATATAATTGTTGAACAGTGGTAGTAAAAATTGGGCCTTTGATGGTGGTGCTGGTGCCACAACACTGTAAGCCCTGACAGTTACTCTTGGTGGGTGCAGCAATGGGCCCTGCTGTGAATTATTAGATCAAGAATTGTAATTACATGCCCCTGTTGAACAGGGGCTGAAAAATTGGGCCTTAGGCACTGGTGGCACAACACTGCAACCCCTCACAGATACTGTACTTGGAGCACAGCAATGAGCCCTGTTGCAAAGTATTGCTTCAAAAATTGTAATGACACGCCCCTGTTAAACAGGGGCTGAAAAATTGGGCCTTAGGCACTGGTGGCACAACACTGCAACTCCTCACAGATACTGTACTTGGAGCACAGCAATGAGCCCTGTTGCAAAGTATTGCTTCAAAAATTGTAATTACACGCCCCTGTTAAACAGGGGCTGAAAAATTGGGCGTTAGGCACTGGTGGCGGCACCCATAAACAAAAATGATCTTCCAAGCTATCATCATCAATCGTATCATTGAGGACTCGGAGGAGGAGGATAGCCAGTCAACATAACAGCACAGGCACTCAGCATCAGCATCAGTCTTGAAGGGATGTGACATTTTAAAATCAATTAGTCTGTTATATCAGCATCAGGTGTGTGGTAGCTGGTGGTGATCCAAGACTGGTTCATCTTGATGAAAGTCAGTCGATCAACCGAGTCGGTGGACAGGCGCACCCTGTGATCCGTGACAAATCCTCCAGCAGCACTGAATGTGCGTTCCGAAAGAACGCTGGATGCAGGACAGGCCAGTAGCTCAATTGCATACTGTGCAAGCTCTGGCCAGTGATCCATCCTCAAGACCCAGTAAGCCAGAGGATTTTCGGTGGGGAAGGTGTCCAAGTCTGACCTTGCCCCTAGATATTCCTGCACCATGTTTATCAGACGCTGGCGATGGTTGCTGGAACCAATCATACTTTGGGGCTGCGGACTAAAGAATTGTCTGAACGCATCGGTCAGACGGCCACCTTCCCCACCGCTCCTTCTTTGACTGGCCGAAGCCTCAGCAACTCGTTGTCCAGGACCAGGAGTTTGCAACCTCCCAGTCTCTGGGAACGCGTTGCACAGACCTTTCTGCAAGGCCTCCCGGAGTTGTCTCATCCTCTGCTCCCTCTGCGACGGTAACATAAGGTCCGCAACCTTACCCTTGTACCGTGGATCAAGGAGAGTGGCCAGCCAGTAATGGTCCCTCTCCTTGATCCGAAGAATACGAGGATCCTTCCGCAGACTTTGCAGGATCAGGGAGGCCATGCAGCGTAGGTTTGCTGAGGCATTCGCTCCGGAGTCCTCTGGGTCACTAAGGACGACATGATCCGCAGCCACCTCCTCCCAGCCACGTACAAGTCCACTGGTTTCTTGGGACTGTAAATCATCCCTAAAAGACTGCTGCTGATGATGCTGAGTGCCAGCCTCCACCTCCATGCTGACACAATCCTCCTCCTCCTCCTCCTCCTCCTCCTCCTCTTCCTGTGCGATGGGTGGGACAGAAGGAACACTGTCTGGGTAAAGGGGGCCTTGAGAGGCAAGGAAGTCCTCCTCTTCCTGCCTCTGTTCTGCCTCAAGTGCCCTGTCCATTATTCCACGCAGCGTGTGCTCCAACAGGTGGACAAGAGGTACAGTGTCACTGATGCATGCACTGTCACTGCTCACCATCCTCGTGGCCTCCTCAAATGGTGCCAGGACAGTGCATGCATCCCTGATCATGCCCCACTGGCGTGGAGAAAAAAAACCAAGCTCCCCTGACCCTGTCCTGGTGCCGTAGTCGCACAGGTACTCATTGATGGCCCTCTGCTGCGTGTGCAGCCGCTGCAGCATGGCCAACGTTGAGTTCCACCTGGTGGGCATGTCACATATAAGGCGGTTCTTGGGCAGGTTCAACTCCTTTTGCAGCTCAGCCAGGCGAGCACTGGCATTATAAGATCTGCGGAAATGCACACAGACTTTCCTGGCCTGCCTCAGGACATCCTGTAAGCCCGGGTACCTGCCCAAGAACCGCTGCACCACCAGGTTAAGGACGTGAGCCACACAGGGCACATGGGTCAGTTGTCCCTGTCGGAGGGCGGAGAGGAGGTTGGTGCCATTGTCGCAAACCACCATTCCTGGCTTAAGCTGGCGTGGCGTCAACCACCTCTCGGCCTGGCCCTGCAGAGCAGACAGGACCTCTGCCCCAGTGTGGCTTCTGTCCCCCAAACACACCAGCGCAAGCACGGCATGGCATCTTTTTGCCTGCGTACTTGCGTAGCCCCGTGAACGGCTACGGAGCACCGCTGGTTCATAGGACAAACCACAGGAAGAGGCCATGGAGGAAGAAGAAGAGGAGGGGGTGGAGGAGAGAGGTGTGTCACAACCAGTAGTAGCATTTTGGAGGCGTGGCGGTGGGACAACCTCCAACACTACTGCACCTTGTCCTGAATCCTTCCCAGCTGCCAAAAGAGTGACCCAATGGGCCGTGAAAGAAAGGTAACGTCCCTGTCCATGCCTGCTGGACCATGAGTCAGCGGTAATATGCACCTTACCGCTGACCGCCCTGTCCAGCGAGGCCAAGACATTGCCTTCCACATGCCGGTAGAGAGCCGGAATAGCCTTCCGTGAGAAAAAGTGGCGTTTGGGAACCTGCCACTGAGGAACCGCACATTGCACAAACTCACGGAAGGGGGCCGAGTCTACCAACTGAAAAGGCAGCAGTTGAAGCGCTAGCAATTTAGCCAAGCTAGCATTCAACCGCTGGGCATGTGGATGGCTGGGAGTGAACTTCTTTCGACGGTCCAGCAGCTGGGGCAGGGAAATTTGCCTGCTAGAATCGGACGTCGGTGTACTGCTAGCAGAGTGGGCGCAAGTACTTGGCTGTGACACACCTAATTCTACACCTTCATTCCTCTCAGTGCATGTTTCAGAGAGGACTGAAGTTATAGTGGGGTTGGAGATCCCAGCTGATGCGGTGCAAGGAGAGGTCCGCTTTGTTCTTTGGTGTGGGTCTTTGAGGTAGGCTTGCCAACGAGCTGCATGGCAGGTCAACATATGTCTGGTCAGGCATGTGGTACCCAAGCGGCTGATGTTTTGGCCACGCGATATACGCTTGAGACATATGTTGCAAACAGCAGCTGTGCGATCTGATGCACTAGCCTCAAAAAAGGCCCACACCAAAGAACTTTTTGAATGACGGGCAGAGGCAGCGCCCTGCACAGGCGGAGCTCTGCGGTGTGATTCCGTCGGTGTACTGCCCTTACGCTGGCCACCAAAGGGCATCCTGCCTCGTTGGAGATGTGCCTCCTCCTCATCCTCCTCCTCCTCCTCTCTCCTATTAGGCACCCACGTGGAGTCATTGACCTCATCATCCCCTCCCTCCTCATCACTGGAGCCAATCTGGCAGTATGCTGCAGCTGCTGGAACATGACTGCCAGATTGGTGTCCTTCTTGAGCATCCCCTCTGTCTGCTCTCACGCTACTGCCTTCCTCTAGCTGGGTTTCATCATCAGACCCTTCGAAACGCTGGGCATCCTCCTGGAGCATGTACCCAACACTGTGCTGAAACAGTTCGGGGGACTCCTCAGGAGGAGGACATGGTGGGTCTAGGGAAGGAGTGACTGATGATTTGTCTGACATTGATACCAGGGAAGACGACGCTTTGGCAGCTGCTTTTCCAGTACCCTGAGCCTGGGTGAGAGAGGATGAGGAGGAGGAGGAGGGCTTGGTCATCCACTCTACCAAGTCTTCGGCATGATGTGGCTCAACATGTCCAGCTGCCGAAAAGAAGGACAAGCGTGTCCCATGGCCATGTGCTGATGACAATGCACCGCGTCCACGACCAGCACTGTTGCCCCCAGACACAGAGCCTGCTTGCCCTCTTTTATTGCCTCCTGACTGTCTGCCTCTCCTTGTTTGCCTTCCAGACATTCTAATAGATGGCCTGCAGGGAGATGGGAAAAAAGCAATAAGGGCTACCTTCAGGTGTCCTTCTCTGTCCCTGGAAACAAGGACTTGCAGAGTGAAAGAAAAAAAACACTCTCCCTACCTACAGTTTTCTGTCCCTAGAAAAAATGTTTTTTTTAATCACAATATAGCACAAGGAAAATTAACTCACTGTCCTTACAGGTCCCTGGAAACAAGGACTTGCAGAGTGAAAGAAAAAAAACACTCTCCCTACCTACAGTTTTCTGTCCCTAGAAAAAAATGTTTTTTTTAATCACAATATAGCAAAAGGACAATTCACTCACTGTCCTTCCAGGTCCCTGGAAACAAGGACTTGCAGAGTGAAAGAAACTGACACTGTCCCTACCTAGAGTTTTCTGTCCCTGGAATAAATGTTTTTTTCAGCACAATATAGCACAAGGACAATTAACTCACTGTCCTTACAGGTCCCTGGAAACAAGGACTTGCAGAGTGAAAGAAAAAAAATACTCTCCCTACCTACAGTTTTCTGTCCCTAGAAAAAAATGTTTTTTTTAATCACAATATAGCAAAAGGACAATTCACTCACTGTCCTTCCAGGTCCCTGGAAACAAGGACTTGCAGAGTGAAAGAAACTGACACTGTCCCTACCTAGAGTTTTCTGTCCCTAGAATAAATGTTTTTTTTAATCACAATATAGCAAAAGGACAATTCACTCACTGTCCTTCCAGGTCCCTGGAAACAAGGACTTGCAGAGTGAAAGAAACTGACACTGTCCCTACCTAGAGTTTTCTGTCCCTAGAATAAATGTTTTTTTTAATCACAATATAGCAAAAGGACAATTCACTCACTGTCCTTCCAGGTCCCTGGAAACAAGGACTTGCAGAGTGAAAGAAACTGACACTGTCCCTACCTAGAGTTTTCTGTCCCTGGAATAAATGTTTTTTTCAGCACAATATAGCACAAGGACAATTAACTCACTGTCCTTACAGGTCCCTGGAAACAAGGACTTGCAGAGTGAAAGAAAAAAAATACTCTCCCTACCTACAGTTTTCTGTCCCTAGAAAAAAATGTTTTTTTTAATCACAATATAGCAAAAGGACAATTCACTCACTGTCCTTCCAGGTCCCTGGAAACAAGGACTTGCAGAGTGAAAGAAACTGACACTGTCCCTACCTAGAGTTTTCTGTCCCTAGAATAAATGTTTTTTTTAATCACAATATAGCAAAAGGACAATTCACTCACTGTCCTTCCAGGTCCCTGGAAACAAGGACTTGCAGAGTGAAAGAAACTGACACTGTCCCTACCTAGAGTTTTCTGTCCCTAGAATAAATGTTTTTTTTAATCACAATATAGCAAAAGGACAATTCACTCACTGTCCTTCCAGGTCCCTGGAAACAAGGACTTGCAGAGTGAAAGAAACTGACACTGTCCCTACCTAGAGTTTTCTGTCCCTAGAATAAATGTTTTTTTTAATCACAATATAGCAAAAGGACAATTCACTCACTGTCCTTCCAGGTCCCTGGAAACAAGGACTTGCAGAGTGAAAGAAACTGACACTGTCCCTACCTAGAGTTTTCTGTCCCTGGAATAAATGTTTTTTTCAGCACAATATAGCACAAGGACAATTAACTCACTGTCCTTACAGGTCCCTGGAAACAAGGACTTGCAGAGTGAAAGAAAAAAAATACTCTCCCTACCTACAGTTTTCTGTCCCTAGAAAAAAATGTTTTTTTTAATCACAATATAGCAAAAGGACAATTCACTCACTGTCCTTCCAGGTCCCTGGAAACAAGGACTTGCAGAGTGAAAGAAACTGACACTGTCCCTACCTAGAGTTTTCTGTCCCTAGAATAAATGTTTTTTTTAATCACAATATAGCAAAAGGACAATTCACTCACTGTCCTTCCAGGTCCCTGGAAACAAGGACTTGCAGAGTGAAAGAAACTGACACTGTCCCTACCTAGAGTTTTCTGTCCCTAGAATAAATGTTTTTTTTAATCACAATATAGCAAAAGGACAATTCACTCACTGTCCTTCCAGGTCCCTGGAAACAAGGACTTGCAGAGTGAAAGAAACTGACACTGTCCCTACCTAGAGTTTTCTGTCCCTAGAATAAATGTTTTTTTTAATCACAATATAGCAAAAGGACAATTCACTCACTGTCCTTACAGGTCCCTGGAAACAAGGACTTGCAGAGTGAAAGAAACTGACACTGTCCCTACCTAGAGTTTTCTGTCCCTAGAATAAATGTTTTTTTTAATCACAATATAGCAAAAGGACAATTCACTCACTGTCCTTCCAGGTCCCTGGAAACAAGGACTTGCAGAGTGAAAGAAACTGACACTGTCCCTACCTAGAGTTTTCTGTCCCTAGAATAAATGTTTTTTTTAATCACAATATAGCAAAAGGACAATTCACTCACTGTCCTTCCAGGTCCCTGGAAACAAGGACTTGCAGAGTGAAAGAAACTGACACTGTCCCTACCTAGAGTTTTCTGTCCCTAGAATAAATGTTTTTTTTTAAGCACACTATAGCAGAAGCACAAAACACACTGACACTCTCCCTACCTATCCTTCTCTTTCCCTAAACTAAAGGAATCCAGGTTAAGCAAGAAAGAAATAACAGTCACTGTCCCTGCCTATGCTACTCTATCCCTGCTCCGGAACACACTACACTAGGCCGCCGTGCTGGCGGCCTTTTATAGTGTGGGGCGTGTACTAAACACCCTCAGCAATAATTGGCCACAGGCATCCTGCCTGTGGCCAATCATTGCTCTCCTCGCTGCCGGCGCTGTGATTGGCCAAGCATGCGGGGTCACAGTGCATGCTTGGCCAATCACAGCGCCTGGATGACACTGCGATGGCGTAGTGCATTGTGGGCCGTTCGCGTCACTCGAATTTGGCGCGAACGGCCCAAATCGTTCGATCTTCGTCGAACGATCGAACAGCCAATGTTCGAGTCGAACGTATGTTCGACTCGAACACGAAGCTCATCCCTACTCTTAAGGTTTGACATCACCTTTTATGGTTTTGGTAAATCTGAAGGAGAAAATTGTATGGTGTGTATCCAGCTTTAAGCCCCATACACATGGTCGGACTTCCATCTGACTTTTCTGTGGTTTTTTGTCCGAACAGAGTTGGTCGGGAACACCCATAGCATACACACGCTCAGACTTTTCTGCAAACTTTCTCAAAACTTTTTGCAACATCACGTGGTTTTTCTGCTCTTTTCTGCTCTTTACCGCCACCCTTTGGTCAACTTCTGCTATTGTTGGTTGATTTTAACATTAGTTGTTTTGTCCATCGGACAAAAGTCCGATGGTTTTCTGTTCACACGGTCGGACTTTGCTCCATCGGACTTTTGTTGGGCAAAAGTTTGTCCGTTTGCAGACCCAACTTTTGTCCGATGAAAACAAGAAAAAAGCAAAAAAAGTTTGTCTGATGGAGCGTACACACGGTCGGATTGTTGGTCCAACTTGCTCAAAATGAAGTTTGTTGGCCAAAAGTCCGACCGTGTGTACGGGGCTTTCGACTGTGGTCCTCAAACTCAGTTCTCCAGTACCCCAACAGGTCATGATTTCAGGATTTCCTTCACCTTGTACAGGTGCTTTAAGTCAATGTCAATGGCTTTGTAATAACAAGAGCTATTTTATCCAAGGCAAATTCCCAAAACATGGCCAGTTGGGGGTACTTTAAGGACTGAGACTGGGAACAACTGTTCTAAGAGAAAGAGCCTCAGAAGCCATCAATCACACCTTAGCAACAGCTTCCTGATTATTTGATACACATTTTTAGTGGAGCTGAAGATAACTGAATACAGTACGCAACCTGCATTGGTGTGTACCAGACCGAAAGGAATGGGAGGCTGCCAGTTCCTTTTGCATGTAATCTTTCATACAGTGATCACATGAGAGTAATCATTCCTGGACACAGGCTGTCTGCATCCAGGGTCGACCACTTGCATGCAATTCTTACATGAGAGATTACATGCGAGTGGGTGCAATTAGCTGCTGGAGCCAACAGCATCCCATTCCTTTCAATCGCCAAGTGCATGCATTGGCAAGTGTGAATGCACCCCAATTAGGTTATTTCCTATACTGGCCAAATGTTTTACATCGATTTCAAACAAAGAATATTTAATTTGGCCACTAGATGGAGTTAAGTATTATAGGAATTTCCTATAATACTTAGCGCTATCTACTGGCCAATGAAATAAATTACAGTTTTTAATTAAAAACATTCCACTAGCACAGGAACAGGGGATGCAAATCAACCAGGGAAATGGCTTAATAATATTAATTTTTTTGCTGCATCATCTTTTGTAAAAGAATGATTAAAGGAACTTGTGTACAGCTCCTATAATATTGCCAGATTCAGCACACTATACAAAACCAACACTATCAGTTCATTACCAATTCTGGTTGTTTATATTTTATGCTATAATACTTTTGGCAGTAAAGGGTAGGAAATAAGTCCACCTTGGTCTACAATTTATTCTGCTTCCTTTACAGAGCTGAGTGGCATTGCCTCTGCCTCTCCCTTGTGCACACCCAGCTACTTCTGTATGTAATGTTAATTACTGGCTATGGTGGTCTCGCCTTGTTGTGTCATTAGGGTGTGCACACTTTCATCACTTTCATCAGAGATCATTAACTTTCACAATTTATTCTGATTACTAAACATGACAGTTTTTTTTTCTATATCTGTCTAACACATGAAATTATGGACTTTACAAAAACTGGGGTTCTGATTATGCAGAACTAAACAATCCTGATCTCTGGCAGTCTGTCTGTTCACATTATGTCTATAGGTACCCCCAATCGATTTGCCAAAATAGTAAAAGAAAGGCGCCTCCAAGTGCAGTATGCAAAATTTAATAAAGTGCACAAAGGGTTAAAAGCACTTACAAGATCGTTGAGTGTTAAAAGACATGATAAAATCAGGAGTCCTCATCTGTGGCATGTCAGCCATCCCCGAAGGATGGTTGAGAGCATGGTGTAGAGCCGTTCAGCAGCTGTAAAGCATTCTCGTATGTTTTGGAGAGAGGAGGCAGCAGGGAAGCCTGTGTACCGGGGTCACTGCGGGACACACGAGGCTGATGGTGTCAGTGGGGAGAAGGGGGCGGTAACGCGTTTCGGAACATGTGCTGCTCCTTTGTCACAAAGGAGCGGCACATGCTCCGAAACGCGTTACCCCCTTCTCCCCACTGACACCATCAGCCTCGTGTCCTGCAGTGACCCCAGAACACAGGCCTCCCTGCTGCCTCCTCTCGCCAACACGTACGAGAATGCTTTACAGCTGCTGGACGGCTCTATACTGCTCTTTACCACCATGCCGAGGATGGACACATGCCACAGATGAGGACTCCTGATTTTATCATGTCTTTTAACACTCACGGTCTTGTAAAATGCTTTTAACCCGTTGTGCACTTTATTAAATTTTGCATACTGCACTTAGAGGCGCGTTTCTTTTTCTTTTTTATATCTTCAGAGTTGCTTCTCCTCTAACCAAAGTGCTGCCAGAAGTGCCATCTCATCCCTATCATCCCTCTGACCAGCTATCCCCCTTCACCAGAGCACCCTTATTCCCTCTCTGTTTTAAACGATTTATCTGTCTGTATCAGTTGATGGTGTCATGGCTTTTTAACCACTTCAATACCCAGCCATAGTAATATGATGCCCACAGATGGGATCTCCCATCCTGGGTGGACGTCATATGACGTCCTGGGCTTTGTGGGGGAATATCTGAATGATGCCTGCAGCTAGAGGCATCATTCAGATATCTTTCTCTTCTGCCGGCGATTCTGCGCACGATAAGGATGATCATAGCGGCAGTTCCGCCGTTTGATCGTTCTTATAGGCGGCGGGAGGGGACATCGCCCCCCTCCCGCCGCCATCCGGTGCTTCTCCGGGCTCTCCCGTGCCATCGGGGGCCCGGAGAAAGAATCGTCCGGCCCCCGTATCTTGTCACATGACGAGCATAGAGGTGACTAGTGACCAGATGGTCACCAGTCATCTCTATGACCGTCGGAGGCCCAGGCGCGACGTTATGACCTTACGCCCGGGTTCCCAGAAGTAAACAAAGCCGCGATTGCGGCTAGTAGCCATGAGATCGGTGAATTTTTTTTCACGATCTCATGCTTTCCAGCCAGGAGGAGAGATGTGGGGTCTTATTGACCCCGCATCTCTCCATAAAGAGGACCTGTCACACACCATTCCTATTACAAGGGATGTTTACATTCCTTGTAATAGGAATAAAAGTGATCTAAAAAAATAAAATAAAAAAAAAGTGTAAAAATAATAAAAATTAAGTAAAATAAAAAAAATAATAATAAAAAATAAAAATTAAAACGTCCCTGTCCCTGGTAGCTCGCGTTTAGAAGCGAACGCAAACGTAAGTCCAGCCCACATATGTAAACGCCGTTCAAACCACACATGTGAGGTATCGCCGCGTGCGTTAGAGCGCATGCAACAATTCTAGCACTAGACCTCCTCTGTAACTCTAACCTGGTAACCTGTAAACATTTTCAAACCGTCGCCTATGGAGATTTTTAAGAACCGAAGTTTAGCGCCATTCCATGAGTGTGCGCAATTTTAAAGCGTGACATGTTAGGTATCTATTTACTCGGCGTAACATAATCTTTCATATTTTACAAAAAAATTGGGCTAACTTTACGGTTTTGATATTTTTTAATTCATAAAACCATTTAAAAAAAAGAAAAAGGCAATTGAAAAATTATTGCGCAAATATCGTGCAAGATAAAAAGTTGCAATGACTGTCATTTTATTCCCTAGGGTGTCTGCTAAAAAAACATATATAAAGTTTGGGGTTTCTGAGTAATTTTCTAGCAAAAGAATGATGATTTGTACATGTAGGAGAGAAGTGCCAGAATAGGCCCGGTATGGAAGTGGTATAAAAAGCCCTGTATGGAAGTGGTTACTATCATATACAGTATCATTTATAATCAGATAGAATACAATACCGCGTCATTTTGCTGTTTTGCGATCAGGCGAAAATGGAGTGTCCACGGCATAACTTATGCACCTCTTAAAGCGGAACTAAACTCAACGATTCAATATTTCCCCCAAACCGTTACATTTGAGGCATGCCATGAATGACGACGCTCACATTTGCTTGTGCTCTCAACCAAACTGGCAAACCACCAAATGGCTGGTGTCATATCTGATCACATGTGCAGCACCATGGCAACTGCAGATCAGACCGAGGCTAAGATGGTAGCTTCCTTGGCTGTAAAGCGGAACTAAGCCCTGTTCTCCTTTAACAGACAATAAACACAAATGGTTGTCCCAGGAGACCATTAATGCTTAAGACCCCATCAACCGATTCACGTGTATAATGACAGCCGGCTTGTACCTGCATGTCAGACCACCTTTCAGTGGCTATGGGCCATATTTTACCAACAATTATAGGAATTATTTTCTGAATAAATATAAGACGCTCTCTGATTGGATGAAGTTGTACTACCTGTGTAAATGAGACCTCACAGTGGACTTTTTGGTAAGTCTGCACACAAAAATTCCTGACATAAGCACCATTAAATAAAAAAAAAATCAATACTCCTTATTACTGAAAAGCAGGCTGTGAGTGCGGGTCAAGTGGCTATGCCTAGGCTGAGATGATGTCATCAGTCTGCTGAAGCGTTTCCTCACTCACCTCTTCCTTGGAGATCAGAGGTGAGTGAGGAACATTGTAACCTTAGTGACAGTTTACAAGCAGGAGTTGATTTGTGTCAAACATTCGTGAACACTGCACAGCCCAGGCACCAGCTTTTACATTACTATGTCATCTCTGTGCAGGAAAAAAAAGATGCTGTTTGATAGTGACATGTTTCTATAAACTACTGTAATCTTTCTGAGCCGTAATTAATACTGGTGTGCGTTATGCTCAGTCACACCCATGGGCGCATGTTATGCTCTGTATCTGCTGTGCACCTGCTGGTATGCGCTGTATAAAGGCATTGTTACAATGCATTGCATAGTTTACCTTTTTTTAACTTTATTGAAATGTCTTAAAGGGGTTCTATGCATTGAAGTGAAAAACCTATTGTAGTGCACCAGCCCCCCAAGCCCCCCGTTTTACTCACCTGAGCCCGTTCATTCCCACGCCGGAGACACGCTCACCCTCTCTGGCCAGTGTCTCGGTTCTTGATTGGATAGATTGAGAGCAGCGCAGCCATTGGCTCCTACTGCTGTCAAATCCAATGACGCGGGTGGCGGGGGGTGGTGCCGAGTCCTGCTGTCTATATCTATGGATGCAGCAGCAGGACACGGGAGCGCGCCTGCATGGGTGTCCCGAATGAGAGAACTTCTCCGACAGGTCACTTGATGCAGAAACAAGCCAGGAGCGCGGCGGAGGGACCCCAGGAGAGGAGGATCGGGGCCACTCTGTGCAAAACCATCTGCACAGAGGAGGTAAGTATAACATGTTTGTTATTTTAAAAGGAAAAAAAAAGGGAACCTTAAGGCCCCTTTCACACGGGACGGATCCGTGAAGATCCTCCCCGTGAACCTCCACGTGCTCAACGGGGATCGCTCCCCTGATCCCCGCTGAGCCGGCGGATGACAGGGCGGTCCCCGCACACTGTGCAGGGACCGCCCTGTCAGATCTCCGCTCTCCCCTATGGGGGGATCGGATCAACACGGACCGTCTGTCCGTGTTCATCCAATCCGCTCTGCAGACGGATAGAAAAATAGGATTTTCCTCCGTCTGCAGAATCGGAGGATTGCGGACCCGGAAGAGATCGGGTGTCAGCGGATGAACAAAACGACACCCGCGATCCCATAGAGACCAATGTATGTCCCTTTTTCATCCGTAAACGGATGGATGAAAAAGCGGACATACGGTCCGCTGGTGTGAAAGGGGCCTTAGTGTCCCTTTAATTTGTTACTAAACCCACAACAGTAAAATCAGTCTGTATATGTAGTAAAGCATACTTGTTATACTCACTGTGGAACCTAAAGGGTTAATCCTGCACCATGTGTAAAAAGGCTGTTTGATCCTGTCTTCTCTGATCCTCCCCTTCTTCCACAGTCTCCGGTCTATCTGTTAATAGTACAGAGCCTTGGGGCTAACTCTGCACATGCTCAGTTTGGTGTGTATTGTTAAGCCTCATACACACGGTCGGACTTCAAGCTAATTTTTCCATGGATTTTTGTTTGAAGGGCGTTGGCCGTGAACTTGGTATGCATACATACGACAGGACTTTTTCAACAAACTTTCCCAAAATCATGTGGTTTTTCAGCTCTTTACCGCCACCCTTTGGTCAACTTCTGCTATTGTTGGTTGATTTTAACATTGGTTCTGCGCATGCGTGCTTGTACTTGGACTAAAGTCCGATGGACTTCTGTACACACAATAGGACTTTGCACCGTAGGACTTTTGTTGCCGAAAAGTTTGTCCGTTTGCAGAGCGAACTTTTGTCCGATGAAAAACGAAAAAGTTTGTCCAATGGAGTGTACACACGGTCGGATTTTTTTGAAAACCTGCTCATTTTGAAGCTTGTTGTCAAAAAAGTCCGACCGTGTGTATGGGGCTTTAGAGAGTTTTTTTTTCTTGGAGGGTGCATGTGATCAGCATAGGGCCAATCAGCATTGTCCAGACAGAGGTTCAGGGGTCCTGCAGCCTCATAGGACAGTCAGAGTAGAATGAAAGCTCCTCCTACAAACTTTAACCAGACACTGATAGAAGTCATAAGACTGCTATATACTGCTGATGAGAAAATGTATTTAGCACATTATATTTACTATAATAATTTCATTTCCATGTTCTGTGTACTGTGGCAGACCAAATATAGTAAATGCAGGGTCCTGGGTTTAGTAACACTTTAAAATTATATTTCATTCAACTATATATACCACAGCGCAGTGCAATGCGATGTAGTGCATCGCAATACGCTGTGCTGAATAACAATGCATTCAGTCCTACTTGTTTCAGCACACACCAAAAATATATATCTGATGATGCACTCACTTTCAAACTCTGTCTTCTTTTCCCATTTGAATACAGAATTAGTCGCCTTCTGTCTGAAGAGGTTTTTTGAACAAGCTGCTTCTGACCTTCAGAGGACAAGTAAGCGACCTTCTGTGTTCAGAATGCAGCAGGGCAACCACTTGGCACAGGTGGTGGAGATCACTGGAGTAGTGGTGTCTAGTTCAGTGATTTTCAGCTTTTACAAGGATCCCATAGGTATGGCACATACTTATGTACTCTAAGCGGGACCAGTGTACCTATCAGTGGCAGCCACTCATGCAGGGCGCAGGGGCGCCAACCCCCCCCCCCCCAATCCATGCATCCAGCCTCTAATCTGCATGCAGGGCACCAAACGCTTGGATTTCTATAGGTTTTTTATTTTCTTTGAAACACATAATTAGAGCCTGAGGCTCTAATTGGATTAAAAAACGGGTGGGTTCGGGGCAGAGAGAACCCTGAGCCCACCCAGTTGTGTGACATTTGCAAATTATTATTCGCTAATGTCTTCCTACTTCTCCTCCTGGCCAATTAGGAAGCGGGGCCTGAGACCTAATTGGCCAGGGAGTCTGATTGGCCAATTGGGTCTCAGGACCTACTTCTTGTTCGACCGGGAGGAGAAGCCACGTCTGTTTGGCCGGGAGCAAGGAGCAGTCTCCTAAGGTAAGGCCGGACTGATCGCCGCCTTCCCGTCTGTCTCGCGCGGGGGAAGGGGGTTTGGTGATGGTTGTGCGAGTGAGGGGGGGCAGGTTTGCTTGCCGCCCCCCCAAAATATTGAGCACCAGCCGCCACTGGTACCTGTTAAAATTGCCATACCTAAGCCTCAGCTTTAGGACTTCATATAAAGGGTAGTGACTGTCAAACAATGGCCCACCAAATGTCTCTCTCTCATTGTGCATAGCCATCTTTAAAGTGGGAGTAAAGTCCCTTTGTTGTTTTGTACCTACAGGCAGTAGTGTATTTAGGTTTTGTGCTGCCCTAGGCCTGACTAAACTTGTGCACCCCCCTAATTTAAATATTACCCACCCCTTCCTGTCAAGACCACACCCCATGTTGTTTAAGACCCACCCTGAAATTTTCGAGTGGGGACACTAGTTCTGAGGGCCTGGAGGGGGGGGGGCAATGGATTCCCTTCATTTGAATACATTTCCTCTCACTTCCTGTTTGGCTATGGGGCAGGAAGTGAAGGGAAATCTCTGCAATGGGACAGGGATGGTAAAAAATTAACTGACAGTGATTATAACCCTCCCTTACTCTATCCAAAATGAAAAAAAAAAGTGTTGCCTATTGTTCTACTTTAAGTAGATGGTGCAGCAGAAATATATAGCACAGTGAGGAAGGTTTGTGGTCCAGGATGATAGGACAGTTAAAATTAGAAGCGCCCCTACAGTTGCGGAATGCCGGCCGCCCGCAGTGCGTCCGCTTTATAGGGGCGCTAGACTAATTTGCCTAACAGTGTAGCGCAAGCCGACAGGGACTCTTTTCATGCTGCCCCCCTGCAAAGTGCTGCCCTAGGCCTGGGCCTTGTTGGCCTAGGCCAGGATACAGTGTTGCCTACAGGTAAGCCTACAATTAGTGAAAGAGCACTGCCATCTCAATGGACAGCATGCCATTCATTAGGAGAGGTTTGTGCCGCGGCTGTGACTCCAGCGCGCATGCGTGAGAGTGACATCATCGCGTCTCAGCCATTCAAGCGGCCGCGGCCCGCAAACCTGAAAGGAAGATCAGGTTAAGACTGATAATCTCTGTCAGTGGTGACAGAGCGCTGCTGCAGGGATCCGTCTTTTAGGCAAGTCTTTCATAATATGCTAGTATCCCAAAATATAATTTCTGATAATATCAACTTTGTCTCAAATATCTACAACTCAGACAAGGTCCAGAATCTTTTATATACGTTTCTGTAAATATTTTCTTTGCCCTTTTGTATAGGCCAACTCGTGTTTTAGGATTAATGGGCCCTAAAATAAATGTTGTGCTCTTTCTGTCTCTACGAGATGAACTCTATTTGTCTTTCGTCCTAAGTATAATATTAATACAAACACTTGAATGCCATTTACATAAAATAAACAAATCTTCTCAGTCTCAAGCAGTCTTGCGTGTGATCTCCCGCCTAGAAAATTGTTCTTCATAGTCTTCGAGGAACCTCTCCAAAGGTCACTTTAATCCCTCAGCTACGCTGTGTATATAATAAAAATTATATCATAATCCAAGCTGCCGCTTGCTATCTCTTGTACTGCGGAATTTACTGTAAACCTCTAAATACCAAATCACGCCAATAGATTGTCCTGGACGCTTTGACTTTAACCCAACTATTTGCACTGACTTATGTCTCTTTTACGTAGCAGAGGCTGGCGCCAAGTGAGTTATGGCAAAATCTTCCTATATATTTAAAGCAGTTTGTATGTCCAGCGTAAGTGGTTGGTACACAGATACACAGGGTCAGACAGTGGATCAGAAACATGTGTCTTCTTTGTATGATCAGCTCGTAAACCCCCATGTCTGTAACTGGAATGTCACATGTAGAACGTCTCTCACACACAAGCGGGACTTACACCTACTTAACATTCTAATACCGCTTATCACCCAGGGATTTACACAGAACTGCAATGCCACTTAAATATTAACTTTGCCATTTAAAGGAGCACTAAAGCTTCCCTTTTTTTTTGCCTAAAAATAACAAACATGTTATACTTACCTCCACTGTGCAGCTCGTTTTGCACACAGTGGCCCCGATCCTGGTCTTCTGGGGTCCCTCGGCGGCTGTCTTGGCTCCTCCCCGCAAGGACTCCACACCATAATGCGAGTGAGCTCGCATGGTGTGGAGTGATTGCGGGCGCGCTCCCGTGATACAGCGGCGGCCATAGCCGCCGACTGTATCACTCGGCCCCGCCCCCCGCGCGCCACGTCATTGGATGTGATTGACAGCAGCGCCAGCCAATGGCTGCGCTGCTTTCAATCCATCCAGTGTAGCCAATCGGCGGCCAGGCTGAAAAACGAAGAGGGTGACGGGGACGAGCATGGGACTTTCGAGGGGCCAGGTAAGAAAAACGGGGGCTCGGGGGGGGGGGGGCGGTATTGTCGAATGTTTTTTCACCTTAATGCATAGGATGCATTAAGGTGAAAAAACATGTAACTTTACTACTCCTTTAATTCTTCTTTGCAGAGCCTTTATCCATTTACAAACACTATAATAATAATATGCAAACAAACTTTTTTTTTCCTTTTTGAAAATGTGGCTTTATTTGCTATAAGATTACTGAACTCCTAGGAATGCTGAGAGGGGTCGGTGAGGTCCAAAATAGCACACCACCTAAAGAGTTCAATTGGGTTGAACTTGTACTATCCATGATTCTAACACAGACATAGGTGTGAGCAGCCTATTGCATTAGGGTGTGCACCCTAAAGCTCAAACATACGTGTGTGTGTGTCTACATATATACTGTATGGCCCCGGCACATTGATCTCCCTGCCGGCACAGTGAAAGAGAAGTGTGTACACACTTTTCTTATGGCAGAGCCGGTAAGAGGGAGAACTTTCCCATCTTCCTGCAGGTACACAGAGCGATAATGCTCATGCACATGGGGTGATTAGGGTGTGCCCAGGCACACCTGGCACACCCTGTGCGCACGCCTATGAACACAGATTTAGTGGTGGCTATGAATATTTTATATTATCATTCAACAAACCAATGAATAACTGACAACATATTATACCCATGTATATTTGCTTAATTATTATTTATTTATTGTAGGTATTAACAGTGCCTTGAAAAAGTATTCATACCCCTTGAAATTTTCCACATTTTGTCATGTTACAACCAAAAATGTAAATGTATTTTATTGGGATTTTATCTGATAGGCCAACACAAAGTGTCACATAATTGTGAAGTAGAAGGAAAATGATAAATGGTCTTCAATATTTTTTTACAAATAAATATGTGAAAAGTGTGGTGTGTATTTGTATTCAGCCCCCCTGAGTCAATACTTTGTAGAACCACCTTTCACTACAATTACAGCTGCAAGTCTTTTTGGGGATGTCTCTACCAGCTTTGCACAGCTAGAGAGTGACATTTTTACCCATTCTTCTTTGCAAAATAACTCAAGCTCTGTCAGATTGGATGGAGAGCGTCTGTGAACAGCAATTTTCACGTCTTGCCACAGATTTTCAATTGGATTTAGGTCTGGGCTTTGACTGGGCCATTCTAACACATGAATATGCTGTGATCTAAAGCATTCCATTGTAGCTCTGGCTGAATGTTTAGGGTCGTTGTCCTGCTGGAAGGTGAACCTCCGCCCCAGTCTCAAGTCTTTTGCAGACTCTAACAGTTTTTTTTTTTTAAGATTGCTCTGTATTTGGCTTCTATCATCTCCCCATCAACTCTGACCAGCTCCCCTGTCCCTCCTGGAGAAAAGCATCCCGACAACTTGATGCTGCCACCACCATGTTTCACGGTGGGGATGGTGTGTTCAGGGTGATGTGCAGTGTTAATTTTCTGCCACATATAGCATTTTGCTTTTAGGCCAAAAAGTTCAGTTTTGGTCTCATCTGACCAGAGCACCCTCCTCCGCATGTTTGCTGTGTCCCTCACATGGCTTCTCGCAGACTACAAATGGGACTTCTTCTGGCTTCCTTTCAATAATGGCTTTCTTCTTGCCACTCTTCGATAAAGGCCAGATTTGTGGAGTGCATTACTAATAGTTGTCCTGTGGACAGATTCCCCCACCTGAGCTGTGGATCTCTGCAGCTCCTCCAGAGTTACCATGGGCCTCTTGGCTGCTTCTCTGATTAATGCTCTCCTTGCCTGTCAGTTTAGGTGGACAGCCATATCTTCATAGGTTTACAGTTGTGCCATACGCTTTCCATTTTCAGGTGAAGGATTGAACAGTGCTCCATGAGATTTTCAAAGCTTGGGATATTTTTTATAACCTAACCCTGCTTTAAACTTCTCCACAACTCTATCCCTGACCTGTCTGGTGTGTTCCTTGGCCTTCCTGATGCTGTTTTTTCCATTAAAGTTCTCCAAAAAACCTCTGAGGCCTTCACAGAACAGCTGTATTTATACTGAGATTAAATTAGACACAGGTGAACTCTATTTACTATCTAGGTGATTTCTGAAGGCAATTGGTTCCACTAGATTTTAGTTAGGAGTATCAGAGTAAAGGGGGCTGAATACAAATGCATGCCAAACTTTTCACATACTGGTATTTATTTGTAAATCATTTGGAAAACCATTTATCATTTTCCTTCCACTTCACAATTATGTTCCACTTTGTGTTGGTCTATCACATAAAATCCCAATAAAATGAATGCATGTCTTTGGTTGTAACATAATAAAATGTGGAAAATTTCAAGGGGTATGAATAAATTTTCAAGGCACTGTAAATAGCACTGACAATTTTTGCAGCACTTTATATATTGGACATTCACACCAGTCCCTGCCAGTGATAAGCTCAAGCATGTTCAAACTGGTATCCAAACCCATGAGTCCAAGCTTGTCAGGAAATTGCCAACTGCTAGGGCATTCACCAGCTCGCAGCGCCATGTATACACCATTTATATACCTGCGGCCGCAGGACAGGGAATACTCTGGCTGCAGATGATTGGCCCATACAGGCGCTGGCTTCCTGTCAAGTCACGCACATGGGTTTGGGTTTGGATTCAAGCCCAAACACTCCCAAACTCATCCCTAGTTCCTGCTCACAAGGGGCTTACAATCTGATGTCCCAACTGACATCCATAAAATATTTATTATTAGGCTCTAATGTTTCCCTACTCTATCTAACACAAAAAAAATGCCTATACATATAATTTAGCTATTTACATAGGGGTTGTGTAAATATATGATTTTTATATATCCAAGAGATTTGCAGTTTTTTTATAAGTATTTACACCCACTTATACCTGTACTTTGTGAATACTTTCCAACTTTATCTAGAAAATAGTGGATACATGCTCTAGCTTCCCAGTAGTCCCATTAGGGAGCTGGTTAAAATGGAACTGTGATGGCCATAGCCAAAAGATAATGGGATTGATTTACTAAAGGCAATTAGACTGTGCACTTTGCAAAGTGCAGTTGCACTCTGCATGAGAAGTTGCTCCAGAGCTTAGTAAATGAACAGAAGCTCTGCTGAATTCTATCATCCAATCGTGTGCAAGTAAAAAATGCTGCTTTTTTTTATTATCCTTGCACGTGATTGGGTATTCTTTGCAAAGTATGCCTTTACCTAATTTATTATATGCTTTTGGCTCACCCTGTGCCGGTTACCACATATCGCATTTACTGTCCTTGTTGGTAAGTGTGGTTGATCAACAATCTATATATAGTCTTTTTTTTTTCTTTAATATCCCGCTCTATTTACGTATGGTTTATTATATTTATATATCCCATAGGAATTCCTGTTGCATCTGCTCCTGATGAGTGGAGATATCGACGAAACGCGTCGAGCTACATTTGATGCCACAGCCAAACTATACATGGAATGCTATCTACCAATTATCATATTTGACGATGCCATCAATATTCAGACTTAGCATATTTTGATATATCATGTGTTCACTGATATAAGTATTGGGCACGCTGGCATTGCCACTTCATGTATTATATAAATTTGTATGCATTTTTATTATGACTATGTATATATGTATATACCTACTTACTGTATATGCTTATAACTGGTGCTAAACATGTCTTTATATATATGAAATCATATTCTTTACTGGACAATGACATATATCCATGTTATGAATTAAATATTTTTAATCTTTCCTACCTCCGCATTTCAATTGCTTCATATAAAGTCCCAAAACTCCCTTTCCTTATTTACCTCATTTATTAAGCTCTGGAGCAACTCCACTTGGAGAGTTTAACTGCAGTTTGAAAAGTGCACAGTCTATTTGCCTTTAGTAAATCAACCCCTTTATATGAACTCCTACTTGGTGGTGATCAATTCTGGAAACAAATAGGGTGGTACTGTTTTCACACGCAACTTCAATGCAGGTTAGAATCAGCATAGCTCAGTGTTTATTGCTGTATTGATAATACCTAGCACGGTGTTATCAGCATATTATACAGTGCAATTATCACTTATTTATTTTGGAAGCTAAGCGGTGGGATGCTTGTGAGCTCACAAATGGAAGTGTTATGGAACTTCTCTTTTCAAAGGTCTTAGCTAAATCGCAACTTTTAACCAACTTACCGGTAGCTTAGATTAAAAATATGAAATAAAGTTCTTGTTACCGGACAAAAATAAACCTTACTAAGAATTGCAGTGTTGGCACCTCCATAGAATGTGGCTCTATTCTCTCTGCTGACTTGTCATTGTCCTGGCTGACCTCTGTACAGGGACCATTGTCTACAGAGGAGGAAAACCCTGCCCAACCATTATGGAAGAATCAAATACTCAGGAAATGAGATGAAAAGTGAGGTGGTACAAAATGATATATTAATCAGCGCTAAATGATTTAACTAATAGAAAATCATAAGGGAAATACAATTTTAATTTGCACCCTAAAGTAAACACGTGTACAGTTCAAAGCTGGTAAACTGCCCTGCCAGCAAAAGGGGAACAGCAAACTCACACCTCTATCTGAATAAACACTTAGCTTGCAGAGCCCCAAAACCTAGGGGTGCACTAATATGCAAATAGAAGACTTCAGATCCGGAAGCAGAGCCACCCATCCATAGTAGCTGTGGACTAAAAGTAAGGTACAAAGATGGGAAAGGGCAGGACCAAGCAAAAATTCGGAGCTGAAGATTGCTTGATTACTGAGTGTATCTGCAAGATTTCTGGGTGTATACCTATTTGTTCTTTCTGGTAGTTTATAGCTGAATAGCTTCAGCCCGGTTTGTAATAAATATTGTTGGTCTGTATGATTACAGCACAGAGCCTACTCCATAGAAACCATCATTCCATTTTTTTCTTCCAATGTTGGCTAATAGGAATGAAACACTTGCATGCAAGTTGGATATATGACTATATATCTGGATGTACCAGATGGCACCAGAATTTGACCAATTAATCTGAGTAATTAGTACTCAGTATCTGATGAGTGCTCGTCCTATCTCCAAGGGGGGATATACTTTGATGTTCACCGGCCTTGAATGGCCTTAAAGAGTTGGATCCCGTTGGACTCCATGACCGTATCCTCATATACATGCAATATGCCTCTGTTTTTTTAGTGGCCATATACATCATTCTGACCTCTAAATCCAACAGATACAATGACTTCTATATTGGCTATTTGTTGAAACATATTCCTCTTTCTCCTCCTCTTATCTGATACCCTCCTTTCTTGGTGCAAATTCAGCGACAGTATTTGCAGTGTGGAATACATGAACTATTGGCTTGAGTGAATGATTCAAACATTTGCTATACCATTGGATATGATCCTTTGCAGCTTTATGGATAAGATTACCCTTTCCCCATAAGACAGTGAGACCCGCGCCCTTTCCAACGATCCCTGAATGTGTCCTGATGAAGCCTAGCGGTGAAACGCGTTGATGCACAGGGGCTCACTCTTTATCATATATTCTCTATATGTGTTTTTAATTCTTCTAAATGTTTTTTATGTACCATGTATCAATTTAAATAAATGTTGTAATATTTTTGTAACACTTTTTCACTGTTCATTGTGCCTCTGGAGTCCGACCTGTGGGTCACAACATAGTGTCCCCCCCTTCTTCTAGTACTAAGTATCAGAACTACTCAATTGCGCCCCCTCTTTTTTCTCTTCAATAGGAGTCTTTGGCAGTACATGTACTGAGTGTGACTGTTATTCAGCTATATCAGCATAGGGCACAGTAGTGTAAAGGCAGGAAGAAACATTTTCACAAATCATACAAGTTTACAGGAATGTAAATATATAAAAGGGTGTTAGACTTTAGTTGGGCTTTAATGACAAACCAGTATAGGGATAATGAAAAACAGTATGGGGTCTCACAGGCCTGTGGCTTCAGTCCCGTATTTTTTGCTGGCATCACTGTCCATGATGATTGTCGGTTAGTATAGGAGAAATTCAGATAAACTAAACTAAACCATTTTGACTCTTAGCATAATGTGAATTTAATGCGTTGCCATGTGCTTTTTTTTTTTTTTGGCTTAATGTACTCTGCCTGCCTTGAGTATCGGAGAACTCTCCCCACGAGGCAGCATCTTTGACCAAATGTTCAGCTATTACACTAGCCTGTACAATGTCTGATACATGAACAATAAAAAGCTCCATAGTTATCAATGTTTCACTACCGTGTTTCCCCGAAAATAAGCCCTACCCCGAATGTAAGACCTAGTGCGATTATCAGGGTGGGCTGCAATATAAGCCCTACCCTGAAAATAAGCCCTATCAAAGTTCACTAAAAAACCTGTAATCCATTACTGCATACTGGTGCAGTCTCTCTGTTTATTACTGTTTAATAATATAATGTTTTACAGCCACCGGAGGTCCTCTTTTCTCGTCCCGGCTGATGTCTGCAGCCCCTTCCTCTTCAGTGTATGGAGCGTGCTGACGTCAGCGGGATCTCAGCGCTTTTTTCTCATCCTCTCCTCCCCGCTAATGTCAGCTGGATTTCGGCTCTTCTCTCTCATCCTCTTCCCCGCACTGATGTCGGCAGCCCCTTCCTCTTCAGTGTATGGAGCGAGCTGACGTCAGCGGGATCTCGGCTCTTCTCTCTCATCCTCTCCCCCGCACTGAAGTCAGCAGCCCCTTCCTCTTCAGTGTATGGAGCGAGCTGACGTCAGCGGGATCTCGGCTCTTCTCTCTCATCCTCTCCTCCCCGCTAATGTCAGCTGGATCTCAGCTCTTCTCTCTCATCCTCTCCCCCGCACTGATGTCAGCAGCCCCTTCCTCTTCAGTGTATGGAGCGAGCTGACGTCAGCGGGATCTCGGCTCTTCTCTCTCATCCTCTCCTCCCCGCTAATGTCAGCTGGATCTCAGCTCTTCTCTCTCATCCTCTCCCCCGCACTGATGTCAGCAGCCCCTTCCTCTTCAGTGTATGGAGCGAGCTGACGTCAGCGGGATCTCGGCTCTTCTCTCTCATCCTCTCCTCCCCGCTAATGTCAGCTGGATCTCAGCTCTTCTCTCTCATCCTCTCCCCCGCACTGATGTCGGCAGCCCCTTCCTCTTCAGTGTATGGAGCGAGCTGACGTCAGCGGGATCTCGGCTCTTCTCTCTCTTCCTCTCCCCTCTCCTTCCCACTGATGTCTGCGGCCCCTCCCTCTGCAGTACTCGGAGCAGGCTGACGTCAGCGGGGATCTCGGAGAAGAAGAGCAGATCAAACGTGAATGCCCAGGGGAGCTGTAAAAGGTATTTTTATGGTATAAAACTGTGGAGAGTGGATTAGTTGACACACTAATGTACCAGTATAATACTACCGACTTCTGACCTGACAGTGGGGGGGGGGGTGACACAGGAACTTTTTTATTTTTTATTGATTTATTCATGCTTGATTTTTAGAACATGGAGAGGGGTAAATGGTGCAGCACAAGCACTGTGCTATCTATCATGCTTTAAAATGAACTGTTTTTTTTGTTTTGTTTTTTAGGGTTACAACCACTTTAATGCCGTAATTAAATAAGCCCTACCCCGAAAATAAGCCCTAGTGTGTTTTTTGTAGCAAAAATTAATATAAGACCCGGTCTTATTTTCGGGGAAACAGGGTAATTCCACCTTTCCAGTAGAACACATAATGAATTGATGAGAGTGTTTTATAACAATCAGCATGATTTCTCATCTGTTTGCCACAATGAGCTTGATTATGAAAGGTCTGAGGTCAGAATGTAATGTTCTCTTGACCACAAGTGGGTATTCTATTTTAGAAAATGATCTGAGTGTGAATCACAATGTCAAGTAATAGACAATAAGGGAAACCCAACCCCAATTTATTTGACAAGTCTGTTGACAAAATTAAAATGGCAGGAAATAGATGAAGAGAACATCCCAAGTCCTTTTCAAGCACTGAGGACACAAAGACTCACTTTTATGATCGACCATGAGACATTCGCCCAAAATAGCACTATGAATTTTGTATTTGATGCTGGCCACACAGGAAAAAAGCTCAGCACTCTTTTTCTTGTCATTTTCCGTAAATGGTAACTGCAGTTTTTGTTAGCGGAACAAGCCGTAGTAAGCATTTACAACAATGGATTGTTAGTCAAAGTCCATTTATCATTCTGGGTGTTTATTATCTGGTTGTATTTAAGGATTAACAGCATGAGCTATTATGATATGGTACACAAGGAAACGAAATGGTCAGATCTCCCAGCATCAAATTGAATTTCCCCATTCATCTATAAAAGGAGATTTGATTTCCAAGTTCTACCTTTAAGTGTATTTAAGGTCAAAGTAAGACTGATTAGGAGATTTCCCTTCATTTGCTGTCCTAAAGATGCAATATAAAGAGGAGAGCTCTCCTAAATGCGGTTCCTACAGCCCAAAATCAAATTGGCTGCTGACCAGTGTTAATTTAGTCGACTAAAATGACTAAAACATTTTAGTCGACTAAATGAATACTATTTTAGTCGACTAAAATACGACTAAAACTAAAACAATTGAGATGACTAAAATACGACTAAACTAAAATGGCATTTTAGTCAAAAGACTAAAATGGGACTAAAACTAAAATGCCATTTTACTCCTAAGACTAAGACTAAAACTAAATAGAAATTTGACTTCAAAATGAACACTGGTCTATAGTGCATGTTCATACCTCCAATAAGATAAATAATAAGATATTAGATTTTTCATTCCAGCAGTATATAATGAGTTTGGAAATTGTAGAGAAATGTTAACTAATGCATTACAATTTAATTACACTCATTAGATTTTAGACAACTAAAATTAGTTTTAGTCGACTAAAATGCACTGGAGATCTTAGTCGACTAAATACGACTAAAACTAAAACAATTGCAGAAGACTAAAATTTGGGACTAAAACTAAAATGCCAATTTAGTCCCAAGACTAAGACTAAAACTAAATCTAAATTTGCTGCCAAAATTAACACTGCTGCTGACAAGACCTGTGCTTGAAAGCACACTAAAAGGAAATATCACTAAAGGTTCCATTCAAGTCTAGTCCATTCTCATTGTTTTTATCCTCAAACCGTGATGAAAAGGGGGTATTTTTGGAATCCCAAAATGCATTGGTTACACTTTCTATTATATACTTGACCTTTTTCAAAATAAATATCTGTACCTCTTAGCAGTGGTGTGGCACTTCGATTTCATTTTTGTTACATTACATTACATTACAAGCCAAGGAGACTCTGAAGATCCGCTAACGTTTACAAGCCACCTACCTGGGAACTAGATCACTTACATCAACATTTTAGGATTAGATAGCAATACCAATAACATAATCTTATGCCGCGTACACACGATTGGAATTTCCATCGGAAAAACATAGGAACTTTTTCCGTCGGAAAAATAGAGAACCTGCTCTCAGTCTTTTGTTGGCGGAAATTCCGACAGCAAAAGTCCGATGGAGCATACACGGTCGGAATTTCTGACCAAAAGCTCACATCGGACTTTTCTTGTCGGAATTTCCGATTGTGTGGAAGCAGCATTACAGGTCCAATGCTTTTTTTCCACTTTCCTTAACTGAGCCAGAAGAAGACCAGGAAAAGATGAAGGTGGTGTTGGATAGAGTGAGAAGGGTGTGCGTGAACCTTGCATTCATGGAGGAAGCATAACTAGTGGCCCTGAAGAAGCGAGAGGCGTTTCTCCTGCAGCACGTAGGCTGTGTTTGATGCCCTAACCAATAAATATTTCAAAAAGGCCTTCAAGTGATATGAACTTTTGTACTAAGTGCTCCCCAATACCCACCCCAGAGTTTATCATTTGCTGAGTGCTCCTTCTGTCAAGATCAGCAGCTTAAAGCGGAGTTCCACCGTAAAGTGGAACTTCCGCTCATCGGATTCCTCCCCTCCTCCGGTGCCACAACTGGCACCTTTCGGGGGGGAGACAGGATACCTGTCAAAGACAGGTATCCTTTCCCACTTCCTGGAGTCCAGCCGGGGCCGTGACGCGGCCGTGACGTCACCGCGGGGCTCCCTCCTCCTCCTCCCCTGGCCACCAGGCTAATAGGAGAGAGGAGCGGGGCCTCGGGCATGCGCAGTAGGGTTCCCGGCATGAAGCCGAAAGGCTTCACTGCCGGGTTCCCTTACCCGCAATGGCGACGCCAGCACCCGACAGCTGATGTGAAACATCAGCTGCGGTGCCGACATCGAGGGACACCAGGACAGGTAAGTCTCCATTTATTAAAAAAAGCTGCTGGCTTTTAATTTTTTTTTTTTGCCCGGGGTTGCCTGGAACACCCCTTTAAGACCAGAAAAAGATCCATATACATTATACCTTCATCATGGATCAGCGTCTTTGAAGGACGATGAACTCCATTGTTTATCCATCAGAACCAAGTCTCATTCCAATCAGTCCAGCGCTATCACAGACAAAACAGACACCATTTGCTGACAAGAATCATGCTAATAGGAAGAGAAGGCAGTGTGACAGAGAGATGAGCTCATCGCTGTCCTGCTTTACCCTTCACCGTCCAGTCAAAGGCTGGGGGCCGGTCTAAGACAACCTGGGCTCCGAGGTAATGGGTTGAATGATATTCACCATCAGACTGAGGACACATCTAGCAGCATAAAAAGTACTGAAGGTGAATATATTGCAACAAAAGCAAATTTTTCTATTTTAGCTTTTAATGAGCTATTATATTTCATCTTTTTTTGGCTGATGTTCCATTTTAGGAAGTTCTAATGCTGGCCAAAGGTTCAAAATGTGTCCAGTTCAGCTGGGACTGGTCAAAGTTTGATCCATCTATGGGCTATGGCCGTTGCCGTTGAGAAGAGTCAATCTAGTGATCGACTCCTCTCGAACAGGACTGCTGGAAAATTTGTGTTCGATCAGCACATGCAGCCAATCAACTGCAGCTCTGATCAGTGTACTCTGACAGATGAGGAGTTCAGTTGTCCTAGCCAATTAAAAAAAAAAAAAAAATCCGTGTATGACCAGCTTAACACCCCATTCACACAGGGACAACTCGTCAGGCGTTTCAGTCGCCTGACGAGTCGCGTCCCATTCTGTACAATGGAACTGTTCTAAGCGGAGCGACTGAAGTCGCTCCGACTTAGAAAAAGGTTCCTGTACTACTTCAAGCCTTCCTCTTCTAACTGAATTTCACACTTTAATTGCTAATGTATCTTTTTTTCAATATCTGAAACTAAAAATTAAGATTCTTGCAATTTTCTTTGATTCATTTGTCGTGTGTAAAGACAACACAGTGTTCATGAAAACACTTTACACTTTCGTGTAAAAGTCCCCACTAGGACTGAATTATCCATTTTGTTCTGCAGACAAATGTATTTAAAATCACTAAAGGCAGCTAGTAAAACTGGTAAATGTAGATGGGGCCCAGAAAGTTGCAGTTCATTTAAGGATTATAAGCTTTGTTAAACAGATATGAAAATAATAAATGCTCAACAAATCGGTTTCCAGAAGTAAATGTGAAAAAAAGTGAACTTTAAAACGTACAGATAAACTGAGATAACATGGTTCACCACCTACAACGGATTTTACAGAGCAGCAGATTCCATTTGTACCATTCTGTCCGCCCTCGCACAAAATAAATATGCGTCTAGCAGTGAAAGAAACAAAGTATCTATCATCAAACTGAGCCACCACTTCTCCCACCAAATCCTTTGTCTATTTTAGTGTGGGATTGACTCAGGTACTTGTAATATTTTGAGGTTTAATTCTGGAACTGGATCTGATCCCAGAAAATAAGCTACTGCATTCCGAGACAGCATTTTTCAGATTATCCTATCTTCTTCTCAAATTGTACATCAGCCTATAAAACAATGTGCTTTACCAGACGATCACCATAGGAAATAAACATTGTTGTAATATTTATTCACGCCCATTGTCTGGCATTTTTGATTTCTTCAGATATGACTGTTGAAGTAAAACTGGCCACAAATATGAAATGACAGATGGATCTGGAAATGACTTCATATCTGTGGCAGCAGCTACCACCAACCAACGTTTGTTGGAAAACTGTGTCAGCTTGCAACTTCGACCTACCCCCCCAAGATAAGTTGATAAGTTGTGATGTTAGATTTTTGTTACTCCTTCTCTATCCATAAGGAGGAATATGTAAGCTCGGCTGACTTGAGCGTACACAGGCCCGTCGGAACAAGACAGGCAAAACAAGCAACTGCTTGGGGCCCCGAGCTGGCCTGGGGCCCCAATATAAATGCTGCAGCCTGTAGCATGGCCGAGCTCCTCTTCCTAGTTCCTTCTGCAGTCCGGCCGGGTACCGTAGCCGCGCGGTACAGGAAATTCAGTTTCCTGTTCCCGGCCGGACTGACAGGAAGTGCACACACTCAGTGCTCACTTCCTACCAGTCACAGCAAACTGAATCTCCTGCCGTATGCGGTGGAGGGTAAAAAGAACATGGGGGGGAGTAAGGGGGAGGCAGTCATCAAGACCCCCCCCCTCTTATCAGAAGAAATATTCTCTGGTTTATAGCAGAATCAATGGCCATTTTTTACACTTATCAAATTCCTTCAAACGGCCCTGAGCGTACATGTTTATATTTCAGTGACCAGACGTTGGTCACTGAGGTTGGTATCTTCTTACAAGCAGGCACACAGAACTATCCTAAACTCTAAATTGGGCAACCTCATCTTTAGCAGATTAGGCAAACGTAAACATAACGCAATCAATCAACATACATTTTTATATAATTCTGCTTCAAGGAATCTCCAACCCTTTAAATAAGGGCTGCACGGAAAGTAATGAAACGGGGGGCATTGCTTTTCATTGGCTTACATATAGGTCATTCAAATTGCACATGTTGTTATAACTCTTCCTCTGTAGTAACTCTTGTTTTTCATTACAAGTAAATAATGGATTCCAAGCAGAAGGGGTGCTGTCCAACATTCCCGGAAGACTGACAAATAATAGGAAAAAAACGGAAAACTATTCCAGTACCTACAATAGCGGACTATAGCGGCAGCAGCATAATAGACATGGATAGGTAAAAAGGTCAACTTTATTGTATAATACTAAAATATAAAAGATGCATAAAATTAGACAAATTAACCCCAATCTGTAAGGGGTGTTGGCGCAGTTTATTGTACAGTTAAAAAACATTGTAGCATCATTAATACATATTCTGACAATTACAGTTACAGAATACGTTGTGCATTGATATTGCCTGTAAGGTCAGCATTACTTTTAGACTTTTGTGATCACTGGTAGGAGCACTTACCAATGGGTAGACATGCGTCTATATTTATGGTGTGCTATGTGTGATTGTATACAAATATATGATGTCACTAAAGCCTCATACACACGATCGGACTTCCATCTGACTTTTCCGTGGACTTTGGTCCGAAGGGGCGTTGGCCGTGAACTTGGTATGCATACACACGGCAGAACATTTTCAGCCAACATTCACCTAATCACGTGGTTTTTCAGCTCTTTACCGCCACCCTTTAGGCAACTTCTGCTATTGTTGGCTGATGTTTAAAATTGGTTCTGAGCATGCGTATTTGTACTTTGGACTTTAGTCCAATGGACTCGTGTACATACGATTGGATTATCCTCCATCGGACATTTGTTGTAGAAAGGTTTGAGAGCATGCACAGCGAACATTTGTCCGTTAAAAAAGCAACAACAATTGTCCGATGGAAAAATATATAAATGAATTGCGCTAATATCAACCTATTATATAACAATCACATACTATAAAATCACATATAAAGTGCTACTGCAATATAAATCAATCAATCAAGTGAAAATGGATTAAAGAAAAATAAGTCCTCATGAGAATGCAGACAAGCTAATCTGTTACTTGAACAATCACCGATGGAGCATACACACAGTCGGATTGTCCGATAAAACGGGTCCGTCGGACCATTGTTGTCGAAAAGTCAGATCGTGTGTACGGGCCTTAAGGGTGACGTCACTTCCCATTCATTTCACAGCCGTTGTCGGCCGTGTCCTCTGCAGAGCTTCCGCCGCTGGAGATCAGGTCAGATCAGGTCAGATCGGTTTCTAAAAAGGTATGTATACTCGTTTTTTCTTTACAGGGATAGAGAGGTTAGTGTTAGATCGGTGGTGTTTATAGATGCAGGGATTTTAGTTTTTACATGGACTTCCACTTTAAGCAATCTTTAATCCTTCTGTCTGGGTCCTGAGGAAACCAAGTGGTTGGCAAAACATTGACCTTACAGACACACTGATGTATAATGTATTCTGTAACTGTGTACAATAGACTGCGACAACACCCAGTACAGATTGGGGTTAATTTGTCTAATTTAATGCATCTTTTATATATTAGTGTAGCGCCACTCTCACCCCCTCCTACCTGCCTTTGGCTCCTCGCAGGAAGAGAGGGCACACCACGCCACAAGCCCGTACCCTCCTGTGTGAAGAGGTTGAGCGGTGTTTATGAAACAGATCTCCGCAGCGAGGTTCTCCAGAGAATGGCTCTTATCTCTATGCTCAATAAAGACAAGTCTCTCTTTCCCCCAATAACTCCAAGGTCCACACCAGCCGTAACTCCAACGTAGAGTTTATTTCTCTTAAAGCACAGTCTCGGATAGGAAAGGTTGGAGAAAGAACAGGACAGCATAAGGTGTGGGAGAGGTCCAGGCACAAACGTAATACACTTCACTGCTTGGCTTCTCAAGCAGACTTAGCCCATTTGGATAGTCTCCCTAGATAGGGACTAGCAGCCAGAATGATACTCTAACTAAACGCACAGTCACTACACAAACTGGTGATCTTGGTCTCTGCCACAGACTCGGTGAACTTGGTTTTCGAAGCTTGGCCTCTTTGTAAGGAGAAGACATCCCTCCAGAGAGTTACCGGGCCCCTTTCTTCACTGTGACTTCTCACCAGTCCCTCGGAACGGTCCTCCCCCGGCCTCCTCGTCTAAGATGCGGGTCCCCTCGCAAGGCGGCACCCTGAGATTCCTCGATCCTTGGTGGACCCCAGCCAAATGTGCTGGGCCCAAGGCCTTTAGCTGCAGCCCCAGGGCTAAAGGTGCCCAGGACTGATTCACCGACCACTGCCCCTGGGCCAAAGGTGCCCAGGGCGGACAGGAACACACACTCACCGGGAGTAGGACCCCCGACAACGAACCCCAAACAGGCAGTCTCAGCCCCTTTTATATCCTCTCCCAGCATACACAGCAGGCCGACCACGCCCACTGCATGGTTGCCGAGAGGGGACACACAAGGCACAGCACTGTATCAGCGGTTCAACCCTGGCCCACTATGGCAGCGCCACCCGCAGGCCACAGGGAACGGTACACTGATACTCTTCCTGCAGACAAAAGGGTTGATAAAAAGGGTTGATAATGTCCTAACAATTTAGGTGTTTGAGCATAACAACCACTCAAACACTACCCCTAAATTTAGGACCCCGTTACATTAGTATTATACAATAAAGTTTACCATTTTACCTATCCATGTCTCCATTATGCTGCCGCTATCGTCTGCTATTATAGGTACTGGAATAGTTTTCAGTTTTTTTCCTATTTTTTTGTCTTTTCGGACAAGGCTTGCCCAGTCCCCTTTTTTTTGTGTATTGACAGAAGACTACAAAATGTTTTACGTATATGATACCATTGACAAGAGTAATGTTAATGAAAGAGGGGGGAGAGAGAAAATAGGGACTGTTAGGAGCCAAAGCCTGGTAAGGCAATGTATGTCCATCCCTAGGGACTTTTGTGGAATCGTGTTCCGGTAGGAACACGCATTTCCATCCCAATTAAATGCTAAAGGGGGGAGAACAGGGAAAATGGGACTTTAATTGAAGCACCAGTTAGCAAGGAATAAAGTTGAATAAACAATGTCTTTTCATTAGTGACTCTTGTCAATGGTGTTATCACAGTAAACATTCTGTAGACTTCTGTGGATGTCGGACAGCCTGCACCCTTTCCTTCATCAAGAACTCAATGACAGCACATTGCTTCTGCTTAGAAACCATTATTTAGCTGCAATGAAAAAAATGAAGAAGATTTACTATAGAGGAGGAGTTGCTCTACAAGCATGTAAAATTTGAAAGACCTATGTAAGTATTAAGAAAGATATGCCCACTTTTGCATTACTTTCGGTACATAGTTACATAGTTAAGCCCCATACACACGATCGGATAACCTATGGATTTTCGTCCGATGGATTTGTCCATCGGAAATCCGATGAAACTGTTTTTCATCAGTCTTGGCCACACACCATCAGTCAAAAAACCGACCGTTCCAAACGCGGTGACGTAAAACACTCCGATGAGCCGAGAAAAATGAAGTTTAATGCTTCTGAGCATGCGTCGACTTGATTCTGAGCATGCGTGGGTTTTTTACCGATGGACTTGCCCATAGACGATCGGAAATTCCCATCGGTTTTTTATCCATCGGAAAATTTTAAAACAAGTTCTATTTTTTACAACCGATGGAAAAAAGACCGATGGGTACCATACACAATCGGTTGGTCTGATGAAAACCATCCATCGGACGGTTTTCATCAGTCAAACCGATCGTGTGTACGGGGCTTTAGTCAGGTTGAAAAAAGACACAAGTCCATCCAGTTCAACAAAAATAAATAAAAAATAATAATATATAAATAATACAGCCCTTGTATTACCAACCGCAGATGCACATCAAAGTCCTATAAACTAGAAACACAGCCCAATCTGAACAAACTATTAATTGGGTACCTTCAATTTAAACTTTCTAATCTTGCAAGAAAAAACAAGCGCACATTGGTCACCAATATGCACACTGCAGTCATTGTGTAAATGGATTTTCCATCCATCCAAAACAGTAACAGATTACAGTCTGGCAAAATAAATGGGCAAATGGAATACATGAACTAATTACAGGACAATCAGTTTTAAAACAACATTTCATGTCCAAAATGCATCCTGTGTGTGGCAGAAGGCGATGGAGTTATCCACTGTCAGTGTCAGGCAGCAAGTGAAATGTGTCCTGTTATGACTATTGCAATGAGTGGTGAATATCTCCCTGCCTGTCATTCTTGGTAAGACATATGAGTGATATATGGTCAGCCTAAACCACCTATGAAACTAATGGAACTAACACTTTCAAAAATCAATAAACAGACTGGGAGCTTTGCTCAGGTCACTTGAACTCCTGGAAAAAGTCAAGTTCATTCCAATGCAGACAGGAAAGACTTCCATGTCCAGGAAATGTTCTGTTTAATTAGCAAGTAAATAAATTGTTTCACAAATGGAACAAAGGAACAGCCACAATACTAAACAAAGCCACTCCAATGAATGGGCCATGAATCATTTCTGGTGTACAAAATTTGGATTTTTTTTAAATAATCTGTGTTCAACTCCACACTAATATTTAAAGTGGTTGTAAACCCTTGTTAAAAAAAACAAAAAAAAAAAAACCTGCAAGACAAAGGCATGATGAGCTAGTATGAATAGCATACTAGCTCATTATGAATTACTTACCTTAGATCAAAGCCCCTGCAGCAGTTCTCGTACCCCCCTCCGGCCGGCGACATCTCTCCTGGGGGTTACTTCTGGGTATTGCGGCTCCGGCGCTGTGATTGGCCGGAGCCGGGATGATGTCACTCCCGCGAAACGGCACACAGACCTTAAGCAACGGCACATACGTGTCATTGCTTCAGTTTGCTTTAGTGCGCATGGGGATATCTCCTAAACTGTGTAGGTTTAGGAGTTATCCTGGGTAGCTACAGGTAAGCTTTATTATAGGCTTACCTGTAGCATAAAGTGGTTGTGAAGGGTTTACAACCACTTTAAAGACAACGTCTAGTTCAGTTCAAGTGAGTGATTGTAAACTATCTCCTTGTAAAACAGCCCATTTAGTTTAAAATTGAAACAAAAAGGCAAAACATTTGTTTATAGATATATATAAAAAATAAAAATAAAAATATAAATAACTTCTACCTTCCCCCCCTCTTCTTTTTTATAAGTGATCACATTCCCTCTGTTCTCAGCTGCATAAGAGCTGGGGGGAGGAGAAGCAGCAGCACACTGAAATTCACAGTGAAAGGCTGTTCGGAGGGGGGGGGGGGGTGTCAGGACAACAAGTCTGATTATTGAAGGTGATCGCACTGAGAGCACAGCTAAAGAAGTGACCATGATGTGCTCTCCTGCTTAGTGTGGTCAGTTTTTAATAGGAAAGCAGAGGGACTGGCAGGAACACCAGGGATTTTTCACACCAAGGAAGTAAAACAAAGATAACTGGATACTTTTTCATACAAGTACACGGTACAGCAGGCACATATAAGGAGTATAAAATGTTGGGGTAACAAACGCTTTAAATATTAAATAGCTGATCAAGGGTTTTGAAGATGGGATGGCAGATGCAATCTACATCTAAGACAGGGGGGCTCAACCTTTTGAAGAGCGCAGGCCACTTAAATGATGTGGTAACCGGTCATGAGCAACAATGAAATGAAATGGTTCAGAATCTATTTTGAACAGCATAATGGAAATTTGAAACATCAGGATCATCGTTTTCCGTGGGACCAATCCTTTGTTGCTTACCTGCTGTTTAATCACAAAAAGAAAGAGTGGCTACACTAGACTGAACACAGACTGTTTCCTTTTTACAAGGACTCTATGGGGTTGATTTACTAAAACTGGAGAGTGCAAAATCTGGTGCAGCTGTGCATGGTAGCCAATCAGCTTGTACTATTAACCTCCCTGGCGGTATTCCCGAGTCTGGCTCGGGGTTAAATTTCAGCACCAAAAGCGGTAACCCCGAGCCAGACTCTGGATTGCATCGCAGAAATCCAGGCAGAGTTACTTACCTTGTCCCCTGGATCCTGCGATGCCTCCCCGCTGTGTGATCGAGCTGTCTCCTTGCTCGATTCACACAGTGCCCGAGTGCCGCCAAACTCCGTTCCCTGCAATGTTACGACGCACGAGGACGGAGATCGGCGCCAAATTCAAAAAAGTTAAAACACAGTACACATACAGTACACTGTAATCTTACAGATTACAGTACTGTATAAAATAATTACACACCCCCTTTGTCCCTAGTGGTCTGCCCAGTGTCCTGCATGCACTTTTATATAATAAAAACTGTTCTTTCTGCCTGGAATTTGGAGATTGTCCATAGCAACCAAAAAGTGTCCTTTTACGTCAAAAGTGATTTTAGACCAGCTAGAAATCAGCATCACTCGCAGAATTGAGCGATAGCGATTTGTGGGGAAATTCGTCATCAAACACTGAAAAACGCTTTTATTATTATTATATTATTATTTGTTATAATTATTTTATAGTTATTTATTATATTATAATTTATGATTTTTTTTTTTTTTTACTTTATCATACCCGGGATGTCTACTAGACTCTGGTTTGGACAGATTTAAGTGAGTTATTCCTAAGAATTACAGGCCTACAATATAAAACGCCAAATTTCCATGCAGAATAATGGTACCGCTTTCAGCACCTAAAATCTGACAGAATCTTACCGCCAGGGAGGTTAAGCATTGACAAAAAACCTGGAAGCTGATTAGTTTCTTATGCAGTGCTGAACCAAATTCTGCACTCTCCATCTTTAGTAATTAAACCCCAATATCTATTTCAGTGGCTGCAGGAGGAGATTGGATATGGTGCCCCCGCCGCCCCTCCTGTCCTAGTGTAAAACAGAATGAGACAGGGAGGATGCACGGGCCCCCTGGAGCTTGAGGTGGGATCACCACTGGGACCTCTGATGGTAAACCAGTGGTTGGGGGAGATATAGTAAAAAATACATGTCAACTATGACTCTCAACATGTCTCAAACCGCAAATGTAAACAAGCCCTTACTGTCCTGAGCACCCTAGAAGGTTGCCTTCCATACTGATGCACCATGGGTGCAACTCAATGCGCCTGGAGCTTTCCTGCGGGTTAGCTGCGCTTTTCCATAGACTTCTATTATAATCTTGTGGGCGTGGTGCACTTTCTGAAAGCCACCAAAACTCTTCAGGAGCTTTAGTGTGCTTTCAGAAAGCGCACCAAACCTGCAGGATATAATAGAAGTCCATGGCTTAGTGCAGCTCACTGTCAGGATCACTTAAAGGAGCACTAAAGCTTTTTTTTTTTTTCCTTAAAAATAACAAACATGTTATACTTACCTCCACTGTGCAGCTCGTTTTGCACACAGTGGCCCCGATCCTGGTCTTCTGGGGTCCCTCGGCGGCTGTCTTGGCTCCTCCCCGCAAGGACTCCACACCTTAATGCGAGTGAGCTCGCATGGTGTGGAGTGATTGCGGGCGCGCTCCCGTGATACAGCGGCGGCCATAGCCGCCGACTGTATCACTCGGCCCCGCCCCCCGGCGTGCCGCGTCATTGGATGTGATTGACAGCAGCGCCAGCCAATGGCTGCGCTGCTTTCAATCTATCCAGTGTAGCCAATCGGCGGCCAGGCAGAAAAACGAAGAGGATGACGGGGACGAGCATGGGACTTTCGAGGGGCCAGGTAAGAAAAACGGGGGCTCGGGGGGGGGGGCGGTATTGTCGAATGTTTTTTCACCTTAATGCATAGGATGCATTAAGGTGAAAAAACATGTAACTTTACTACTCCTTTAAGTGCTCCTGCTCCTCATTTCAGCATCCAGGTTTTGGCTATTGCATTCTCCCTGTCTGTGTCCACCTGCAAGGTGAATGTTGTGGTCAGTCATCTGTTAGAAGCAAGTTAAACACTCAGTCCTTTGCTTGTGATAGCGAATGATACCTGTGTTGTTCCTGAACGAGCTCCCTGTCTGTCTGCCCTGCTTTACTAGTTTGGATTTCCCTGTGTATGACTTCGGACTGGATTATTGGACTATTTCTTGAGCTCAGCCTGCCTTTTACCTGGACTGTCATTAAATCACGCTACCAGTCTGCTAACTGCAAATATCTCTTGGCTTTGCTCAGTTCGCATCTGCTCTGACGTGGTAGCCAGGCACTATAGCATTGTGTATAAGTCCAGGGGGCAACCAAGTACCGGTAGGCCTGCTTGCCTTAAGGGAAAGGGGGCTGCTATAGGTGAAGCACACAGTACTGCTATAGCAGTGTTTCTCAACTCCAGTCCTCAAGGCGCACCAACAGGTCATGTTTTCAGGATTTCTTTCAGATAAAACCGCTGTGGTAACTACTAAGGTAGTGAAACTGATCAAATCACCTGTGCAAAATAATGGAAATCCTGAAAACATGACCTGTTGGTGCGCCTTGAGGACTGGAGTTGAGAAACACTGCGCTATAAGTGAAGCACACAGTAGCTAGCTATAGTGTCTTACCACCAGCGTTGGGGTAGACATGACACTCACCCACAGGAAAGGCGCGCTGCGGTGTGCGGATAAACTCCCCTGCCCTTTTTTACAGCACTTCAGACCTCAGATGAACAAAGTCCCTACTGCAAGCTTTTATTTTTATCATCTCCACCACCCTGTGAAATAACGGCACACGTGCCATGCATGACCATAAAAAATAATAGCCGTAATTGTGTTGATGTGCCAAGCATTATGCCGGACAGCATTTATTGACTGCCCTACCACGTGAAGGCTCCAGCAGTGGGGACTTCATCTGTCTGCATCTGGCATATGTATCACTACAGTATTGAGCAGTTAGATATTTACACCACAGAATATTACATAATTCTGTCTGCTTCTTTATTAGAATATATTTTTCTAGTCCTTAGACAAAGCTGACATCTGTCTATAGATTTCAGTTTTTAAGACATAAGTCAAAGCTCATGTTCTGCGTCTTAAATCTTAAAACAGTCTAGAATTACAACTGACAGCTATAAGAGGAAGATAAAGATGTAACTCCAGATTCACTTGTACTTGTCAGATTAAAGTACAAAAAAATGAATCGCCTATCTAGACAGGAAGTTACAAATATGAAACTGGCATTGAATGATGTTGGTTCAAAGTCCCTTCTAAACAAGGCGGCAAAGACCACTGAATTACCACGGAGGATGAACTATTGCAGCAGCTGAAATATTAAGACCTTCCCAAATGTTATAGCTTCTGTGAAACCAGATCACATGAGCTGTATTACTGACACATATGGAAACCATAGGATGAATCAATTTGAAAGCTCCATGTCTTATCTCTTGCTGTCTTCTGAGAACCGTGAATTCTACAGCTCTGTGGGATGTGATACTAATACCGAGTAACCCCAGCCTACAAAGAAAATTTAATGACCCAGATTTCAGACAACAGGTGCAAAATGGAGGTGTTTTTTCTACATATTTAATAAGACCATCTCTCTCTGTATCTCGCTATCTATTTCTATCTATTTATTATCACTTACATTTGGCAAATGGTTCTATAAATTCAATTCTAAAAATTATACGCCCTAATATAATCACTGGTTTTCCTTCCTAGCCATTTCCCATCCGGGCCAATTCTGGCACTTCGCTCCTACATGTAAAAATCATCATTTTTTTGCTAGAAATTTACATAGAACCCCCAAACATTATGTATATTTTTTTTTAGCAGGGACCCTAGAGAATACAATGGCGGTCGTTGCAACTTTTTATCTCGCACGGTATTTGCGCAGCAATTTTTCGAACACTTTTTTTCATGCTTTAAAAAAAAAAAAAAACATTAAACTTATCCCTTTTTTTTTTGCATAATGTGAATTCTTGGGCTTGTTGGTACATGTGATAGGACAGGGGTGCCCAACCATGTGGATCGCGGAGCCCTCTGATGTGGTCCACGACCTCCTGCTCTGGGATGGAATAAAATGGAATACTGTTATTAAAGGTCAGTTTATTACTAAAATCAGTGTATATATGGGCATATCTGTTCTGCAGTGGTTACTGGGCTGCTTTCAAATGGATCCACAGGTGCAGAGAAGTGCACCTGAGGGTTACCTGCACTGAGCCATAGACTGTTATTACCTGCGAGTTTGGTGTGCTGAGAGTAGAGTGGGCTCTATAGAGCTGAGTGGGCTGCCATCCACCCGCTCTGCTCATTGTGGCCCGAGACCGATTACCAAGTCACTTAAGTGGCCCTTGCTCTTCAAAAGGTTGGGCACCCCTGTGATAGGACTCTGCTGGACACTCTGCTGGACACAAAGAAAAGAAAATAGTGTGATGCACCAGGAATGAACGATCCATCAGCACTGCGTCCCCCAAGAGTGCACCAGCGGCCGTGCGTTCAGCGCAGCTTATTGGTGTGAACAAACACTTTCAGTGGCTTAAGACACAGATATACTGAATCCAAAAATAGACAAAACACTACTTGCTATATCAAAAATATGTTATCTCTAAGTGCAGAGTTAAAAGGCTGGAACCAAGGCAGTGCTATCACTGTTTTATTATACATCTTGATTTTCTAGCTATACTTACTTACACCTTCTAGCAGATAAACAACTGCTTGCAGAGATTACCCTCTGGGATTTATAGCTAATTAGGTCTAAGAAATCCTAATTGGTCATTCAAACTGTAGTGTGCATGGACAATTATATAGAAGACATAAAGCCTATTTAATCACACGGGGCTGATAAATCACTAAAATGACCACTACAGTCAGCAGTCTATCATTAAATTGTGTTAATATACCAGAGTGATTCTCAGGTTAGCATTCAGTTGCATTAGTGTTGCCTTGCCAGCTATATATACGTTAATGTCCCAAAAGTGGTATTAGGATTCTGGATAGATTCACCAGATCCCCACCCCAAGGACTATGGAAGAGTCATGCACCCAGAAATGCCCACCTGACACTACAAAGAGTCTGATTCTAACTGCTGGATTTTGTAATATATCATCTATTACAGATAATGTAGTAGGGGGGACAGAAACAGGTGGAGTGACACGCCAGAGTGGGAGAAATTTCTGATGGAATCCTTAGTAGTTATAACAAACTCGGATTCAGCCTACCAGTGTCCACATCAGGGGCAGCCCGTCCATTAAGGGCACACGGGCGCCACCCCCTCTATGCAGCGCCACCCAGCACCACCCCCTCCTATCCATGCATCCAGCCCCTTGCAGAATGCCGGACGCATGAATTGAAATGGAGGGGATGTTTTTTTTTAAGCACGTGATTAGAGCCAGAGGCTCTAAGTGGCTTGAAAATAGGATGGGCTCGGGGCGCAGAGCACTGCGCTCTGAGCCCATCCAGGTGTGTTACATAGTGAATGAATATTCACTGTTGTAACACTGACCCTCCTCCATGCCAATCAGGAAGCGGGTCTGAGACCCGTCACCGGATTGGCTGAAGGTACAGGTGATCCTATTGGATGCCTAGGAGGAGGGGAGGAGAGAGGAGAGGAGACGCAGGGGAAGCTGGTCTGATGCACAGAGGAAAGCTAGGCTGGCCGCCAGGAGGAGGAGGGAGGAGACCCGCCACTGGAGGAGACACGCCGGTCGCCTGGAAGGAAGCCTGTGGTAGGTGTTGCGGCCCACCACTAGTCCACATATACAGTGCCAAGACAAGCATCCAAAAGCCGAAGTGCCCTACTCCACTTCCCCATGAGCTGTGAGCTACCTTCAAGCTAGGTTGCAAGTCCTGCACTTTCTATGCCCCCCTTCCTACTGAAGCGCCCTCTCCTGCTTATACCCCTCAGCTCTACTCTGTACTAATAAAGCTTTTTTTGAAATGTTGAACAGAATAAGGGAGGGTTATAATCCCTGCCAGTTTTTTGCCGTGTGTCCCATGAGGAGATTTCTCTTCATTTCCTATCCCATAGACAAAACGGGAAATAAAAGGAAATCCTTCCAAAGGGAGGGAATCACAGACTGCCCCCACTGGAAGATTTCTCCTCTATTCCTGTTCAGCTGACAACTGAAAATGTGATTTTTTTTGTTCACTTTTTCTCTCGGTGAGGACAGTAAACAGCACACAGAGAGGGGGATTCTAATGGCAACACAGACAGCAATAAAAACCTGGCAGTTTTTATAATCCCTCTCCACTCTATCCAATATTAAAAAAAGGTTTTGTATTTAGTTAACCACTTGAACTCCGTAAGATTTACTCCTCTTCATGACCAGGCCATTTTTTGCAAAACGGCACTGCAATACTTTAACTGACAATTGCGCAGCCATACGACACTGTACCCAAATATAATTTGTGTCCTTTTTTTCCCCACAAATATAGCTTTCTTTTGGTGGTATTTGATCACCTCTGTGGTTTTTCTTTGCACTATAAACAAAAAAATTACGACAATTTCTGCTACAAAACCTATCCAATAAAAAAATTCAAAAAATTCAAATTTCTTAATAATTTTAGGCCAATGTGTATTCTGCCACATATTTTGGGGAAAGAAATCCTAATAAGCGAATATTGATTTGTTTGCACGAAAGTTAAAACATTTACAAACTATGGGATATTTTTATATTTTTTAACTAGTAATGGCGGCGATCGTCGTCTTATAGCGGGACTGCTAAATTGCGGCGGTCAGTCTCACACTAACTGACACTTTTTGGGGATCAGTGACACTAATAGTGATCAGTGCTAAAAATATGCACTGCCACTGTACTAATGACACTGGCTGGGAAGGGGTTAACATCAGGAGCGATCAAAGAGCTAACTGTGTGCCTAGTCAGTGTTTTACTGCACTGCCTGTGGGGCTTTTACTAAGGGAAGAGAAGGAATTTATTCCCTGCTTTGCAGGGACACAAATTCCACCCCTTCCCTCCTGTCAGAACGGCAAATTGCCTTATTTACATAGGCAGATTGCAGTTCTGTGTGTCTGCCTGATGATCAGTGGGTGCCAGAGGACACCGAGTACCCTGTACCCGCTGATCAGCTTCTGCTGTGTGTAATCACAGCGGAAGCGAGCCGCCAGCGGCGTGCATGCTCACCCTTCTACCCAGAAGTGTTGGATCATGCATACATTACGTGATCCGGTGCACAGGTGCCGCCCTGTAGCAGTAAAACTGCTATAGGGCAGACCTGAAGTGGTTATGCTTTAAATTTGAGAAGAGACTGATACAATGCACACACTAGCATTAAGTGAAAGTGGCCTTACTGAAGCACAAGTGGTTCATTGGTCTAACAATATTTACAAAGCACTCTGAGAGCCAGAGGTGTATGGATCGTGGAACAGGACTTGGTACTGCAGAGTCGCATGACAAGTCGTACCCCATGATTTCCAATGAGTATTGTTCATATCTGTGGGACTTCAAGCCGCAGCGACTTCAAAGTAGTCCCTGCACTACTTTGGCCCGACTTTGATGCGACTTGAGGTCCACAGACCTCAAGATTACACAGGCATTGCTTCAAGTTGTGTCGAAGTCATGTGACTTTCAGGTCGTACAAGTGTGAAAGGGGCCTAAAGCAGAACGATGCTGCATCTGAGCACCACAAACCAAAAACGCTAGTTAATTCATTTTGAATATTCAAAACAAACTCCACCATCCATCCATGTCTTCATGCTTTATTCTGCTGAGAAATCACTTTGAAAAACATCCCCTAGCATTTATGGCTGTGGCCATCTTAAGTAAGGGCAGATGATTCATTTAACGTTTACTTCCTGGAATCCATCTGCCCTTAAAGGGTTTGTAAACCCTCCTGAAAAAACATCTGACTATTACCGGTCCCCCAGCCCCCCGTTTTACTTACCTGAGCCCTGGAAAGTCCTGCGTTGAGAATGCGCTGGATCTTTGCTTGGGGTTCTCGGCTCTTCATTGGATAGATTGATAGCAGCGCAGCCATTGACTCCCGCTGCTGTCAATCAAATCCAATTTACGCGGGCACCAGGGGGGGGGCGGTGGCCGAGTCCTGCATTCAGAAGCAATGGACGCCGAATGTAGTACTCGGAAGCGCGCCCGCAAGGTAACCCCCTTGGGAGAGCGCTACCCAGAGGGGGTTATCTGATGCGGGGAGGAGCCGAGAGAGCCGCCGAGGGACCCCAGAAAACGGCAATCGGGGCTACACTGTGCAAAACGAGCTGCACAGTGGAGGTAAGTATGACATGTTTGTTATTCAAAAAAAAAAAAAAACGAACCTCAGGCATGCAGGCAGGAGGGTGTGCTTAGTTGAGAAATCCCCTCCCCCCCCTTCCTGAAGACTCCTGGGATGTATGACATAATTTGCCTAGGCCTGGAAACCAGGAAGTAACTGAAGAAATGTGGAAAAAAAAAGTTTAAAGCAGAGCTCCGCCCTAAAGTGGAACTTCCGCTCATCGGAACCCTCCCCACCTCCGGTGTCACATTTGACACCTTTCAGGGGGGTGGGGGGTGCAGATACCTGTTGAAGACAGGTATTTGCACCTACTTCCGGGTGTCCTCTCTGCGGGTATTCTGCGGGTAGTACGTCACTTCCCGCAGAATACCCGTTGTGTTCTGGGAGACACTCGGCTCCCAGAACACAACAGGGACCAGTCAGAACGGCACTTCCTGGTTCCCTCACCGAGGATGGTGGTGGGGGGCAGCAGAGTGACGAGCGATTGCTTGTCTTCTGCTGCCGACGTCGCTGGACTCCAGGACAGGTAAGTGTCCTAATATTAAAAGTCAGCAGCTGCAGTATTTGTAGCTGTTGGCTTTTAATATTTTTTTTTCAGGGGAAACTCTGCTTTAAACAAGTAAATATGATATTCTTTCCCATTTATTTACTAATGCTAGAAGCATAAAGAGTAAAATAGTCAATGTTGATTGAGAGAGTGCACTTCCGATTTAAAGTAGATTAATTGATTAGAAGATTTATTTTTTAAATCACCAAATCAAAGATTTTCAGGGGTTTCTCTGTTGTTCTCAAGTGAAAATAAACGTAGTTGTATATTTCGCACAATTTTACTGTCCTGGTATGATATGTGCATGTCATGATAGTATGTTTATATATACAGTATATATGTATATATTTAGATATACATAGGGCACTGATGTTCTCCACAGTATAAATGATTAGGCTGCATATGTTCTTAGTAAGGGTCTGTATATACTTAAGTACATTCAGTGGATGAGGTGTGAAAAGGTATAGGCATTTAAATGAGTGTCATGCTGTGCTACTAAACCGCACAACTGATAGTTCAGGAAGGAAGTGAAAGCCACTGAGGAGCTCAGGAAGGAAGTAAACACTTCAGGTAATGTTCAATTAAAGTTTTGCAATATCCTTAAGTAAACTGCTCCCTTTGTATTGGGTCTTGAAATACTATTTTCACATAGGCCAAAAAACAACATGAACAGTCTCTAACAGGCTAATAGGGATGCTTAAATAAGGAAAACAAGATGCTTTATTAAAGCGGATCTTCACTGCATCTGAGCACCACAAACCAAAAACACTATTTAAAAAAATATTAAAAGCCAGCAGCTACAGCTACAGCAGCTGCTGGCTTTTAATATTTGGACACTTACCTGTCCTGGAGTCCAGCGACGTCCGCAGCAGAGGACAAGCGATCGCTCGTCACTCTGCTGCTCCCTCCGCCATCCTCGCTGAGGGAACCAGGAAGTGAAGCCCTGCGGCTTCATGCCCGGTTCCCTACGGCGCATGCGCGAGTCGCGCTGCGCCGTTCTGATTTGTCCTCCTGTGTTCTGGGAGCCGAGTGTCTCCCAGAACACCAAGGGAAGTCTGCGGGAAGTGACGTCACTCCCGCAGATTCCCGGAGAGAGGACTCCCGGATGTGGGTGAAAATACCTGTCTTAGACAGGTATCTTCACCCCCCTCCCCCCTGAAAGGTGTCAATTGTGACACCGGAGGGGGGGGAGGGTTCCAAATAGCAAAAGTTGCTATTTAGGGTGGAGCTCCACTTTAATTCATTTTGATTATTTAATGTAAAATCCCCCATCCATCCCTGTCCCCCATGATTTATTTTGTTGAGAAATCACTTTGAAAAACACCCCCTAGCATTTCTGGCTGTGGCCATCTTTAGTAAGGGCAGATGATTCGTGCAGCATTCAGGAGGGTGTGCTTATCTGAGAAAATCCCTCCTCCTCTCCACCCTTCCTGAAGACTCCTGGGAAATATGACATCATTTGCCTAGGCAAGAAACCAGGAAGTAAATGAAGAAATGTAAAAAAAAAAAAAAGTAAATATGATCTACTTTCCTATCTATTTACTATTGATAGCAGCATGAGGATTAAAAATAGTCAATTATTGCTTACTGCTAGGTGTTTGAAGGTTATACTGTCCCAGTGGCTATAACATTTTTACTGACCAGATACAAGTTTTTAGATCAGGAAGGTGACAAAGAAGTCAGAAGTGCTTATCTCTATACTTGCCTGAGCCTGAGACTGAAGCTAGTGGATAAGCATAAAAGCCTGGCAGTTAGCATTTTCAGAAGTAAAGGTCACAAATGGCAGCAGAGGTGCTTTATCAAAAAGCACTGCTACAGTGTGAAACATGTTAACCTCTTCTCTCCCCTGTCTGTACATCTGTGTTGATTTTAGGCAGCGCAGTGGCTTAGTGGTCAGCACTTCCGCCTGCCAGCACAAGGGTCGCGTGTTTGAATCCCAACCACGGCACTACCTGCCTGGAGTTTGCATGTTCTCCCTGTGCCTGTATGGGTTTCCTTTGGGTATTTTCAGTTTCCTCCCACACTCCAAAGACATGCTGGTAGGTTAATTGGCTCCTGTCTTAATTGTATGTGTTTGTATGAATGTGAGTTAGGGAACTTAGATTGTAAGCTCCTTGAGGGAAGGAACTGATAGGCGGACCTGATCGGTCCACCCATGTGAAAGTAGGACAATACCACAACTTTCAAACATTTTTATCATAAAAGGATAACTAAATCTAAGAACAAAAAGGTTATATATTGCAGCTTACAGTTCTTAGTTGTGCCGGCTGCACTAGTTTTCTTTTTTCTTTCAAGCCAAGAACATTTTCAGCAAGTTAAAAATACCTGTTGATTTTGCCAGAAATGCAGTGCCTTGTCACTCCATGTGAGCTGCGCCAAAGAACATCTTTCTTACGATCTATCTTCTGTAAACTATCAATTTCCCTACCCATCATGTAACGGTGATGAAGAGATATGGATGTGTTTGTAGTCCAAATCAGGAGAGAGGCCTAGGGTGACAACCATGGTTTCCTCCATAGATCAAAGAAGGGGTGACATCAGTGGCGGGCCGTCCATTAGGGGCGCCCGGGCACCGCCCCCTCTCTCCAACCACCCCCATATGGCTAATGGATAGATTCATGCATGGCATGAATCTATCCACGGCCGCCGCTGCAATCCCCTATTCAGGCGTTCGGCCCCTTACCGGACACCGGGCACCGGGGGTGTGTTTTTGAAGCACCTGATTAGAGCCAAAGGCTCTAATAGACTTCAAAAAAGGTGAACTTGTGGCGCAGAGCATTGCGCTACGAGCCCACCCAGGTGTCACAACAGCGAATTAATATTCGCTGTTGTAACACTAATCCTCAATCCGGCCAATCAGAAGCAAGTCTGAGACCCGTTTTCTGATTGGCCGAAAAAGAGAAGACCCCGGATTGGCCGCCCGTGGAGAGCAGGGGTAGGACAGAGGAAACGGAAGCCAGAGCCAGGAGGGAGGAAACTGAGGGAGAGCCGCCACTGCCAAGAGAGAGCCCGGGAGAGGAGAAGCACTGATTAGATGGGGTAAGTCAGTGCACCAGACCCGCTGGTCGGCTGACCGACCGGGGAGGTTTACTGTTTGCGGCCCCCCTAAAGAAAATAACCACCGGCCGCCACTGGCAAAAACACAACTGCAGCCACCACACCAAGAACTTGTCAACTGCAAGTTACATATATATTACATATATATAAAAATTTTGGTTTTGGGTTTAGATATACTTTAAAAAATAGTAGATATTTATCTATGGGTTTAGTTTTAAATAGTGATGCCCAGCAGTTAAACAAATAGTTAATCTGAAGTTAACAAAGGCAAAAAAGAAAAACTCAAGTACTATGGAATTTCCATTGCTATCGAAAAATCATATTCTAAAACAGAATAGGAGTCATTTATCAAAATGTGTTAAGAGACCTGAAAACTACAGCAAGCATTGACTCTATCAATGAAACCTCATTATTTACCGCCTGTTAGCCCTTATAAATGGTCACAGTGTATATGAAGCTCAGTGACCTAGAGAAGAACCCCGAATTGAGAAAAAAAAAAAACACTCTTTTTGTACCCCAAAGCAGTCAACGATGGACGTGAAATGTGGTTTTATTAGGAGTTTACTTTGTTACTCACATTTAGCTCTTTGTCACTAGATGTTTAACTACAAAAAGCTGCTTTAAAACAAGATAAATTGGTGTATTCTTCGTGGAGTCTGATGAGACATCCGTACTGTAGCAGTGTTATGTCTGATGATGACCTCAAAGATGGAGCATGTGGTAGAATATCTATCCCGATTACATGACAAGGTGAAGAGTTCAATCTCACATGGGATGAGGTAATATCAACTCCAGATCCAGCGGAAAACCAGCTGTCAGACAAGCGGCGGGACACTATTGACACAGAAATCAAATTCTATTTTCAGGAAGCCACAATTAGATGAAACTTCAAGCATGGAGAACTTCAAGCCCAACTCCAGCCAAACCTTTTTTTTGTTTAAAATAGAGTGGAGAGGGTTTAGAGCTTCAGTCATTTTTAATGGCTGCTTGTGACCCAGTTTGAGAGATTTCCACAAATTTTTGATCCTTGTGACATAAAAAGTGGGGGCCCAGGTCACCAGGACAGGACTGCACCAAGAGTAATAAAAACTTCACAAAGATTCTGAACTTCGTTCTACTAAAAAAAATGCTTTTGTTGTTGTCTTTGTTCTCATTTACCACTGCTTCCTGTACATCTAAACTCTCACTGGGACAGGAAGTGATGGTAAATATCGCCAATGGGAACGCAGACAGTAAATAAAACATGAGAGAGGTTCCTACCCCTCATCATTCAATTCCCTCACTAAATAAAAGCTTTGACTGGAGTTGGGCTGTAAAGGGAACTTATGGGTGTATCATTTTGATTGATAAGTATTGTGCAGGGGAGGACTGGAAAAGTGTGGCCTGGCGTGTAAACACACCCACCGTGACTTTTCATGCCTAGGACAGATTACTGTGGGCTAAGAAAAAAGTACCATGGAAAGTGTGCTGCAGTGCTGCATTGACTGATGCTCAGTGGTGAAGGGTGGGTGTTCCAAAGGGGTTTTCTTTATTATGACACCATTTTTCAGCTTCTTTTTGCAGCTTTATCATTCAGTCACATGACATCTCAAAGCTGCAAAGGAAGTTGATCCTTGAAGCAGGTACCTACACAGTGCCCAACATGTGTCACTAACTGCCGGTCCTGCTCTAATCAATGTCTGAATGGTGAAATATTTCCATTCAAGGCCACCAGCCCAAAATATCTGATTTGTACTGGCCTAGGGTGCAAATTACATGGAAGTGATTGCTTAGGCACTTCCCATTATAGGGTTAAAATACTATGTCCCTGTCTCCTAATTGTGCTATTGTGTTGTCACCTTGTCCCACCAATATGTGCTGGAGACTACAAGTGGTGCATGGAATGCACTAAAAATATACACACACACACAACAGGACAAAACTTTAGCGACAAGGAAAAAAAGTACCCAAAAAGCAAGACTGATAGACTGGGACTGTAAAAAACCCAACAAAGATTGTAAAAGGGACAGAAGAACTCAAATATCCACCTTGAAGACCCTGTTTCCACAAAAAAAGTCTGCAGAGAACTTCAAAAAAGCCAACATCCATGGAAAAGCTTGCCTCTTTAATCCCAGAAACCATCTCTAAAATTCAATTTCGATTATCGGCCTCTGTTGTTCTTCACTTTTGAAATCTTGTGCAGTCTTAAGCCCCATACACACGGTCGGACTTTTGGCCAACAAACTTCATTTTGAGCAAGTTGGACCAACAATCTGACCGTGTGCGCGCTCCATCGGACAAACTTTTTTGTTTTTGTTTTTGTTTTCATCGGACAAAAGTTGGGTCTGCAAACGGACAAACTTTTGGCCAACAAAAGTCCGATGGAGCAAAGTCCGACCGTGTGTACAGAAAACCATAGGACCTTTGTCCGATGGACAAAACAACTAATGTTAAAATCAACAAACAATAGCAGAAGTTGACCAAAGGGTGGCGGTAAAGAGCAGAAAAGAGCAGAAAAACCACGTGATGTTGCAAAAAGTTTTGGGAAAGTTTGCAGAAAAGTCCTGTGGTGTGTATGCTATGGGTGTGCCCGGCCAACACCGTTCCTGGGAAAAGTCAGATGGAAGTCCGACCGTGTGTATGGGGCTTTAAGTGCTTAAACCACCAAACAATTTGCTGGAATGGTTACAGATGCACCAGCAAAACAGGCACCAACGATTTGTCCTCTTTGCAAATGTGATACATCACCCATTTTACAGATCAATTGTACTAGCCACTGCTGAGCACAACACATAATATACTGGTATCAAAATAAAAGTGTGGTGGTCCATGGAGTTTTGAGGGGTTCAGCCAAAGGATGGTTTAAGACCTGCTGGATAGCTTGAGGTGTTAACCGGAAAAATAAAAGAGGGGAGATGGGAGAGGCCTTAGTTCTGTGACTATAATATAGTTATGGTCTGAAAAAAGCTTAAAGCGGAGCTCCACCCTAAAGTGGAACTTCCGCTCATCGGAACCTTCCGGTGTCACATTTGGCACCTTTCAGGAGGGAGGGGGGTGCAGATACCTGTCTAAGACAGGTATTTGCACCCACTTCCGGGAGTCCTCTCTGCGGGTATTCTGCGGGTAGAACATCACTTCCCGCAGAATACCCGTTGTGTTCTGGGAAACACTCGGCTCCCAGAACACAACGGGGACCAGTGAGAACGGCGCATCGCGACTCGTGCATGTGCCGTAGGGAACCGGGCAGTGAAGCCGCAAGGCTTCACTGCCTGGTTCCCTCACAAGGATGGCGGTGGGGGCAGCAGAGTGACGATTGCTCGTCTTCTGCTGCCAACCTTGCTGGACTCCAGGACAGGTAAGTGTCCTAATATTAAAAGTCAGCAGCTGCAGTATTTGTAGCTGCTGGCTTTTAATAAAAAAAATTCGGCGGAGCTCCGCATTAAGATAGGAAAATTAATAAAAAAAACGACATACATTTGTTTAGATTGTGGTAACCTTATGGGGTAAAGACATATGATCTTTCATAGGTACAGGTGGAGAATAAAATAACTCCACCCAGGATAGAATAGGACACTATCAATGCCTCGGGGGTCCCAGTCCTGGATCTTCTGGCATGTTCTCAAGCAGCTGGTGTACTAGTTGAGTAGGAGGCAGTGTTGGCAACCGTCTGTATTTTTACTGGCAGCCACTAAAAAATGGGCACTTTTCTCCTGCCATTAAATGCCATTAAGAAGAAAAGGTTGCCAGTAAAAAATATGGCTGTGACACTCGGCTCAGAACTGCGCATGCAGACTTGTGTGTGGGTCTGAGGGACAGGAGCAAAGCAAGCCAGGAGCAAGACTGTCAATGCTGTTTGGAGTGGAGGGACCACCTTGTGTGGAGAGAGACTGTCACTGTGACTCCGGAGGGGGCGTGTCATGTTGGTGATCTGTGCTGCTGCTTACTGCTTGCTGTCAGTGTCACTGTGAGAGTCAATTTCATGTTTGTGTGCCACCCATTCTAATTTTTTGCCGTCCTATGTCCTGCCCCTGAGCTACTTACTTACTATATCGAAAATAAAATAAGAAATATGTTTTTTGCATTAATATCTACCTTAAATCTCATTTTTTTAATAGCATATTGTACTTGTTTGTTGCCTAAATACTAAATTTGTATATAAAACTGTAATTTTGTAACTTTTGTAAATGTCAGCAAAAACTTGGCTGTGCCAGTAAATTTTGGGTGTTGTGTCAGTAAATTTCAATCTGGTAGGTTGGCAACACTGGTAGGAGGAAGTCATCAGGCTTAACATTCAATTATTTTTTTCACCAAAATCTTATTTCACCCCCAAAAAAAATTGTGTCTTTAAACTGTCACTTCTATAGTTCAGGGTGATACACTGATGTTCATTGATATCCCGTGTGTGGTTTCCCCTGAGTGGGTCTTTCAGACCAAGCTATTTAAAGTCAAGAAACACATTTTTTGTTAAATAAAGTTTGTTAAACCTAATGACTCTCACCCATCTTTAGTCACCTATTTGGACCACAGACAGGCCTTTTGACATCCTCCTTCTCACCTAATATACTGGCATGCACCCTAGAAAGCATAGACAAAGAAAAGATAAACAAAAGATAATCCCAACTTTTGTTTTTTTCCGAGTAGCCTACACAAATAAAATTAAGCTCTATAATGCCGGTTTTCACATTACTGTCTCCGCCTCTTGTACAATGTTTCCTTTCAGTAACCAGCCGTAGTGAGATGCTACTTATCTAGCTTTTTCAAGTTATTTAGAGTAAAATATTTTGTCTAAATTAAGAGACAGCAGCTCATCCTGACCTAAACACTGGCTGGAATTTGGGAAGGATCACCGTTTTAAACCCCAAACACTTCATTAAGTCAAGCATGACAAACAAACATCAACAGCAAGCAGTCATATATTCGGACAAAACTATTGTTCGAAGGCAGCTCAATGGCCAATATGCTTCATGTCTGAAACAGCGTGTGTGGTATTAATCAGTCCCAGAGACCACAAAGATAACTTAATCTTGAAGTGTGGGAATTTATAATATTTTTAACAAAACCCAGAGAGCTCAGGAAGTCAAACAAAGAGCAGGGGAAGCCTGGCAGAGAGAAATGAAAACACCTACTTTATGACTACTCCTTGGAGGTCCAGCAACAAGTTAAAGGCATAGGATCATCACAAAGCTATTCTCTCTGCAAAGCCTCCAGTGATCGTTTGAAGAAGATTTAAGAGGAAGATCTTCTATAAACCAAGATATATCAAACAAACAGCACTTTAATAAGAAATACCACAGAGTTCAACTTTTTAATATCCACATGGTTCTAGGACTGTTTAAGCTGGAATAAACAGTCACGAGACTGTTGGCTGAGCCACAAACCAGTAATTTCCATGTTCATGCATATATATTCCTTACGTATAAATTTGTCTTTTCATGTGGATATGACTACTATATGGGTCCACTCATCTGGGCTTATCTTAGGCCCTAATCCAGCTGCAAAACTCATCCTATCTCTGTCAATGTCCCCAACAGACTCACAGCTCTGCGATCCAACTTCACTCATCTTCCAGGCTGAATGATGCTCAGGATCATTGAATTCACTTTCTGTGAGCCCAGGGTGTCGGGGACCTGCCCCCCTGGGATACATCAAAGTTTTATTTTTGAAGGCACAGACAGGGCCTCCTAAAGACACATGCTCTCTAGCCTGTTAGGAAAATCTCCTCTTCCCAGTACACACCCATTCTTTCCTAAAGCCCTGTACACACAATCAAAATATCGTACAAAAAATACTGCTTTTGAAGCGATCCTACAATAATCTGATCGTTAGTACACAGCTTTCGTCTGAAATTTTTCAAAGGGACAAACACGAAAACTTTTCTTGTACGATACCAGATCATACATTTTTTTTAGTACAGTTTTCGTCCAAAAATACAATACAAATACACTACAACACATTACATCACTTCCAATTTTTTATTCTGTCGTATGGGAATTTTCGTACTTTAGTAACCTATTTATTTTTGATATGGGGACTAGCATTTGATATGGATAACAGCAAAAAAACGGACGTTAATTTCTGCAATATTCTCATCATGTGTATGAGGCTTAAACCTCCTGTGGCTACCTCCAGTATATAAAAACTGGAGTAAGTTGTGTTGGCTAGTCAACCCGCCCACTCTTTCACTGGGCAGACTCAAGAGATCACAAAGTACAGGAACTACATGTTGTCTCACAACATGAATTGGGCTTGCTGGGACATAAAATAAGTAATGTTCATTGAAAAAAAGTATGGTCATCCAACAGTGAGAGCCACATACTGTAATGACTGCTGTCTGATCTAGTCAAAGAAAAACTTTATGTTCATAGGTAACTCACTACTGTCCAAGGAATAAACTATAGAGAGGGGATTGTCCTTAGATAGCCCCTCTCAGGCAGAGTCAATCAATTAAAGAGTCACTGGCCACCATATCGGTGTGGATTGTCATACCAGTAAAAATATTTGAAAAGCATATTGGGAAGATTCCCAGCAAAGAAAGCAGGTACTCCAGGCAATACTCTTAGTTTGACTATATACAATATACGGTAATGCTTTATTGAAGACATTATTAATTATCAAAAAAATTATTTCTTAAAGGAGCACTAAAGCTTTTTTTTTTTTTGCTTAAAAATAACAAACATGTTATACTTACCTCCACTGTGCAGCTCGTTTTGCACACAGTGGCCCCGATCCTGGTCTTCTGGGGTCCCTCGGCGGCTGTCTTGGCTCCTCCCCGCAAGGACTCCACACCTTAATGCGAGTGAGCTCGCATGGTGTGGAGTGATTGCAGGCGCGCTCCCGTGATACAGCGGCGGCCATAGCCGCCGACTGTATCACTCGGCCCCGCCCCCCGGCGTGCCGCGTCATTGGATGTGATTGACAGCAGCGCCAGCCAATGGCTGCGCTGCTTTCAATCTATCCAGTGTAGCCAATCGGCGGCCAGGCAGAAAAACGAAGAGGATGACGGGGACGAGCATGGGACTTTCGAGGGGCCAGGTAAGAAAAACGGGGGCTCGGGGGGGGCGGTATTGTCGAATGTTTTTTCACCTTAATGCATAGGATGCATTAAGGTGAAAAAACATGTAACTTTACTACTCCTTTAATTATTACCGCCACCCAGCACAACAGTAATATAAAAATGACAACTTATTACACTACTGCTAGGGCTGATCATTCAATAGAACAACCTTTGTCAAGCACGGTGCCCAAGCACCCTGGGTGCCTTCAGGTTTCCTCAGGGGTGCCTTGGCAAAATGCCTAAAAATTGCCCAAAAAACGTATACAAGCCAGGGGGTGGATCAAGCTTCTGGTCACCAGCGTTGTAACAACCAATGATTTCATTAAATTGATAAGAAAGACACTGGGCACCTGCACAGCATCCTTTTTTGTCCTTCTCCATCAGCACTTGGGTCACATTAGCTGAGGGAGAGAAACTAAGGGAGAAGGGAAACATTGGAAAACTAGTCAGTACCAGTATCACTAAATAGAATTGGATAAATCACCTTCAACATTAGGGGTCCAGCATTCTGCGTTATGCAAAACTATTTGTTTCATATTATACATTTTAGAATGGAGTGCCTCAAGATTGCGCATAATTTTAAAGGGTGCCTTGATTGAAAAAAAGGTTGAGAAACACTGCAATAGAAAACAGTCAGTTAGCCAAGTTGAATTTGTTTTTCCAGGGTAAGACCAGAATTTGATGTTCCAGCACATTTCCTGTCTATTGTAAAGCCATGCACAGATTGTTTTTAAGAAAAAATATCAATTAGCTTTGGGATAAGAGTTACTGTTATAGTTAATAGTTATAGTTGGCCCACGAAGAAGTCCTGTGGTGACGAAACATGTAGGGCATAGTGCTCGTTGCCTGACAGTTATGCTGACCCACTGACTTTAATAACCTTTAAATCACTATCTCAGAACAAGTGCACAGATCAAGAAAGTTAGAAAAAAAGTCCTTAACGTAGAATTACAGGCAAAAAGTTTTTTCCACTTTATCCAAAACAGGCAACCAACAATTTTAGAGGGAGAAGTCAACAACAGCATTCTATGTTACTTTCATGAAAGTCTTCCAGAACCTGTACTTAATTTTTACCTTCTAAAATGAAATGTCCTGCCCAACAGCATAAACCACATGATGTCTCCTCCCAGCTTTTACTTTTAAGGCCCCTTTCACACGGGGCGGATCCGTGCAGATCCGCCCCGTGAAGCTCCGCTTGCTCAGCGGGGATCGCTCCGTTGATCCCCGCTGAGCCGACGGATGACTGGGCGGTCCCCGCACACTGTGCAGGGACCGCCCTGTCAGAGCGCCGCTCTCCCCTATGGGGAATCGGATGATGACGGACCGTAGAGTCCGTTGTCATCCGATCCGCTCCGCCGACGGAAGGAAAAATAGGGTTTTCCTCCGTCACACTTTGGCGGAGCGGAGCGGAGCGGATGTCAGCGGACATGTCTCCGCTGACATCCGTGCCTCCATAGGGGTGCATGGAGGATCCGTTTCAGGTCCGCCTAAAAAACTGACAGGCGGACCTGAACGGACCTCCGTGTGAAAGAGCCCTAAGGGTTCGTACACACAGGATCGTGCGTGATGACCCGCATTATAGAATTAACTCAACACATGGTAACGCACTGAAGATGTGTTAAAAAATGGCACAGGACTTGTTTTTTCGTTTGTTGACAGCTGGTTAATTTTGAATGGGCTGCTTTATCCAATGCATGTGCGTTGCAATCCACTCTCTTACATTCTAAAACAAAGTACTGGTACACTTTAAGACAAAATGCTTTTCAATGATCTCCTTATCTCTGGATGATGAAGGATAAATAAAGTTTGTTCTCTTTGTTTTGTAAAGCTAACATTATAAGCGCTCATATCAGTCAGAGAAGGTCTGTGTCATTTGCCTTCAGGGTCTTCATGAAAATCACATAAGCTCAGGGGGTCTGCAACTCACGCAAACCCCGAACCAATCTCCCAACATGACACAGGAACAAATTGTTGTTAGAAGCGAGGAAGTGTGGATTTAGCCTCTTGGATATAGACGTCTGCAACAGCGGAGTCTCTGCAGGCCAGTCAGTAAAAGTTTTCTGTTCATGAATCATCAAGACAGTATAGATATACTAAGTACCACATTTAGAACCAAACATCAAATTTCAATGACTTTCCTCTCCTGAGTAAAGCAGGACAGACATGACGTTCAAGGGCCAGCTTGAATTTGTCAGAATCCCCCTCGTAAATTTACATAGATTGAGCTTTTGAAATATGCAGTAATCATATAGTGCTTTAAATAAAGATGCATAGAGTACTATACAACCATAAAGTATAAATACCTTAAAGTTTGTGTCTGGGAAAAACAGAAATAAAACATATTCAGTAGATTTCTGCAATTCATGAACAGTCCTTAATGTTTAAAAGTGGTTGTAAACCTCTGAAATGAAAAATGAAAAGAGAATATCCCTCTGTCGTATGTACTTGTCTCAATCTAAGCGCCTAGTGTGATTTCTCTCTCCTGTTATTTCTCTGCCACTTCTGACAATCTATACCAGGGGTCTTCAAACTACGGCCCTCCAGTTGTTCAGGAATGACAATTCCCATCATGCCCAGTCATGTCTGTGAATGTCAGAGTTTTACAATGACTCATGAGATGTGTAGTTCCGCAACAGCTAGAGGGCCGTAGTTTGAAGATCCCTGATCTATGCTGACACCACAGAATCTCGGGAGACGTCCCCCCATCCCCAAGCCTCAGATGAGCAAGTCTCCTTATCAGACTGTGTGAAGATGGTGTGTCCATTCTCTCCACTCAGGTCTCAGATTACACTCAGCTCCCTGTTCTATGCTGTGCAGTGTGTTAAATAAGACCTTCACCCCAGCCTGCTTGAGCTCAGGAATTGTGTGTAAAATGTGTGCCGGTACTTTACTTTAAGAGGCTGTAAATCAGAGAGGGCTGCAGATAAACAGGTACATACTATGTAGGAGGATTTGTTTTATCTCTGTGTATCACCATAGGCTAATTACTTCACTGGGTATATGTTAGGGTTTACAACCACTTTAACCCAAAAATCCAGGAGCTCCTAATTTTCTTTGTTTTATCAGCCCAGTTCTCCCCTGTGGACTACAGAATCCCTCCCCTTTAAGTTATGGAGATTCAGAAAGAGAGAACTCAGGCACTGACATCTATCTAATAGAGCATGCTACTTTGGGGAGATTTCTTCTTACTTTATGTTGGATCTACAGGTCTGGAAATGAAGGGAAATTTATCAAATGGGAAACAAATGACAAAAAAAAAACTGACAAGGTGTACTATCCTTTCTACTCTATCCAAAATGGCTAAAACTTTTGGCTTTAGATTTACCTTAAATCAGATTAAACCCGGGGAAAATTTTGTATGGCAAAGTACTGAGAATCATGTTTTTTCTTTAAAAAAATGTTTTCACCAGAGTTCATTTCATAATTAACACTATTTTAGTCAACTAAAATACGACTAAAACTAAAACAATTCAGAAGACTAAAACACGACTAAAACTAAAATGGCACTTTAGTCAAAAGACTATGACTAAAACTACATTAAAATTTGACAACAAAATTAACACTGGTTTTCACCTTTATTCATTCTTTTTGCATCACAGTGCTGCTGCTCCTCCAGCCTCTTTGCTGCCACTTTCAGTCTACATGCACATGCTCCAAAAATGGATCTGCATCATTGATTTGTACTAGAATTCTGATCATGAAAACTGTGGAGCATATCAGGAAGGCCACCTACTGTATAATCTACAATGAAGGTGCATTTCACAGGTGACAACACAATCCTGCCATTGGCAAGGCACGATTACTTGGTATTATTTTAATAAAAGCTGTAGATTTAAGAAAAAAGACTGAAAATGACATTTGGAACTACATTAACCACCTGCCTACCCGGCACGAAAACCCCCTTCCTGCCCAAGCCATTTTTCAGCTTTCAGCGCTGTCACACTTTGAATGACAATTGCGCAGTCGTGCGACGTGGCTCCCAAACGAAATTTGCGTCCTTTTTTTTCCCACAAATAGAGCTTTCTTTTAGTGGTATTTGATCACCTCTGTGGTTTTTATTTTTTGCGCTATAAACATAAGAAAAGCGTCAAGTTTAAAAAAAATATATATTTTTTACTTTTTGCTATAATAAATATCCATTTAAAAAAAAAATAATAATAATTTTCCTCAGTTTAGGCCGATACGTATTCTTCTACATATTTTTGAAAAGAATGCAATAATTTTTAGTTTTTGCTATAATAAATATCCCCCAAAAATAGATAAATACATTTTTTTTCCTCCGTTTAGGCCGATATGTATTCTTCTACATATTTTTGGTAAAAAAACAAACCGCAATAAGCGCTTATTGATTGGTTTGCGCAAAAGTTATAGCGTCTACAAAATAGGGGATAGATTTATAGATTTTTTTTTATTTCTTACTAGTAATGGCGGCGATCTGCGATTTTTATTGTGACTGCGATATTGCGGAGGACAGATCGGACACTTTTGACACATTTTTGGGATCATTCACATTTATACAGCGATCCCTGCTATAAAAATGCATTGATTACTGTATAAATGTGACTGGCAGGGAAGGGGTTAACACTAGGGGGCGAGGAAGGGGTTAAATGTGTTTCCTAGATGTGTTCTAACTGTGGGGGGAGGAGACTGACTGGGGGAGGTGACCGATGGTTGTCCCTATGTACAAGGGACACACCATCGGTCTCCTCTCCCTGACAGGACGTGGATCTGTATGTTTACACACACAGATCCAATTTCCTGCTCGGCTACTGGGCAATCGCGGGTGCCCGGCGGCCACGCGCGCATCGGGTCCCCAGCGACACTTAGGGCGCGCGCGCCCCCTAGCTGCTTTTAAAGGCAGGACGTCAGAACGAGAGAGTCTTCCGCCCGCCGTCATTTGACGGTGGGCGGAAGACAAGTGGTTAACATACTCTTGTCTAGGCGAATGACATGCACTTCGCCCGAATTGCCTCCTGGGATATGTACGTCTCATATCCCAGGAGGTATAGTCCTTCATTAGAAAAGGAGGAAGGGCTGGGCCAGGTGGCACTTCATCGGTGAAGCCGTTGGCTTAACCCGGAAGAACCGGCAGCTTACTGATGATGTCAAAGAAGAAGATGGCGGCACGGGACAGAGGGGGGTGAAGAAAAGAAGCAGATCACAGCAGGACAATGCTGTATCCACTGGGCGGGTGAGTAACCCAAATGTACAGGACCTGAAACCAGGTAAGTGGGGGGAAAAAGGGGGGGTGTGTAGGGAGCATAAAGTTTAGCTTTCAGTAAGTTCAGTTCAGAGAGCCGAACAAGGGCCACTATTGAATTTGAGGAACTGAGGTTGTTTTTAACTCGGTTCAGACCTGGTCAACTAACTGTGGAATGCTGAGTAAGTTAAACAGCACGAACTGGAAAAACAAAGATGCTAATATCTGTAGAAGTAAAAGATATATATATATATAACTGCGACTCCAGTTATATTTTTGGGTCTGCACTCTGCCTGTCAATCCCTTAAGTTCGGCTCGATCCTCTCCTTGACACACCTGGACAATAATACGATTGTGGAACCCAATGGCAATAGGGAACCACAATAACACCACACAGTAATATATATATATATATATATATAATTATTGTTACCTTGATGCTGGTCATCTTCCCCACAGCTACAATAGACAGAGTCCCACACAAGATGTATCTTAACCAGTGGTAATGTGTTTAAGAATAAAACATTGGTTACGCAGACAATATTGACTACACACAGCTCCCTGCAAAAGTCAAGGCAACACCACTGGCACAGAATGTCTCTGCTCCCAGACACAATTAAACATGACCCGGGGGTCAGACTTGAGCAAGTGTATGGTGGGGGAGTCTCCCAATGCAATGACACCAACACTGGGACACCTCTCCAACAAGTCTCACACAACTCACCCAAACAGTGAAATAACAAAGAGATAAACAGTTGTAACTATATATATATCTGTGATCATAAGTTACATGACTCCCCCTAGTGGACAGTACAACTAGTGAGCGTCCCGTTGTAGAACTTCCGGAAATAAAGTAAGCGGGTGACTGTTCCTTTAACCACTTAACGACCGCCCACTGTAAATATACGTCGGCAGAATGGCACCGACAGGCAGAATCACGTATATGTACGTGACTGCCTTTGTATAGTTGGGGGGTCCGATCGGACCCCCCTTCTTTACAGTGAGCGGCCGTTATTCCTTTGGGATGAGGGGACAGCCGTTTGATTCCGGCTACCCCCTCTCGATCGCTCCCAGCGAATCGAATCATTCCCCTGCCTGTGTAATGTAAACACAGGCAGAGGAAGTGATGTCATCTCTCCTGCGGCGCTCACATATACCGAGCGCCGTACAGGAGAAGATGCAGGTTAGTGCACAAAACACTACACTGACACCAGGACACATAGGCACATAAATCGCCCCCCCAGGCCCCCCAGATCACCCCACAGCCCCCAGTCACAGTGTCATTGCAGTGACCATTTATTTACTGATCAGTGCAATCAGTGACATTTGTGACTGTAAAAGTGTCACTAAAGTTAGTTTTAGGTCCAGTGTAGCCCCCTAACCCCCCTAATAAAGGTTTAACCCCCTGATCGCCCCCCAGATAACCCTTTCACCCCCTAGCACCACTGTCGCTAAGCGATCGTTTTTCTGATCGCTGTCTTAGTGTTGGTGATGCCGATCGGTAGCCAGTAATTTTTTTTAGGTTTGCCGCAGGTTTTTATAGCGTCAGGTACCCCCATATATTATCTAATAAAGGTTTAACCCCCTTGATCGCCCCCCAGGTAACCCTTTCACCCCCTATCACCACTGTCGCTAAGCGAACGTTTTTCTGATCGCTGTCTTAGCGTTGGTGATGCCGATAGGTAGCCAGTAATTTTTTTTTAGGTTCGCCGTCAGGTTTTTATATAGCGTCAGGTACCCCCATATATTACCTAATAAAGGTTTTAACCCCCTAATTGCCCCTAGTTAACCCTTTCACCAGTAATCACCATATAAGTGTTACGGGTGACGCTGGTTAGTTAGTTTGCTTTTTATAGTGTCAGGGCACCCGCCGTATATAACCCAATAAAGGTTTAACCCCCTGATCGCCCGGCGGGTGATATCAATTAGGTTTTAGCGTCAGAGAGGGTCTGCGTCACACCCCAGGCAGCGTCAGGTTAGTGCCAGTAACGCTAACACCCACGCGTGAAGCATACACCTCACTTAGTGGTATAGTATCTGAACAGATCAATATCTGATCTGATCAGATCTATACTAGCGTCCCCAGCAGTTTAGGGTTCCCAAAAACGCAGTGTTAGCGGGATCAGCCCAGATACCTGCTAGCACCTGCGTTTTGCCCCTCCGTCCAGCCCAGGCCACCCAAGTGCAGTATCGATCGATCACTGTCACTTGAAAAACACAACACACATAACTGCAGCGTTCGCAGAGACAGGCCTGATCCCTGCGACTCCAGTGCTGTAGGAGGTGATTTCACCACCACAGTTAAAAAAAAAAAGCATATATGCCGAAGCATTGGGGCGGAGGAGCGGAGGAGTGATTTTGCCCGTGGAAAAGTCTGACCATGTGTACGCGGCATAACTTTTGCGGGAGGATGCCCCCATGCTTCGGCATATATAAATGGTGCATGTATGCCCATCATTAGAAGTGGGTGGATGAAGGGCGGTATTCTAATGGTGGGCATACCCACCGATCAATCTTTTTTTTTCGTTCAGCCAACAGGCTGCATGAAAAAAAAGATTACAATACATGTCCAACAAGGACCAGCAACGTACTGGTATGTTGCTGGACTTTGAATGTTTATACCAGAATGATGCCTGCGGGTTTAGGTATCATCTTGGTATCATTATTTTCAGCCAGCGGCCGGCTTTCATGTAAAAGCAATTCTAGTGGCTAATTAGCCTCTGGACTGCTTTTACAAGCAGTGGGAGGGAATGTCCCCCCCCCGGATATAAAAAGCGCCATTGGGAAATTGGGAAAGCATTTTATCACACCGATCTTGGTGTGGTCAGATGCTTTGAGGGCAGAGGAAAGATCTAGGGTCCAATAGACCCCAGTTTTTTCAAAAAAAGAGTACCTGTCACTACCTATTGCTATCATAGGGGATATTTACATTCCCTGAGATAACAATAAAAATGATAAAAAAAAAAAAAAATATGGAAGCAACAGTTTAAAAATAAAATAAAAAAGCAAAATTAATAATAAAAAAAAAAAAAAAAAAAAAAGCACCCCTGTCCTGCCCTGCTCTTGCCCAATGGCGAACGCAAGCGTCGGTCTGGCGTCATATGTAAACAGCAATTGCACCATGCATGTGAGGTATCACTGCGAAGGTCAGATTGAGGGCAGTAATTTTAGCAGTAGACCTCCTCTGTAAATCTAACGTGGTAACCTGTAAAGGCTTTTAAAAATGTATGTAGTTTGTCGCCAATGCGCGTTTGTGCGAAATTTTAAAGCTTGTCGTGTTTGGTATCTATGTACTCGGCCTAAGATCATCTTTTTTATTTCATCAAACATTTGGGCAATATAGTGTGTTTTAGTGCATTAAAATAAAAAAAAGTGTATTTGTTCCCCAAAAAATGCGTTTGAAAAATCGCTGCGCAAATACTGTGTAGAAAAAAAAAATGCAACACCAACCATTTTAATCTGTAGGGCCTTTGCTTTAAAAATATATATAATGTTTGGGGGTTCAACATAATTTTCTTGCAAAAAAATTTTTTTTCATGTAAACAAAAAGTGTCAAAAAGGGCTTTGTCTTCAAGTGGTTAGAAGAGTGGATGTAAGCTTCCTAATGTTGTGTATAAAATGCCAGAACAGTTCAAAACCCCCCCAAATGACCCCATTTTGGAAAGTAGACACCCCAAGCTATATACTGAGAGGCATGTCCAGTCCATGGAATATTTTATATGTTGACACAAGTTGCGGAAAAAAGACAATTTATTTTAATTTTTTTTTTTTTTTTGCACAAAGTTGTCACTAAATGATATATTGCTCAAACATGTCATGGGCATATGTGGAATTACACCCCAAAATACATTCTGTTGCTTCTCCTGAGTACGGGGATACCACATGTGTGAGACTTTTTGGGAGCCTAGCCGCGTACGGGACCCCAAAACCAAGCACCGCCTTCAGGCTTTCTAAGGGTGTAAATTTTTGATTTCACTTCTCACTGCCTATCACAGTTTCAGAGGCCATGGAATGCCCAGATGGCACAAACCCCCCCCCAAATGACCCAATTTTGGAAAGTAGACACCCCAAGCTATTTGCTGAGAGGTATGGTGAGTATTTTGCAGATCTCGCTTTTTGTCACAAAGTTTTGAAAATTGAAAAAAAAAAATATATATTTTCTTTCTTCATTTTCAAAAACAAATGAAAGCTGTAAAATACTCACCATGCCTCTCAGCAAATAGCTTGGGGTGTCTACTTTCCAAAATGGGGTCATTTTGGGGGGTTTTGTGCTATTTTGGCATTTTATGGCCTTCAAAACTGTGATAGGTAGTGAGGAGTGAAATCAAAAATTTGTGCCTAGAAATCCTGAATGCGGTGCTTGGTTTTCGGGGTCCCGTACGCGGCTAGGCTCCCAAAAAGTCCCACACATGTGGTATCCCCGTACTCAGGAGAAGCAGCAAATTGTATTTTGGGGTGTAATTCCAGATATAACCATGGCATGTGTGAGCAATATATCATTTAGTGACAACTTTTTGTAATTTTCTTTATTTTTTTATTTTTTTATCATTATTCAATCACTTGGGACAAAAAAAAAATATTCAATGGGCTCAACAGGCCTCTCAGCAATTTCCTTGGGGTGTCTACTTTCTAAAATGGGGTCATTTGGGGGGGTTTTGTGCTATTTTGGCATTTTATGGCCTTTGAAACTGTGATAGGTAGTGAGGAGTGAAATCAAAAATTTGCGCTCTTAGAAATCCTGAAGGCGGTGCTTGGTTTTCGGGGGCCCGTACGCGGCTAGGCTCCCAAAAAGTCCCACACATGTGGTATCCCCGTACTCAGGAGAAGCAGCAAAATGTATTTTGGGGTGCAATTCCACATATAACCATGGCATGTGTGAGCAATATATCATTTAGTGACAACTTTTTGTAATTTTTTTATTTTTTATTTTTTTAGTCATTATTCAATCACTTGAGACAAAAAAAAAATATTCAATGGGCTCAACATGCCTCTCAGCAATTTCCTTGGGGTGTCTTCTTTCCAAAATGGGGTCATTTGGGGGGGGGGGTTTTGTACTGCCCTGCCATTTTAGCACCTCAAGAAATGAGATAGGCAGTCATAAATTAAAAGCTGTGTAAATTCCAGAAAATGTACCCTAGTTTGTAGACGCTATAACTTTTGCGCAAACCAATAAATATACGCTTATTGACATTTTTTTTACTAAAGACATGTGGCTGAATACATTTTGGCCTAAATGTATGACTAAAATTTAGTTTATTCGATTTTTCTTATAACAAAAAGTTGAAAATATCATTTTTTTTCAAAATTTTTGGTCTTTTTCCATTTATATCGCAAAAAATTAAAATCGCAGAGGCAATCAAATACCATTAAAAGAAAGCTCTATTTGTGGGAAGAAAAGGACGCAAATTTCGTTTCGGTACAACATTGCATGTCCGCACAATTTACAGTTAAAGCAGCGCAGTGCAAAATTCTGAAAACAGCTCTGGTCCTTTAGCTACAAAATGGTCCGGGGCTTAAGTGGTTAAATGTCAGTTAGTCTTCTGCTAGCTTCTTCGGTGCACTTATCTATTTGTATTCCGTATAACAGGGTGGAAATAAATGGCAATTACTTGAAACAAGTAGTGTATAGGCAGAACAAACACTATTTCTTCCCAGCCGCTGGATCACTCTCAGGTGTAACTTATCTCTACTTGCGGCACAGCAGATGCCAGTAAGTACACGTGAAACTTTGGAAACCACCTTACTGTGACCCAGTTAACTATGTGGATAGGCAAGTGCCTTCTCACCAAATGAGGCCTCGCCGGTACACTCCATCTGGAACCTCTCCTTGATCTCACTCTCTCTGTAACACGAGGCCCCTGGTCCTCCACGCAGCCGTTCACAAGGTGCCGGTGGATAGGTGACTCTGGATGCTGTGAAGTGTAGACCGATCCCTCTCTGGCTCGATCAGTGAGGCTGTCCACAAGGATCCCTCGTCAGGCGATCCTTCCTCTCTGTAACTTTAGGCCCAGGCTTCTCCGGCCTAGGTGCGCACACAGCAGGCCTCTTGCCTGTTGAAGACGGCGTCCCCAGAGAGCGGGCAGAGATCCCGTCTCTGCCTTAAAACAGTTCTCCCAGCAGGCTGTGTGTGGCGTACTGCAGTTTGGTAGCACAGTGGGATTTGTGGGTATTGTAGGCTCAATCCAACCCACAGCAATAGAGTCTCTGTCTCTTGCACTACAATGCCCACCATGCCTTGTTCTTGACATGACAGAACCAAACAACTTCCAAATTATAACACAAAACGAGCACCAGAGGGAGCCAAATTCCCATTAGGCATCAATTGCAGTCTGTTAAGATACAGTCTAATATAACACCTTGCTACATATCTATATATATAAAAAAAAATAAAAAAATTTAATCAAGTTTTTTTATTGACATTTTTCATCAAAAAGAATAGGATACAGGAAAAGAAAAAAAAAATCTGTCTTCAAAAATTAGAAGTTATATCAGTAATATCATGGGTTACATAGCATACAGTATCCACATCAGAATACAGAATACAATATGAGCTGTTATAAGTGGTCCCATGTTTTATACATAACTTCTCTATGTGTCATGGGTCAAGGGCAAGATTCACAAGATCAGTGAAGATAAAAATATTAATATGGTGGACACTACCGTGCTCCAGTTTTGGATATAATGGGAAAGTAACAAAAACAAGTAGCGGGCCTCCTTGTATGGAAAACAGTGAAGAGGGAAGAGAGAACAAGATCCAGTAAAGGAGAAAGACGGAATAAAACAAAACCTTATGCCCCTTTTACACGGGCGCCTCTGCCTGATGGAAAAACTGACAGGCGGACCTGTTCGGACAGTCCGTGTGAAAGGGGCCTGACTGAAGCATAAGTGGTTCATTGGTCTAACAATATTTACTCAGCACTCTGAGAGCCAAAGGTGTATGGATCGTGGAATAGTAAAGCCCTGTACACACGATCGGATTTCCTATGGATTTTAAACCGATGGATTTTTCCATCGGAAATCCGATGAAGCTGACTTCCATCAGTCTTGCCTACACACCATCAGTCAAAAAACCGATCGTCCCAAACGCCGTGATGTAAAACACTCCGACGAGCCAAGAAAAATTACGTTCTATGCTTCTGAGCATGCGTCGACTTGATTCTGCGCATGCGTGGGTTTTTTATCCGATGGAGTTCCCCACAGACGATAGTAATTTGCTATCGTTTTTTTTTCCATCGGATACATTTAAAACATGTTCTATTTTTTAACACCGATAGAAAAAAAGACCGATGGGGCCCATGCACGATCGGTCTGTCCGATGAAGAAAGTTCATCGGACTGTTTTCATCGGTAAAACCGATCTTGTGTACAGGGCTTAAGGCTCCTCCAAAGTTGCGCCAACTCTAGATAGGTGCAACTTGGATATAACTTTGGATATGGCTTTGGCTTTGACCAGTGATAATGGACAACTGTTGCACACAAGCTGCATTGTATAACATTTAGGTACGTCTTTCATGCAACTTCTGAGGGTTACCATTAAACTCTTTGGCCCTCAAGTTGCATGAAAGTTGGACCAAAGTAGTGCATGAACTACTTTAAAGTTGCTGCAAACTTAAGTCGCGCATATATGAATGGTTATCATTGGAAAACTTGGTTAACAACTTGATGTCCAAAGTTGCATGACAAGTTGCACAAGTGTGAATGAAGCCTAATAGAAATGTAAGCATTAGGTATCCTGCAAAAGCAAATAATTTATTGGCACCTGAAGGTCAGGGGATCTCATCCATGGCAGGGTGTGTTCAAACAAGTTTATCAATTTCAAGAGAGCAATACATCTAACTAGGCCAGATGTCCCTGAACTGTTCCTCTCTATTGCTGGTAACGTGAACCCATCTCTCTGCCTCCATGATTTTGTTCACTTCCTCTTGCCAATCCTGAAGAGTAGGGCATCGGCTCTGTTTCCAGAATCTGGGAATAAGACCCTTTGCAGCGTTCAAAAGGAAAGGTGTCTCACTCGGCTTATAGGAATTTAAGGAACTAGGGGTGGCACGAAAGAGGTAATGTAAAGGGGTAAATTCAATGGGTTTGAGTGCAGCTTTCTGTATCCATGGGTAGATCGCTTTCCAAAATTTGCGGATCTTGGGACAATACCACCATAAATGTCTCCAACACCTAGGATCTGCAGAAGTGAAAGCTCTTTTAACTTAATATTGCAATATTCTAAAACTCTCCTCAGGTACTGTCATGGGCAAATGATACAAATGGTGCCTAGTCAGCTTTTATCTTTAAAATAGAACTTCAGCAAAAAATAATATAAAAATAAATAGCCCATTAAAAGATAAAAATAGGAAAACTATAACGACAATATTCACCTTTGTTACAGAGATATTTTCCACAGTAGTTTTTTTTCTGCCACTAGATGTCATCAGTCAGGCCACTATCATTTAACTAATTTACTCTGAGCCCAGGTTGTCATGTACCTATCCCTGTCTGTAATTGGACAATGAAAAGAAAAGCAGAGTGGTGATGCATAGCTCCCAACTGTCCCTGATTTGGAGCAATGTCCCTCTGTCCCTCTTTCCTCCTCATTTGTCCCTCATTTTGGTCTGATCTATATAGATGTATATAAAATGCACTTTTTATCTATCAAAAAGTGTTTTCCAGCACTAAACCTTTCATCTGATTTCTAAATTGCTGCATTTGTAAATTCCAAAAGCCAATAAAAAGGAATAGTAGTGGTAAAAAAGCACTTGTGGGTTTAACCAATCTTGTTTTTTTTTTGACAATTCTCCTTTAAGGGGGCGTGGCAAGGGTGTGTGTCCTATGCCTGCATACTTTTGCTGATAGGTGTCCCTCCTTCCCATCTCCAAAAGTTTGGAGGTATGGTGATGAGCTCATCCCTCTGTCTCCCTGCTTTCTCCTTCTATCAGCATGCTTCCTATCAGCACATGAACTGAATGGCTTCGTGTTCTGCTTCTTTGTTGTACACTCCAGCCCTGCTCTACAGGGACTGCAAGAGACTGATACCAGGTCCCATTTGGGTACTTACTTTGTCTGCATTTTAAAATACTGTAAATATAATCATGTATTAATGACTACAGAGCTGCATTCATTTGTGTCTTTTGTCTCCCTGCAGTTCATCTTTAAATAAACAACAACACTAATATATTTTTTTTTGCTGCACATCTCTCTCCCAATGCCACTGTATAACAGTAAGAAGTGTGCGGCAGCAGTGAAGTAACAGCCACCCATGTTGATTCTGACCCAGCGGGGTAAGGACAAGATGAAAGATTGCAGGAAAACATATGTGCATTTGGAAGCAGTCCCTCTGATCACTTAGCAGATACGCTCAGTGGCTGGGATGTGTTTGTAGGTCTGACATTCACAGTTCAGAAGATGAAATGCTGACTTTGTACAGTGCGCTGAGAGGCTCCAGCTGACACACAGTCTCATCATAACCCCAGACAAAAAAAAAAAAAAAAAAACATTGCACATATTTCCAGGCAGAAGTGTCAGGAAAATGACTTCACCCGATGACAGTTCCTGGTGTGAAGGTTTACCCCCTCTAACTGGAAATTTAAAGGGTTACTTCCACATGCAACCAGACCCTCTATAGTAGCTAATCTTTTATCTATACACACTGCAACCCTTTAGTTCCTTAAAGTGATTGTAAAGTCTTGTTTTGTTTTCAATAAAAATAACAAACATGTTATACTTACCTGCTCTGCAGTGGTTTTGAACAGAGCAGCCCAGGTCCTCCTCTTCTTGGGTGCCTCTTCTGTGCTCCTGGCCCCTCCCTCCTGTTCAGTGCTCTCACAACAAGCAGCTTGCTATGGAGGCCGGGATCCAAGTCACAGCTTCCTGTGTCCATTCAGACATGGAGCTACGGTCTGGCCCTGCCCCCCTCTCTCCTGATTGGCTGATTGACTTTGATTAACAGCAGCGTGAGCCAATGGCACCGCTGCTGTGTCTCAGCCAATCAGAAGGGAGAGTCTCAGATGGCCAAGACCAGTGGCGACTGGTGCTCAAATTTTTTGGGGGGGCGCAAACAAACTGAAAAAAAAAAAAAACATCAATTGCCGCCACTGTGCCCATTAAACGCAGCCACTGTGCCCAAACGCCACTAGTTTGTCCCCCAATGCAGCCAGTTTGTCCCCAAATGCAGCCAGTTTCCCCCCATATGCAGACAGTTTCCCCCCAAAATACAGCCAGTTTGTCCCCCATATACAGCCAGTTTGTCCCCATTATACAGCCAGTTTGTCCCCAAAATACAGCCAGTTTGTCCCCAATATACAGCCAGTTTGTCCCCAATATACAGCCAGTTTGTCCCCCATATACAGCCAGTTTGTCCCCAAAATACAGCCAGTTTGTCCCCCATATACAGCCAGTTTGTCCCCAAAATACAGCCAGTCTGTCCCCAAATACAGCCAGTTTGTCCCCCAAATGCAGCCAGTTTGTCCCCCAAATGCAGCCAGTTTGTCCCCCATAATACAGCCAGTTTGTCCCCCATAATACAGCCAGTTTGTTCCCCATAATACAGCCAGTTTCCCCCCAATATACAGCCAGTTTACCCCCAATATACAGCCAGTTTCCCCCCAATAGACAGCCAGTTTCCCCCCAATATACAGCCAGTTTCCCCCCAATATGCAGCCAGTTTGTCCCCAATATGCAGCCAGTTTGTCCCCAATATGCAGCCAGGTTGTCCCCCAAATGCAGCCAGTTTATACCCCCCAGCCCTGCACTTACCTTCCTCGGGTCAGCGCCGTCCTTCTTCCATCCTCGATGTCTTCTCCCGCCCTCGATGTCGCTTCAGCCAATCAAGTTACCGGTAACCAGACCCGGTGAACCTGATTGGCAAGGGAACGCACCCCCCATGCGTCCTCTCGTTAGGTATTTAGAAGCCGATTACAGCCCTCAGGCTGTAGTCGGGAAGCCTATCAGAGCCTCTGGCTCTGATAGGCACTTCTAAAGGCCAACCAGACGCTGTAATTCAGATGGCCGGCGCTCAAGGGGCCGGCCATCTGAATAGTGGGCGGCAGCGGCGGCGACAATACATAGGTTCATGCAATGCATGAACCTATGTATTGTTGTGAGTGACGGCCGGGCGCAGAAGCGAGTGGGGGCGCCGCTTCTGCGCCCACTATGGACGCACCGCATTGTGTGAAAAAAAGGACATTTTAGAAAAAAAAAACTCTTAAAGGGCCCTTTTTTTTTTTGGTGACCACAGGAGGGGGGGGGGGGCCGGCGCCCGGGCGCCCCCTATGGATGGGCCACCACTGGCCAAGACACTCATGGACATCGCTGGACAGAGATGGGTCTCAGGTAAGTATTAGGGGGTGCTGGGTCGGCTGCTACACACAGAAGGTATTTTATCTTCTTTTTTTTTATCCAACAAAAACATTTTATTGAATGAAGATTGGTATACAGCCATTGTCAGTATTACATTATAATACAGATCCATACAAGCATGAAGCGCAAACAGGGTACAATGAACTCTGCATTACCCCACCATAGTGTCACCTTGTCTTATTCGTTTTTATTTGTTTGTGCTGTTCCTCACCCCACATTCAGTCCCAGAAGTCTGTCCATGACCAGGTCCACCGGGGCGAGCCCCGGTGTATCCAGCCACGGAGCCCATAGATTTTCATATTTTCGTTTACTCCCCCTGTGCTGGTAGATAATTATTTCCATACGCAACACTTCCCCGATATTATGAATCCATTCCCTTACTGTTGGGGGATTTTCTGACTTCCAGTGTACCATGATCAATTTCCTGGCCTGAAAAAGTACTCTATGAATGGCCTCCCTGGTGTACATCTCCAACTCGTATTCCTCCAGTACTCCCAGTGGGCAAAGGTATTTTATCTTAATGCATAGATGCATTAAGATAAAAAAGCTTCTGACTTTATAACTCCTTTAACCACTTTCCCGACACAATACATTTACTGCAAGTGGGCAACACCGCCAGGTACCACAATATACCTGTACGTCGCGTTGTACTTCCAGGTTTTCGGGCGCGCACGTGCCTGGCCCCTGCTTCCCTATGCTGTTATTGGAGTTTGTCTGCAGGTTACAGCTAATCATTTAGGCTATATATCTGCTGATCGGCTGTGACCAATCACAGCACAGAGAAATCCTCCATGCTATTCAGAAATGAAAGCAAGGACAAAAACCTAACCAAATCAGTGGGTAGAAGCAGCACACACATATACTTGCACACACTTGTTAAGCTAGCCATGGATGGAGCACTTTTATTTCCTGCAACCACAGGTCACTCGATTCCCTCCTGGGGAGCTATTGTGTTCTTCTGGCGGGGGAGGAGGGAGAGGAGAGCCATCCTGGCCAGGTGAACACACAGTGATTATTGTTAGCAGCTATAGTTGCTGGCAATAATCGCATGAAAAATCCAACATGCTGGTTGTACCCAGATTGATCAATCAACCAACTTGGGTGCAATTAGTCTGCCCATACATGGTTCAAGTCTCAGTCCCTGCTGAACCAGCCAAGATTTGAATCATCTATGGCTGGCTTTAGACACACAGTTAACCCCTCAATTTCTCTCCTGATCACCCCTGTCACCCAGCCAGTGCCATTAGTACATTGTCAATGTACAGTACTATCACTGATCACTGTGTTGGTGTCACCAGGAACGTCAGTGCCATTCAGTCAGTTAGTGTCTCTCCCAGCCAGTGCCAGATTGCCCATCACACGGTCACACTATAATGCCACGTACACATGACCATTTTTCCTGTCATGCAAAAAAACAAAGTTTTTCTCAATGTGATTCGTCGTGATTCCTCTCAAGCCTGCCTTGAATACACACGTTCAGGAAAAAAAATGCTCGAGCAAAGCGCGGTGACGTACAACACGTACAACGGCACTATAAAGGGGAAGTTCCATTCGAATGGCGCCACCCTTTGGGCTGCTTTTGCTGATCCTCATGTTAGTAAAGTTTGGTGAGAGACGATTCGCGCTTTTCAGCCTCATGCTTTTCAGTCCGTTACAGCGTGACGAATGTGCTATCTCCATTTCAAACGCTAGTTTTACCAGAACGAGCGCTCCCGTCTCATCACTTGCTTCTGAGCATGCACGTTTTTTTTCCCCCTCGGAAAAGCATACACATGAGCGGTTTTCGCGACGAGAAAAAGAACGACGGGAAAAACGACGAGAAAAAATAGAGCAGGTTCTATTTTTTTGCGGGCAGTTTTCTTGTCGAGAAAACTGCTATGGAGCATACAGACGACCGTTTTTCACGACCAATCTAAAAAATTGCACTTTTCTCGTCATGAAAAACGGTCGTGTGTACGTGGCATTAGTCACTGATCACCGCCATTACTAGTATAGTGTCTATACGGATCAGTATCTTGCTCACGATCAGAACTATACTAGTGTCATCAATAGTATAGTGTCCCCAAAAATGCAGTGATAGCAGGATCAGCCCGCGATTACTGCCAGCACTTGCACCTTGTAGCAGAATACATTTTGGCCTACATTTAGAGAAATTGGATTTTATTGGATATGCTATAATAAAAAAATAAAAACCCCAGTGGTAATTGAATACCACCAAAAGAGAGCTCTATTTCCAGCCTGATAGTATCGCTCATTTGATTTAGCCCCTCCTTCACTGTGGGGGCTTTCTTACCTTTCTAATTGTTTATTTGGAGCAGGGTCGTACACAGAACTTGCAGCTTGTATTGTTCAGAATAGCTTGCAATGTCATTTTTTAGGGACATTTTGGACTGAAAGTGCATTGACATGCAATGCACAAGCCAAGTCTTGACATCTTTAACCCTTTAGTAGGATTGACTTGGAATTATTTACTAAAACTGGAGAGTGATAAATCTGGTGCAGCTGTGCATAGAGACCAATCAGCTTACAGGTTTGATTGCCAAAGCTTAATTAAACAAGCTGAAGTTAAAAGCTGATTGGCTACCATGCACAGATGCACCGGATTTTGAGTGGACCAATTTTAGTAAATCTTACTCACTGTGTGCAGCTGCTGATCAGTGTATTCTCCCAGCTGCTGGTCCCGCTGTCAGAATACATTGTCCCAGAAGGGAGATTCTTCCATCCACCTTGTTTGCATTGATGGAGGTATCTGTTTGCTTTTTTTCATTCAGCCCACTGGCTGAATAGAAAAAAAATCTAAATTACAGCTGTAGCACACGGATCCTTTTCCCTACCTTTGGCTCACTTGCAGGAAAAAGGCACACCGTACTATATGCCCGTACCCTCCTGGATGAGGAGGTTAAGCGGTGTTATGTATTTGGGTCCCACAGCTAGGTTCCTCCATCAGTTGGTTCTCATCTCCTAGGATATAGGGACAAGTCTCTGTATTTCCCCCAAGTAATTCCAATGTCCACATCACTCTAAACTCCAACGTTGAGTTTATTTTCTCAATGTTCAGCAGATAGGAAAGGGTGGATAAGAGACAGGACAGCAAGGTTTTGTGAGGTTAGTCCAGGCACAAGTAGATATTACAATCGCTACTCTATCACAGAGTAGGTTTAGCTCACCCGGATAGTCTCCTGTAAAGTGGATCCTAGCAGCCGAAGTGATGCTCGGATGTTTAATCAGGTTCTTTTCCTAGATGCGATCGGGAGACTCTCTGCCACAGAATCTATCAGAACCCGAACTTCTCAGCTTTTGGTACATAAGGACAGGTGCCAGCAGCAGCACATTACCAGGCACTTGGTGGATAGATGAATCCCTCCAGAGAGTTACCGGGCCCCTTCCTTCACCGTGAACTCTCACCGGTCTGTCAGAAAGGTCCTCCCCCGGCCTCCTCTTCTTAGAAGCGGGCTCCCTCGCGAGGGACACCCTGGGATTACTGTTCCCAGAAGTGGGCTCCAGCTAAAGGTGCTGGGCCCAGTGTTGAAGATGCAGCCCCAGGGCTAAAGGTGCCTGGGACTGATGCACACGTGGTCCCATGGCCTGGAGGGCCATGCGCCACGCACTTGGACTCCGATTCCTCTCCTCCTCCGAAGACTCCTCCCAGGCGGCGTCTGCCCCTTATGTATCCTCTCCCAGCATAAACAGCAGGCCAACCACGCCCACTGTACCGCTGCCGAGAGAGGACACCAAAAGCCACAGCACTAGTACTGATGGTTCAACACTGACCTGTCATGGCAGTGCCACCTACAGGCCACAGGGAACTGCACACCAGTATACCACCTGGAAAAATAAAGTATCACAACCTATAAATGAGAACGGTCTGAGCCCAACTACTATCTCAGACCAGCCCCTAAATTTGGGCATATAGCACCCCTAAATGGGGTGGGCGCTACACAGCATATAGCCATCTTTAGAATTAGTCCGGCAATTAGTCTTCCATCTGTTGTTGATCCTGAGAACCAAAAGCATACATGTACATAGGCAAAATCTAACAGAACCTGTTCAGCGCAGCTTTCTAATACGTGCTCATTTCCATATGTTCTGTCTCTTTAAAAGCACTGCAAGTAATGAAAAATACCTGGTGATCCTGCCAGAAATGCAGTTAGCTCTTAACTTCCTTTATTTAGCTGACAACACTGTCCTGCCTCTGCTGCACTAAAATAGCAGAAGAGGGTCAGAAATAGCAGTGGCAATGTTATCAGACCACTAAAGGAAATTAGGAGTCAACTGTATTTCTGGCAGGATCATCAAGTATTTTTCAGTATTTGCAGTGTTATTTAAGCATACATAACTTGGGACAAATACCTTTTTCTTTTTAGATTTTGCCCACATATACTGATAGCTATAACTGCAAAGGGCCACTTTTCTCCTCCCGAGACCTCCTGATTTATAGCTTCCTCATCAGCACTTCCCATGCTCCCAACCAGAACTATTCCAGAGCCTCTCCCATCTCCTGGAACTCCCTACCCAATCTGTACGACTACCCCCTACTTTGTCTGCTGTCAGGAAAATGTATCTCTTCAGGTAGACTCCTGTCTCTAGCTGGCACCTGAATCTTACTTTCTCAAACAACCCTTGATAATTACTACCATTCATTTCACTTCCCTTTCCTTTAGATTGTAAGCTGTCACAAGCACTGCCCCCTTAGCTCTCTGGACTTGAATTGTATTGCAACTGTGCGGTCTCTCTTTATTTTGTAAAGCGCCGTGCAAACAGTTGACGCTATATAAATCCTGTATAATAGTAAAGCTTGCCTATGGGCAGGTGTGGCTTGGCTGCTGCATGGCCTGCCTAGTGTATTGCACTTGGTTCTTTTTTATTTATTGCACGTATTTATCATGGGCACTTACACTGCATACATGGTTTGTTTTATTGCTCAGAGAAATGGAGGGTGCAGGTTTTTCTCCAAGTACTCGGAGGACCTGCTTCAACAGGTCCCTAAGATATGGGGTCTACCTGGCTTCGACCTAAGAAGATCAAGGGTACTTTGCCCGTATCTGGAGTTTTGCACCCCCAGGGAGTTTCGGGATGCAGGCCCCCACTCCTCAGAGGTTGGTCCTATTCTGTACCATATTACGCTTTTTTTTGTGATATGATTTCATGGTTCAATTTTTTTGTTCACAGGAATTCGACAAGCACTGGGGCAGTATGACGTGAAGAAGCGCCCAACAAATGTGAAATTTGGACTGAGTCAGTACACTCTCTCAGGGTTAGTAGTTCGGTAATATGAGATATGGAAACAAATGTTAAGCGCCCTCTTTAAGGATCGTAAAGACAAAACTGACCAGAATTTCTGACTATAACACAGCTGCGTAGTTTCTTCCAAGAGTTGCGCTTTCAATAATCAGATTTTACACTGGCATGTAGTCTTGTTTTTTACCAATACGATCTTATGACAGTAGTACCTATTACACTGTAAGGTTAAAGAGGCACATGATGCGCTTTGCCTGCTTCTACAGTACATCTGGAATCTATACATGTTCCCTCTTGTTCCAATTAATAGTCTGGCTGAAAAAATAATCTTGATGTCAGGATCCTGTGCAGTATTCGATGTGACAGCTCCAGTAGGATAATTTAACAACCAGTAGTGAGCCTGGGAGGAGTCAGCCTGGATTTAATTGCTTTATTGCAGTAAACAGCAAGAGAAAGGCAATAGCTGTCAGAACACATTACTCTGTCTGGGTATTGAAGACAACACATGTCATGTTAAAGTTCAAGTAAATATGTGCTTCTTACATATTCTTGCCCTAGATTTGTGTATGCTTTGGTAGTTAGCTTTGTGACCGACAGATCCGCGTTCACCTTTTAATGTGTTTATTACAGGGGGTCATTTAAAGTGTATGTCTGTGCAAAATAAAAATAAAACATATGCAGTACATCTCTGCAGTACATGCACATTTCCCCGTGTTTTACCCCTTAAAAATTGAATTCTATGCTAACTAGTCTTAAAAATGCTCCCTCCCCCTCCTAACACCTATCCTGACAAACCTGTATAAGAAAAATGTATATCTAGTACTTACCTATTTTCAGCATGTTTCGATCTGGTCACGTAATGTCCCCTTTGTCAGCCAGCAGAGGCTGCAGGGAAGAAGAGAGAGTGCTCTGACAACGGCTGGAATGCCTGGAAGCAGTGATGTCACCCATAGGCTTCAATGAGCCCTCCAATGCTGGCACTTCCTTCTTCTCCCTGAAGCTGCCATTAGTGACCCAGGGGAGCTGGATCATGTGATTATTGCGGCCTGAGAATAGGTGAGTATATATATCTTTCCTAAACGGGTTAGTCAAAATAGGTGGAGGGAGGGGGAATATTTTAATACTGTTTAAAGGTTTAAAATTCTACTTTAAAGTCCTGAAAGTATAGAAAAGCACATGTTGATCTGCCAGAAATGCAATCTGCTCCTAAGTCCTGTTGTAGTCTGACAACAAACAGCATTTGGTGAGGATCGAGTTGTTTCAACGCTTCTAAGCTGTATTTTGCTAAATTGCAAATCTATGCATTAAGATAAAAAGCGTTCTGTGTGCAGCAGCCTCCCTCAGCCCCCCTAACACCTACCTGAACCTCCTCTCTGTCCAGCCTTGTCCACTAGTGTGTTAGCCATCCGAGATTCTATTTTCTGATTGGCTGAGACACAGCAGCGGCGCCATTGGCTACCGCTGCTGTCAATCAAAATCAGCTAGCCAATCAGGGGAGAGAAGGGGCAGGGCTGGGTCGGGGCTCCGTCTCTGAATGGACACAGGGAGCTGTGACTCAGCTCGGTGCCACTATAGAAAGCTGCTTGCTGTGGGGGCACTGAACAGGAGGGAGGGGCCATGATCACAGAAGAGGGACCCGAGAAGAGGAGAATCCGGGCTGCTCTGTGCAAATCCATTGCAACAGAGCAGGTAAGTAAAACATGTTTATTATTTTTATAGGAAAAAAAAATTTAGCATTTACAATCACTTTAAGGCCTCCCTGTTGCCTTATCTCTACAACACAGACACTTTTAGTTCCAGATGAGAACTAGGAGGGCTCATTAGATTCTTTGAATGTGCACAGGCCACAGGACAGCTCTGAATTTCTGACATGGTCAGCAGATTTTTTATGCATTTATCTTACTTATTTAATGTTTCCAATTTATTTATTACAGGTATTAATAAGACGCTGACAATTAATTTGCAGTTTTTCCTAGACTATTAAAGTGGTAGTAAACCGTGGCATTTAAAAAAGAAAAATCCCCTGGAAGGCAATGGCATAATGTGCTAGTATACATTGCATATTAGCACATTATGACATACTTACCTTACAATGAAACCCTCCAGCGGTGCGCTGTCACTGCTGACAGGGCTTTCATCTTCCCCCGGTTTTCCTTCCGGGTTCGCTGGCTCCGGTCCTTTGAATGGCTGAGCTGCAATGAGATCACTCCTGTGCATGCACATTTGAGTCATGATTTACAGCACAGGGCTCTGAAGGGATAGCAAAGTATGCTCTCCCTTCTAAGCGCATGCGCCTGTGACATCACCGGCTGCATCCAATGTGAGTATCTCCTAAATACCGCAAGTTTAGGAGATACTCACTGTACCTACAAGTAAGCCTTATTATAAGCTTACCTGTAGGTACAAATTCAAAAAAGGATTTTACTACCACTTTAAGTTCTCATATGGGATCCAGAATTCAGAGACTTGGAGAGCGCTTGGGTGGGAAAGAGCCTCAAACCCTGACTATGGGTATCTTGGTCCTGTAGGGGTTAACCTCAGAGGGGGCTGAAAAGGCCACAAAGCATCCAGCAGGTGTTCATGTGTTGTACGGAACAGGACACAGTTATAAGAAGGCTGTGGGCTGTTTAACTGCTGAGACCCTGCCGGGCTCCTGTGACCTTTTTCTGGACCGATGAAGCAAGTAGGAACTTTAAACCCTGTTGTGGGACAGGTTTATGCTGGTGGTGAGCCAAACCTTTGTGTTGTACCAGAATTTTATGAACTGTTTTTGTTTGGTTTATGCTGAAGAAAAATATATATTTGTGTGTCTGTTTGGATGGCTGGCTAGTAGTGGCAGTAGGTGCTCAATTTCCTAGGGGGGGGCAGCGGCATAATGTATTTCAGATATGATATAAGGTCACTAGGCCATATAACATTATAGAAAAATGTCATAGAGGAACTGGTGTAATCTTACTCGCTCTTTATGAGAAAATAAAACTATTCACTGGTGCCTTGTACATGTAGGTAGAGCCCCTAGAACCCACATTACAGTTTCAGATGTTGTAGTGTTGACATGAGCGATTCTGCAAAAGCCTGTTCAAATATAAGCACAATTTCCTTGTCAAAAGATTTTTATTGATTGAACAAAAATGTCTATTACATAGTGGATACATTAAATAATAATATTATAACATAAATGGTAAAACTCATTGGCATACTACATATCTACAGATAGGTAATCAGTACAATATCTACCATTTAACATTTGGTTGCTGTCTGACCAAAGGTATGAAGGAAATTATGTGTCAGTATAAATTGTCTTTTGTTGAACCAGAGCTTTTGGAGATATTGTTTTGTTAATTCAATACATTGGTAATATTTAGTAAAAAATTAGTTTTAGTTGTAAAGAAGAGGAAAGGAAAGAATAGTAGGAAAGATAGAAATAGAAAAGAAAGAGTCCACAGGGTTGACCCGGGTAACAGGGTGCGTTTTCTGATGATACCAAGAAACGTATTGGAAAAAAATATTTGTAATTGCCTTCAGAATGTTTGACCAAAAATTGCAGCCAGATCCAGTCATAGCCTTACTCAACTTAAAACCGGACTATCTCGCACACAACCAATTGAAACTCCTTCTTCAACTCTTAATGGCTGCAAAACAGACGATCGCAAAGGCATGGAGGTCTGCCAACTTAGGGATACCCGAGACCAAACACAGACAAAATACTTTCATGTCACATTCCAAAATGCTGGCAATAGAAAGGGACCAAATTCCCATATTTGAAAAAAATTGAAACCCTTGGATTAAGTATCACATGTCACCAATATTTGACAATTCAATCCTCAAGCCATGGTAGCTGATAGTCATACTCAGATATTTGTCATTTATAAATCCAGATTTCCAAAAACTGGGAGACATTAGACCCATCAGTATGAAAACCATATAAGCACAATTTCATGTGAAAGAGAAAGCTCTAACCACAGGCATTCACAATCATCATAAAAAACTGCAGTATCTGTGTATTTTTCTCAAATATTATATACAGCCTTTAAGACAGCTGTTTTCATTTTTAGAAAATACAAATATAATTTATAAAATGGCAATTTATGGAGAAGTACCAAAGTGAACAATAAATAAAAACACATACCAAGAAAAACAAGAAAGGTGACATCCTGAATTGATCAAGTTGATCATCAAGGTTCTTCAGCGGCACCACTGAAAAATGTGTAATGTTCCAGTTATCAGCATGGTGGTTTGTAGGTTAGCACTGCAGGCTGAGGACCTCCGCAGAGTTTTCACTGACATCCACATCTGCATGGCGTTATTTTCTACTGCTGTTTAAGCTTCCTCCAATTTACAAAACCCTACAAGGTAGGGTTTTAGGTTTTCAACCAGACTGGCCCTAATGTTTGCTCATCTGTGGGCAGTAGGCACCTACCACTCATAAAAGTCTACTTATGCCGTGTACACGATCGGTTTTACCGATGAAAACAGTCCGATGGATTTTTCTCATCGGACAAACCGATCGTGTACGGGCCCCATCGGTCTTTTTTCCATCGGTGAGAAAAAATAGAACATGTTTTAAATTTATCCGATGGGAAAAAAAACGATAGCAAATTCCGATCGTCTGTGTGGAACTCCATCGGACAAAAAACCCATGCATGCTCAGAAGCAAGTCGATGCATGCTCAGAAGCATTGAACTTAATTTTTCTCGGCTTGTCGGAGTGTTTTACGTCACAGCGTTTGGGACGGTCGGATTTTTGACTGATGGTGTGTAGGCAAGACTGATGGAAGTCAGCTTCATCAGATTTCCGATGGAAAAATCCATCGGATTAGAATCCATAGGAAATCCGATCGTGTGTACAGGGCTTTAGGGGTGTTCAGAGGCATTGTATATTTCTCGTTACTCAAAGGAAAGCTAGGGCTTAAGGTTCAGCTTTGGTGTCACGGATGTCAATAAATACAATTGTTTTCCCATAAGTGAGGTCAGAAAAACACTTAATTCTTGGAAACAGACACAAAAGACAGCTATTGGAACCACTGTATGCCTTCTACATCCAATGTTTCAAAGACTGGAAACTAGCTCGTAATTGTTAACTTTTATCACCTATTGTGGAATTATTAATGCCGAGCAGCACGTGCCAGCGGAGGCCGCAATAAATAGGACGATTCATAAGAAAGACACTCTTGTAGCCTGCAGTGTAGCCTCTCCCCTGGCTTGCTGCCTCGGTGTACATCACCCACTCAGTTCAATGTCCTTTTCTTTTAGGTGAGGCTGTTCTATTTTATCCATGGGAGTTAACCCAGAAGAAAGGTCCCACAATTCTATGTATAGGTCTATAGTTTTCCTATTTAACACAATGCATGCCATAAAAACACAGGGAACACTGATGGCTTTTGATATATTTAAAACCTGGAACAAAAAGATGTTAAAACCAATGTTTTTAATGCACAACTCCACCCTAGCCCTCTAGCCTTACACAGTTGCACAGGTTCCTCTCCTGAACTTGAAATTCTTTTGCACACTGGAAGCTTCTCACAGTGTTCATAAGATCCTGCAGAAAGTCAGATAGAACCCACCTAATTTCCTTACTGGCGGATGTCCAACATCATCTAGTTCTTTTCTTGCCCAGCCTTTTTGCCCCTGGCCTAACCCATTCAGTCACTGGATTTTAGTATATGTAAACATGGAGACTCTACAGCACATGCAAATACAGCCTGCCTAGAAACTCCCCCTTCTCCAGAATGACATCTACCCATCAAGGTGTTTTGATACTTGTATAACTTCTCCCAGGAGCCAGCTCACTACTTGCATTAATGCAACTGGAGTGTACCTAATGCATTCAGTGCACAAAGACCCCCAGAGGGAAGGGGCCCACTGTGCACTCACCGCACACATTGGGGACTCGATTCAAGAAGCGCTCCGTGCCATGCAGACACTGAACAGGACTGGGGCAGTGCTGACAATACGCTGATAGAGTACACACATAATATGTACATATTCCTCACATGCAGACTATTGCCAGTGGATGCGCCGACCAAGCTTTTCCTCACCAGTCCCCACAAATGATTCCAACTAATAAAAGGCATTTATGAAACCTAGTAAAAGTAATAGTATGCAGTTCAAAAGAATACATATGTTTATTGAACACAAACCAATGATTGCTGCTGGCACTTAAACCGTTCACACTAGTGGTTAAAATGAAAAAAGGGCATCCCCACAGGGTATTACTGTGGTTGCAAATAAGATAAGAAGGTGTCACATCCTCAATTGAAGACAAATTTGGGAAAGTGAACTCTAGATGGACTTTTTAGGCACCACAACATACAAAGTAATTAAAAAATAAAATAGTTTATTAATACAAAAATTTGTAAAATTGACAAACAAACAAAGTGAAGGTTAAAATTTCTAGCTGCATATGCTATTACAACTACCACATACGCATCACCATAACCACCCCTAGGCCACACTGTAACTTTGCATGAAACTTGTACAAATGTAATCATCAATATCAAAATGGATCAGGTGTAGGTTGATGTCAGGGATAAACAAGGTCGGAGCTGTACATGTTTCGAGCTTGCGCGCTTTTTCAGGAGCTTCAGGTAAGTATTGTAGGAGATAATCTCATGCCAAGGATTATCCTGCAGTTATAAAACGTAGGGCAGGAAATATATTGGCTAGGGTTCAGATAGTAAGTAAGTCCACAGCAGTAATCAGAAAGGTAGTAAAACATGGAATGTGTAATGGCAGGGGGGGGTTGTTTTATTGAGAAGAAATTAGTATGTAGACACCATATGGGGTAAATCAGAAGCCCCAAATACTTGTAAAATTGCCTCCATCCCAATATATCCCACTAAACCTGCCGCACACTCCAGCAAAGAATGAAAAACCAGTTCACAGAATATAAAGCAGACTCCTGTTGTCCGCTCGCCCGACCACACTAGTAGGATTAGCACCTCTGGCCAAGCCTAAATACAGACGGTTTTTGTCCAAGGTTACCCGCTCTGGATGCATACATGCTGCTAAGCACCCAGTGCATATGCATCCATAGCATAGAGTGGCGTAGTGTACAATCTTGAGAAAAGGGGGCCCAACTTATGACCTTGCACACAAGTCCAGTGCATTCATGTAACAGACCTGATCAAAGCCAAGGGCTCTTGAGAGGAGTACTGAAGCAAGGTACTATGATGTTTTCATCACTCATCAGGTCGCCGACCCTCCTCCCACCAGCCATTATCATCACTGAGTCCAAAAAAAATGGGACCAGTGAATTTAAATTATAAGCAGCTTTAAATACCCAAAAAATAAATAAAATAGGTACACTTTCAAATATAGTGGCTTATTTCACTGCCCCTTGTTATACTACCTAATGCAGACCTCAGATGTAGAAATACATTCACGTGATAGCCAGGGCATTCCCTGGGAAGAGGTTGATTTAATTTTTGCAACAACAGTTTGTTCACTAGTCTGAGGGCTGCGTCAAATTCAGATACATACACTGGTTGCATTGAAAAATAATTTTTTTTTAATGAATATATATTAATTGGTGTGCCTGGAGCTCATCTTTATATGTATTTTAAAATAATGCAAATGAAACCATCTGGAATGTCCCCCATCTCACAATGCAATGCCCAAATATCAATGGACCTCTCAACAGGCCATCGCCTTGTCCTACAGTGGGCATGTCCTTGCATTTACAAATAAAGGCTTTGCATAGCTGATTTGGAGGGCTCCCGCTTGACACTTCCACAGCAACTCATATGTGTTCTCAAGCTTAAATACAAAAAACACAGTCACTTCCAGCGCTAATAGGTCTTCCAAGGTGTGATGTAACAGATATCAGCTAAAATGGTGGTGTAAATGTATATATGGTATCCCAAAGCTAGGTGGATGCTGCCTTCCTCAGATGGGGTAATCCGAAAGGAACTACAAGAAAAACAGAAATGGAAGGCGCGCACACCTAGTGCATTATCAGAGATAATTTAATAATACATTTTTTTAGTATAAAAGTGGGTACTCACAAAATGCAACTGACAAAAGGCCATAAACACAGTGCATGGACATGCACAGAACAGGCTTGAGCCTAGCTCTGAGGAAGGGGGTGCGCCCCCGAAACGCGTTAGCTGTACCCCGTGTTCTGTGCATGTCCATGCACTGTGTTTATGGCCTTTTGTCAGTTGCATTTTGTGAGTATCCACTTTTATACTAAAAAATGTTCTCAAGCTTATACTGATCTTAGATTAGTTTTAAACACAGCTTTACTTAAAACACCCTAAATAAGAGATGTGAATATTCATATTCAGAGGAGACACTTTGTAGCAAACATAGGTGCACAAGTAGTTTAAATAAAAGTTTTGACATTCATACCATTGGGGCTAGTTTATACCAAGCAGAGTACTGTACATTTGAGTTGTGGTGGTTAGCAAGCAATTAACTTTGTGCTGTTATTTTACAGTGCATGCTGAATCGAGAATATCTCCACTTTCATACCTCTGGAACTTAATATGCAAACTCCACTTCTTTGTTATTTTATACATCAGCCCTAATGGAGAACACCTACTTATTTCTTTCTCTTCTCTTAGATGTAGTCTTTGACAGGTATCCCCACTTCTGGGAGTTCGGGCTGTGGTGAATGGCGTCACAGCTCGGCTCCCTCCTCCTCCGCCGCTGGGCCAGTAGGAGAGCACAGCGGTGCCTCGCGCATGCGCAGTAGAGACCCGGCGTGAAGCCGTAATGCTACACTGCCGGGTTCCCTTACCCGCAATGGCGGCGGCAGCACCCGACGGCTGATGGAAACAGGTAAGTATCCTATTATTAAAAGTCAGCAGCTGCAGTATGTGTAGCTGCTGGCTTTTAATGTTTGCAGGGGTGGGCGGACCTCCACTTTAACTTTCACTCTTCTTGGTTTAATATACCAGCCGTAAGGGTTTCAGAATAATTAATAAGTAAAAAGTAACAAATTAACTTTATTAATTCGGTAAGACATTTGTTTGATTCAATTAGCACAATTTAATGAGCAAGGCATTCCTGCGCTGCTGATGACATCATCAGATTCTACATTCACATGTCTGAAATGTGCATGCTTGTGGGAGCAGAGCGAGCTGAAACTATTGGTGCATTGCTGTTTTTTTTCTCCAAACTACTGACTAAATAATATGGAATGTAAATCTGTGTTTTAGCCTTTAATCTGTGAATAATACGTAGTATGGGAGATCACATGCCTGAAAACGGCTTGTTCTGTTTTCTGGCGTCTGTTGAGAGAAGGAGGGGTCCTTTATAGAGGTAAATACAGCAATAAAAGAAGGAGCAACCTTCAACAAGACTAACAGCAGTCTATCATGTGAGGGTATGTTTTAAAAAAAAGGTGAGTTGTGAAACTATTATAACTAATATCATACCCTTAATTCAAAGAAACCTTACCACTGCACGCCATCAAATTATCATGTAGGCAAGGATTTCTCAATCAGGGTTCCCTCGGGAGGTTGCTAGGGGTTTCCTGAGCAATGAGCAACTTCAGCCTCTCAGATAAATTCCAACTGATACTAATGATGTTTTTTAGCTATCTATAAGGGGAGGCATTCTTCCAGTGACCACGAATGTAAGGAGCCTTTTTTCCAGTGACCATCACACTAAGTTACAGTGAACCATAGATATAGTAATTATCAACAGGTGTTCCCTAAGCCCAGAAATATATTTCAAGTGTTCCTCCATGTTAAAAGGGTTGCGAAAGACTGATGTAGAGCTACAAAGATTATAACCGATTACTAGCCAGCACCGAAACCCTAGAATTAGAAACTGTTGCCCAATTATATAATGTTCTCTGCTGATAGCAGGGCAAAAAGTCTTCACAAAATGTCAAACTCCATGGAGAATTTGGTCAGCATGAATTGTCCAGCTATTAAAAGACACTCAAACTTTCACGATACTCCTTGGCTTTTAGGTGCCAAAAGTATGCCAATTTGTCTGCAAAGAAAGGTCATTTGTGGTCTGTTCTGCTATCACAGTGGATGGCCAAATCTGTTGACGTTTGGACTGTCTGCCACTGATGAGTCTCAGCTGGCCCAATCTGTACATATATGGCTGGATTAATAGAATCTATAAACCTCACCTAACCTTAGCTCTATGTCACACACACATCATTGTTTGAGTTAAGAGTTGAGTTGAGAAGTATCTTAATATAGCGCGGTCTTACCCCGAAGGGTCTTACCCCGAACTGGTGTCAGTGGGAGGAATAGTGCCCCATTATTAGTGTCAGTGGGAGGAATAGTGCCCCATCATTGGTGTCAGTGGGAGGAATAGTGCCCCATTATTGGTGTCAGTGGGAGGAATAGTGCCCCATTATTAGCATCACTGGGAGGAATAGTGCACCATCATTGGTGTCAGTGGGAGGAATAGTGCCCCATCATTGGTGTCAGTTAATAGTGCCCCATCATTGGTGTCAGTGGGAAGAAATAGTGTCCCATCATTGATGTCAGTGGGAGGAATAGTGCCCTTTTGGCAGCATCAGTGGCAGGAACTATGCTCCATTGTTGTGACAGTGGGGGGACTAATGCCCCAACAGCCGGATAAAAACAAACAAGTCAAACTGAGCACAGGATGAAAAGAATGCTAGCGTAGAAGTAACATTCCATAAGAAAATGCAGGTCAAGGCAATAATTAGACACAGAGAAATACACAACCGATGCAAGTACATGTGAAGTTTTGTATTCCCTTAAATCCTTTAGGAAAAAAAATTGCATCTATATGGTAACACATCCATGATATAACCAAAACACAAAGAGAAGATTGAAACTAACTTTACCAGTACCACTTGGGGATAATATAAATATTATATTGTGCCCAAGTGTTACCGGTAAAGTGCATTTCAATCTTCTTTTTGCATTCGCTTTTAAGTCCTGTAAACCTGGAAGGTCAGTTCTGTATGAAGGCTGCGAAAAAGCCTTATTTTTGAAAATGTAATAGTAAATATTAACAAGCTGCAATTACGAATGCCTTTAAAAGTAATTACGTTGGATTGGTGCTATTCTCCTGAATTTCCTTCCCCTTTAAAAGCTAAACCTTGTAAAGTTTCTCTCTTTCTGCCAAGTTCATTATTTAAGTTCTTTTTCCTGACCTCATAAAAATCTGCTCAAAGGACAGACATGAAGTCATTTATACCTATAGCAATCCGCCAAAGTGTGACTGTCCGATTCAAACGCTCAGAAGGGACACAGGTTCGAGTTGCTGAATTAGCACCATCAATTCAAACACACTGTTAAAATGACATCCTCTCTGTACTGATTCATGAGGGACATTATAATTTAATGTCAGCTCATAATAAATCATCCAATTTCTTTCCACTCCTTCAATTTCTGCAGGTCGAGAGACCAGGATACTAAGAGGAGAAGATATAAAGATTTTACAGACTGTGTCCCCTTTGTCCTTTGTGATATTAGCCATGAAAGAATACAAGAAAACGAGAAAGGCTTTAAAAGCAGAACTGTCACCAGAACTATTATTTCCAAATTAATGGAAAATTTTAAATTTTTTTATCATTAATTGTTATCATTAAATGTTATCAAAAGATATACCGTATATAATTCTTTTTACACCATATTTCACCCAAGATATAACTCTGAATTAAGTTCACCAAAGCCTTAGACAAAAGCTATTATCTTAGTAATTTTATCCAGTATAAAGTTACCATTAAAGTATATCTAAAGACACAACTTCTTTTTAAGTTTTGGAACTGGTTATAACCACTGGCTGCAAGTTTTTTTTCATGTGTGTGTATGGAGATTTAGTTTAACCCCCAGACCTGGAGACACAACATGAAGAGAGAGGAAATTTCTCCAAAGTGAGGGTAAATCCCTGTTGGACAGTTGTCACTGTCACCCCATTGGAAGATTTCCCACTTAGATTTCCCACTTATTTCTGTTCCAGTGGCAATTGTAAAATTTTGGATTTCCCATCACTTTCTGTCCCTGTGACAATTCTTACCATTACATATAGAGAGAGTGAATCTCCCGAGCTGGAAACCAGAAAGCAATAAAAACCCGACTGAGATTTTTCTTCTTCTCCCTCTATCCAAGACTAAAAAAATGTGGCTTCAGATAAATTTTAAAGCTGGCTACAGTTAAAGGAGAAGCACAGCCAAAGCTCTTTTGGCTGTACTTCTCCTGTGGATTACAGGAGTGCAGTTCGTTTTGCACTCCTGTGACTCATTTTCAGCAGACAGCGGGCTGAAGCCCGCTGTCGGCTGATGTCACAGAGCCGGGCCAGGTTTGGGCAAGATCACGACAATGAAGTCGGGATCTGCATAAATGCCTGGACCGGTCTTGGCTCAGCCTCTCAGCGAGCCACTGAGAGCCTGAGCCGGCCGCTCCCACCTCCTCCACAGCCCAGTGCTCCAGTGGGCATCAGCGAGGAGGGGTGCCAGAGCAGAGAGCGGTGACTGACAGTCACCAGCTCTCTGCTCGGGGAGCTGTGAGAACCGAGTTATCGGCGGTGTTAGATCACTCGGTTCTCAGTCTTAGAGCCGGCGAGGGACAGATGCAGCATCCACCTAGGTAAGTTTGAAAAAAATAACTAACCCCATACTTCTCTTTTATATCTGGCACAGATTACCAAATTTGTCCAAAATTATCTACCAATATGCTTTCAGGGCTGCAAAATGCTTTCAATGTTGCAAAGACATAGATACCCTTCTGCATATGTGGTGGACCTGGGATAGAATCCCTAAGAATACTAAAATGTGGCAAAACAAGGATCACACATGGAAGAACATGGAAGAACAGTGGTTTATTCCATGCCGTTTTAGTTCATGTTTTCACACAAGACATTAGTTGCACCATCAAAAGTATACAATTACACTACTATTGAACCTTTTATTCAACTCTTGGTAATTTTACTTATGACATTTTAATTCTCCTATGATGCATTTCAATTCTCATACGCCTGCAACACAGCTCACCTGCTAATGTTTTGTTTTTTTTGCTGTCTGCATCTAAATTATTAAAGAATTAAAAAAAAATCCTAATAACCCTTTTGGATCTGAGAGCCTCTTGTGCTGGGCTCATGCTTCAATAGGTTGCACAGAATAAAAAAAAGTACTACATGACAAGTCTCATTTCACCCATGTTTGCAAAACTGGAGATTAGAATCCAATCAGAATCTACAACTATGGGCATCACCAACAGACAGGAGCTTGATGCCCAGTTTAGATGAAAAAGGCTGATTTGGGTGACTGACATGTAATGTGTATAAGCACCCTAGTCTGTTTAGAACAGGGGTCTCAAACTGGTGGCCCTCCAGCTGTTGCGGAACTACAAGTCCCATCATGCCTCTGCCTGTGGGAGCCACGCTTGTAACTGTCAGCCTTGCAATGCCTCATGGGACTTGTAGTTCTGCAACAGCTGGAGGGCCACCAGTTTGAGACCCCTGGTTTAGAACAATTAAAAGCCATGCAATCTCGAGGTGGCTTATTCTTGCATTTCAGGACCTGTTCAGCGTGAGTCCTGACTGAATTTGTTAGACATACATACAGTATATTCACTGGAAAGAGATTATACAAATTTGTAAATAAAATAGAGTACACATCTAATTGAGTTGCACCACTCCATTCTCTTCTGGCTGTACTCCCCATGGATGCAGGCTAACTTTGGTGTTCATCACCCTCACTTCACTTGAAGTGGTGTATCATACATAATCTGCCAGGTTCCTCACCATGATAGATTTAATTCTAACACAGATTACTATGATTTAGCTTTGTGTTAGCGCAAAACACACCAGGTGTGACGATCTTAGTGGGGATGAATGTCACTCTAATCCTGCATGCATGTTCGTATAAAAAATCTTGTCAGTACATTCGACATTGTCATTAGAAACTTGATGAATGTTTTTCGAACATACTTCAAAATTTAGTTTGCTTTTAACATTTGATTATGGAATTTCCTGAATGAAAACCACAATCACTGTTAGAATTTCTACAACTATCGTCGATTAGAATCAATTTTTTAAAATTTAATTCTACTTGTGTATTACTAGCTTAAACAAAATTTATTCAATGCAGTGGAGTGCGGCTTTCCTTTGCATGTTAATATGAATCACAATCATGATAATGAAGTATGTAAAGTAAAATGTGAAAGTTATATCACAATGACTTCCTTTTAAAGTGTAAGTTCACCCTTGATTTATAAGGGTTTGTTGCCTTCCATTCATGTAGGATTCGCTACATTGTGTGCCTTGAGATGGGTGGAGGAGATAGACCTGGGCGGAGAGGACTTGGAGGATATGTGGGACCACCCCTTTCAACAGTTAATAGCAACCAGGGATAAACTAATTAAATTCAAGATTTTGCATAGAATTTATTTTACACCACAGAGGCTGCACCATATTTACCCGACTACTCCCTCCCGCTACTGGAGATGCCTCAAGTGACCCTGCTGGATTTAGCCAGATATTTAGGGACTGCCCACATATACACATTTATTGGCTGGAAGTGACACAATTCATAAGTACTCTGCCTACCATTCATGTTCCCTTATCGGTTAGTGTATGCTTATTGGGATTGGTGGATTCTCTGGCCTTTGCCAAGTCTATGCGCACCCTTTTGGCTATACTAATATTTTATGCCAGAAAGGCTATAGTGCTGAAGCGGAAATCTTATAGGGCCCCTAATCTACCTTTCTGGAAACACCTTGTTAACCCAGCAGCTCCTATTTACAAGGCGACCTATTTGTCTCAGGGTTGTCCCTAGAAATTTGAGAAGGTGTATGAATCTTTGGCTAAACTGATTCTACAACTGATATGCAAGGTGATGGGGGATCAGACTCCTTACGTCTCGGTAACGGTTAATTAGACCTTGGTTTCGGGCCAGGCCTCTGAGAGAAAATAAACCACCATGGCAAGCCATAAATAGTTGCCAACATCCCTACTTATTAAAAAGTAGGAAAATAAGTAACCCCCCGGTACTGATGGGACTTAAAGGGCAACTTTACATTATTTATCCCGCGGGACCACGCAAGTGCCGGCGTTCATGGCCATATTAAAGGCAACAAGCACGAACACACTTTGCATTGCTGCCTTTGCCTCCAGTATGGACATTACAACTCCCCACATCTAACCTAAGGTATGCTACAGATACTCTTTAAGGTATATTAAATACCCTGGTGATTTCTCTACCAGAGGTGGGACATGATCCCATCCTCCCCCCGACACTACCTATGGATACTATTATCTTGGGATATATTGTAGGGTCCCCTTTATGAGAAATATATAGTTGTCTTGATTTTCAAACTACTGTTGTTTATAGTATTATCTGCATTGCATCCTTGGATACAGGTACAGATGTTACCTTTTCTTTCCCCTCCCATTAGATCTTTAGACCTTTTCCCTCTCCTCCTTTTATATACACCTGGCCATCCACGGCCACGTCGAGTGGTGTATATACACCCAGGGGGGATTCTTGTGTGGAATGTGGGGGCCCTGGCTGTCCTTCTGGGGGTACTGAAGAAACCTTGAGCCACGGCTCAATGAAACCTCTCTATACACCTATGATGAATTAGATATTGTATTCATGTGGATGGTATGCTTTTATCAAATTCTCTTGAAATACTCTTATGTATTGACATGTTTTTCCTTGCCTTACTCATTGTCAACTGCTATGCTCTGTTATAGAATTCAATACTGTATGTGACCTTCTCTTGACACCCCAGAAAGGAATGAATTTTTCCTGAAACGCATCGGGTATACACAGGAGATTATGGTCACTATGTTGTATATACCCATATGTATCAGTTGTTTCATCATTTGATTATTTGTTTTTATCAAAAGTGGTGATGTATACACCTTTTTTATGTATGTAAAAATAAAAATCATATGTTTGTAAATTTGCCCTTAAAGTCCCATCAGTACCAGAGGGTTACTTATTTTCCTAGTTTTCAGGCCTCTGAGAGGGGCTCCTAAAGCTATGTATGTCCTTGAGTATTGTATGGGAATTGTGTTGGCCTTCGTGGACTGTCTGCTGCATGATGGGACGAAACATTTATGTGATTTATTTGTCCTGCTATATTTCTATTTATTGGTGAAAACGATGGATCTATAGTAAGTGGTTATTTTATTTTTTTCCGTTAGAGGTACTGTGTTTAATTGTATTGTAATTTTTGAGCCGGGGAATGCCCAAAAGGCTATGTTTTGTAATTGATAAAATATGTGAATAAATAGAAGTTACAAAAAACAAAAGTGTAAGTTCACCTTATCAGAAAAAATAAAAAGGTGAACTAACACCGGACACCCTCCCCACCCCCCTGGTCCGCGCAGTACTTCCATGGGTAATGAGCTGTCAGTGCCCATGCAGCCAGTGTAGCAGTCCAAGTATTTGAAATCCCCGCTCTTCCCCTCTTCTTTCTGCAGGACTTCTGTCTGATCTGTCTGTCAAACACAAGGCATGTGGATTTATTGTCTCCTTATGGATCAAGTCATCCAACAAAAGTATGAGCCCTAGGCTGCCTATATAATAAACACAGTCCTCTCTATGACTATATTTGTCTTCCTACGCTACCTTGTTTTGCAGAAAAAAAATACTCCATAACTTTATTTTCAGAATGAGACCTTTCACGTTTTAATTGGACCAAGTTACTAAGAAACTACAACAAGTTATATAACAGAGAGTCTGAGTCAGCCTCTAGAGACAGATGTTCTCCCGAACGTCTGAAGTGCGAGACGGCAATAAAGTAAAAAAAAAAAGACCACATAAAAGGTGGCGTGGAGCATGCTGCGGCTTGCCATGCCAAGGAGATCTAAGACTGAGAGCTGCATTTTAGAAGAAGGTGCTAATTTGTTTAATTATAATAGAATTGTCCTTTACTGCCCACAATAAGAAGCACGATTGAGCAGCGGTCAAACAGAACATTAAAAATAAATCGCATAATAAAATTCTCTAAGGTACGAAACAGCTACAGCTTAAACAACGTTTTAAAAAGACATCCAGTCAACATAATACAATGGGAAAATCATTCTGTAAAAAATGTGCATTATTGTCTTTCCAATGTTTTTTAAACACAATTCATTTTAACTATGCAATGGAATTATTGTACACCTTTGATGTCCTAAAGCGGCCTTTCTCAACCTTTTCAACACAGAGGAACCCTTGAAATAGTTCTCGGGGTTTAGGGAATTTGAAATCTACAACTCATGATACATTAGTGTGATGGTCAGTGGGAAGAATGGTCCTTACACTTGTGGTCAATTGGAAGAATGACCCCCTTACAGATAGCTAAAAAGATCAATGGTGTCAGTGGGAACTTATCTGAGAGGCAGAAATTGCCCAATGCTAAAGGAACCATTAGCAACCTCTGGAGGAACCCTAGGGTTCCACGGAACCCTGGTTGAGAATCACTGTCCCAAGGTTTCTGCTGCACTTACTCCCTTCTCTTACACTGTTTATACATTAAACATGGGCTAGAAATAAGCCTAAAGAGACCCTTCAGATCTCTAAATAAAAGTTCCAGTTCACTACAAGAGAAGAGCATTAATACTCTCCTCTCTGGCTGCCTGTGTCTGCTTCCCTTCAATTCAGCACTGCAGTGTTCCTCAGTGTCTTCAACATTTGACACCTTCAGGAGTGTCCCCAGCCATGTCCTCTGGTTCCTTTTTCCAATCCTACAGCACACAGCAGTGATGTAGGGGTCGGATGATAGAACCACAGCACGTGCTGAGGAACACAGGCATCCAACACATGTAAGTGTCAAATGTCAAAAACAATGATGGAAGCCAAAGAACTGGGATCCAGGTGAGATAGAAGACATGGACTGCCAGGGAGGTGAGCATGCTACCTCTTCTCTTGAAGGGAACCGGCCTTTTGATTTACTTATAGATCTGACAGTTTTTTTTTTACATAACTATGTGCCTTTAAAGTGTTACTAAACCCAGGGTCCTGCATTAACTATATATGGTCCCACACAGCACAAAGAACATGGAAATTCAATAGTTTTAGGAAATATAAACTGCCTTTTCTCATCAGCAGTATATAGCAGTCTTGTGACTTCTATCAGTGTCTGGTTAAAGCTTGTAGGAGGGGTTTTCATACTGCACTGGTAGCCTATGTTCCGGGAGCGTCTCCATTGTGTTTTAGTGGACACGAAGGAACTGTGTACCACATATGGTGGCAGTGTCCTACGGTGAGACGTTTCTGGATTAGAGTGTAGCATTTCAATTACACTCTCACCCAAGTTAACAGGCTCTGCTGGGCTGCAAGGTGGAGTCAGCTTAGAGATGTCTCAAAGCCTTTATATTCATATCAGCAAAAATTATTATCGCAAAATCTTAGAAGTCGACTGTCTTGTCATTCGAACAGGTCAAGCTCAAACTTTCCTGGATTATACGAGCATATGTCAGTGATCTTGAATGACAATATGAGGATGTTTGCAAAAGTGTGGGACCCATGGGTCAAGTACCTGACTGGAGATCCAAGATCTATACCCAACTAAGGTAGTTTCAGGATGGTGGGATTCAGAGTGTGAGGTCTTACCCTACTAATCCCCTAAACTCCCCCTCTTTTCCTTTTTACTTCTCGGTCTTTGCTATTATTTCTCTTAGGTCTTCTTGCCTATTCCTTTCAAATTTAGAAAAGCTACTGCTAACTTTTTGTGCGACGAGAGGTGCGGCTTCCCTCATTTGGAGGTAGAGGTCCCCTTCTGCGAATGTTTACAGTTTATACCAGGCGTATTTCCAAGCCATTGTGGTCTACATACTGATCTTAAGTTTGGTAGTGCAATATGTAGTTGCTCTGTCTCCTAGTGTACAATAAGCTGTGTGCCTTGTTAATGTACCAATTAGTGTCTTGAAGAAGAACTGGGGTTACCCCGCACCGACAGTGCATTCTATACTGATTGTGCAGTTTCTACTTTTGAAAGTCGTTTTTTCTATGCTTTTTTTATGTTAAAGTTTTTGGACCACTAACCATTTTGTATGTACTTTACATTGTTGAAGATCCACATTCTTTGTCTTAACTTTGTATTCTCTTTTGTGAAAATACTTCAATAAAAAAATATTGGGAAAACAGGACAGTGCCAGGAAGAACATGAGTAGTGCAGCGAAAGATGTGTTTTTCTTCCTGTTAGGGAACTAATGGCAGCCAAGTGTCAGGCTGTAAGGAAGATAACTTGTGTTCTGCATGACCTCAGAACTTAATACTGGCAATCTGTTCATACTGCTGTATGAGGGTAAACCTGTCAGGTAGCATAAATTCTTGCTGAATCGGCTGAAATTTAAGCTGTAAGGTGCTGCTGTTGGCATCCCCCAGCTCAGGAAAAGACGATCAACTTTTGTTGAAGAAGCTGGGTTGAATTTTATTGGCCAAACAGTGACTGCATCCATTCAGATTTGGTGATGGTTTGGGTATTCTAACAGCTGTGGGTGCCAGCTAACAGAATGTAATATCTGGCAGGGGAGTCCTTCAGACCGTAGGCTCATGCAGGACTAAGCTATTACAAGAGTGGAAGTTCAAATAACAATAAAACCTTGGACTGCGAGCATAATTTGTTCCGGAAACATGCGTGTAATCCAAAGCACTTGTATATCAAAGTGAATTTTCCCATAAGAAATAATGGAAACTCAGATGATTCGTTCCACAACCATTTATTCATAAATCCTTCAGTTTATAGTCCATATAAAAAGATTATAGCAATGTTATAGGTTGTGTAACCATAAAATGTCCATCCACAATTGTCTGCCTCCACAAGGGGATTAGATGCAAAATCCAGCAGGAGCTACAGAGTATAAAAGAGAAGAGAGGTGCCTCTAAGTGTAGAAATATGGTTACATGTAATGAAGGTACAACATTTAGCAACTTGCATGGTTGATGATTAAAATAGCCACAGTTTTTTATGCAAGCATCCGTCCGGGGTAAAGCTGTCAAAATAGACCATTTTCCGCACCGCCGGCTCTCACCACTGTCAGTCTGCAATCATGACTGGGAAGACTACCCTGCAGTAGAGCGATCTGAAAGCGAGGCTTAAAACGCTTGTGGAAGGGATGACGTCGATGGTGGTGTGGGGGATGGTCTATGTCTTTTTGAGAGAAACTTGGTTTGAGAGCGTTTTGCAAGACAAGCTACATTTTTAAAGAAATTTTGACTTGATCTACAAGTGATGTCTTGATATACAAGTAGCTTCATATCACAACTAAGTATAAAACAGAACAGAGGCGCCTCTTTGTGTAGCAATATGGCTACATTTAATGAAGGTACAACATTTAGCAACTCACATGGTTGATGATTAAAACAGGCACATCTAAGTATGCAGACATCCAGGGTAAAGCTGTCCACATAGACCAGGGATTTGCAATTAGCGGACCTCCAGCTGTTGCAAAACTACAAGTCCCATCATGCCTCTGCCTCTGGGTGTCATACTTGTGGCCATCAGAGTCTTGCTATGCCTCATGGGACTTGTAGTTCTGCAACAGCTGGAGGTCCGCTAATTGCAAATCTCTGGTCTATGTGGACAGCTTTACCCCGGATGCCTGCATACTTAGATGTGCCTGTTTTAATCATCAACCATGTGAGTTGTTAAATGTTGTACCTTCATTAAATGTAACCATATTGCTACACTTAAGCCCTGTACACACGATCGGATTTCCGATGGATTTTAGTCCGATGGATTTGTCCATCAGAAATCCGATGAAACTGTTTTTCATCAGTCTTGACCACACACCATCAGTCCAAAAACCGACCGTCCCAAACGCGGTGACGTAAAACACTCCGTTGAGCCGAGAAAAATGAAGTTCAATGCTTCAGAGCATGCGTCGACTTGATTCTGAGCATGTGTGGGTTTTTTATCCGATGGAGTTCCCCACAGACGATCGGTATTTTCTATCGGTTTTTGATCCATCGGAAAAATTTAAAACATGTTCTATTTTTTAAAACCGATGGAAAAAAGACCGATGGGTCCCATACACGATCGGTTTGTCTGATGAAAACAATCCATCGGACGGTTTTCATCAGTTAAACCGATCGTGTGTACGGGGCTTAAGAGGCGCCTCTGTTCTGTTTTATACTTAGTTGTGACATGATGCTACTTGTATATCAAGACATCGCTTGTAGATCAAGTCAAAATTTCTTAAAAAATTTTGCTCGTCTTGCAAAACGCTCTCAAACCAAGTTACTCTCAAACCAAGGTTTTACTGTATTACAAATGCCAGTTGGTGGTTGGATCTCTTTAATATAAACAGCTGCATAAAGTAGTTACCTGTTTGAAGAATGCACACATCACACTTGGGGGAAAAAATATTTAAAAAATGCACTGCCCATGTTGAAAATGTATGCACTAAAAATGTGTGAACCAGCCCTAAGCCCAATATGTCTTCTACATCTAGTTAGCAAGCCGGGTTATTGGTACAGCTGTGAAAATGACGCCCTGATCATGTGCCTTTTTTTTCTGCTGACCTAATAGATAATGTCACCACTGTGCATCTGTCAATTACAGTTATGTATAAATGTAAACCTGACAAAAAAAGCACGTCTTCCCGGTTGTACATCCTTCCTGTGCTTATAGTACAGAGGGTGTGATCCTCATACAGTGCACTTTCACTGCTATACATTTACCCACCCAAGAAAAAAGATACAAAATGCATAGCAGAAAACAAATGAGTAATATTGCTTTTGAATTAATGTTTCAGCAGGCTGATGCATCTAAATTAGGGCTGTGGAAATTAACTATTAATCCTCGATTAATCGATTAATTTTTTTGATCGATCAAAATTTTTTTAATCGGTACTCACCTCTCCGCCGGCTTCCGGGTCTTCAGGGAGTTCTGTCGGAGATCCGGTGACGCCACAGACACCGGCGGGGCTTGCCGTGTCCATCTGAAGGTCTCCTTTGCTGTGCCTTCATATCTGCATGCCGGTGGGACCTTACTATCTGCCACACGCAAGGGCTGTTACACTTTCCTCTATCAACCTGGGATTCTACAGCCATCCACTGGGAGTTGTGATAGTTCCCTTCACGGGACATCTACATGCCAAGGGACTGATGTTAACCCCTCCTCATCTGGACTCAGCAGTGGTATCGTTGTACACATTTTTATACCAGTATCATACTTAGCTACATGTTTTTATGACTGCTTTTGCTACCGTTTGGTATTACTCGCACCATTTTTACAGTTTATGTAGTGTGAGGGGGTTAGCTCGGCAGCGGGTGTGTGTGACCCCCGGGATGGGCTCCCCACACAAAACAGGCCCAGCAAACGGAGGTTGTGGTTTTCAAAATCAAAAAGGTGCGGTTTATTTTCTATTTACAGTGACAAAACACAGCAAAGCAAAAGAAACATAACCAAAATAAATCCTGGTCAAGTTGACCTCTGACTAAACATACAGGTTTCCTAACTAACAACTGGGATCAGCCTAGTGCTGTCCTAGTCCCTAAGTCCCTGGTTTTAAATGTCCAAGCAAATAGCCACACAGGCTTTGTCTCACCGCACAGGGGTTCACTCTCCCTAGACAGTCCACACAGGTCTGGTTCCAGGCATGAGCTAACATCTAATGAAGCTGGGAGTTCTTATAGAGGCCTAAATGAGCTGACAAGCTTCAGCTGGTCTCATCAACTCCCTGTCTGCACGACACCCAGCCCTCTTCCTAGAGGTATGAGTCATCCATGAGCCCACTAGCCTTATACAACTCTCCACCTAGTTGTATAAGTCGGCGTAAAGCCTGAATCTGGGCGAAATATATCTACCCCCCTGGATGCAACCAGGTGACTTTACCTTCCTGCTGTCACATACCCCCCCCTCTTGTTTTAACCTCGGGGTTGGAACACCAGCAATCAGGCATTCATGTACTCGAGACAAAGCATCCACATTCCCCATTTGAACGCCAGGGCGATGCTTTACTGTGAAGTTGAATTCCTGGAGGGCCAGGAACCACCTATTCACTCTTCTATTTGTTTCCTTGTTTTGAGCCATCCACTTTAACGGAGCGTGATCCGTAACCATGTCAAAGTGCCTACCTAGCAGGTAGTACCGAAGGGAATCTAGAGCCCACTTCACCGCTAAACACTCCTTTTCAACGGTGGCGTAATTTACCTCATGGGACTTCAACTTCCTGCTGAGGTAAATGACTGGGTGCTCTTCCCCGTTCCAGACCTGGGACAATACTGCTCCTAACCCCACATCTGACGCATCACTTTGTACGACAAAGTCTTTAGAGAAGTCGGGTGAGTACAACACTGGCTGGCTACATAAGGCTTGTTTCAAGAATTGGAATGCTGCCTCAGCCTCGGGGGTCCATTTAATCATGACCGACCCTTTCCCCTTCGTCAGGTTGGTTAGGGGCACAGCCTTAGAAGCAAAGTGGGGAATGAATCGCCGATAATACCCAGCGATTCCCAGAAAGGCTCGTACCTGCTTCTTGCTGTTGGGACGTGGCCAACTCTGGATGGCCTCGACTTTGTTGAGTTGGGGTTTTATTACTCCCCTCCCAATGGTGTACCCAAGATATTTGGCCTCCTCCTGCCCAATGGTACACTTCTTGGGGTTAGCCGTAAACCCCGCTTCCCGAACAGAGTCCAGGACTGCTTGCACTTTTGGCAGATGTGAGGCCCAATCTGTGCTATGGACAATTACGTCATCCAGGTAAGCCGCAGCATACTTCCGATGGGGCCTCAGCATCTGGTCCATTTTCCGCTGGAATGTGGCCGGCGCATTCTGTAACCCGAACGGCATTCTTTTATATTGGAACGCCCCGTCTGGGGTTACAAATGCGGTTTTCTCTTTGGCCGACTTGGCCAGGGGGATTTGCCAATACCCTTTTGTGAGGTCAAGAGTCGTCATGTATCGGGCTGTTCCCAGCCGGTCGATCAACTCATCTATACGTGGCATGGGGTAGGTGTCAAATTTTGTAACTTTGTTCAACTGACGAAAATCGTTACAAAATCGCCAGCTCCCATCCGGTTTAGGCACCAACACGATGGGACTAGACCAATCACTTTGGGACTCCTCTATCACCCCTAAGTTCAGCATTTTCTGTACTTCCTCCCGTATTGCCTCCCGTCGAGCCTCTGGGATCCGATAGGGTTTTAACTTCACCCTTTCACCGGGCGGGGTAATGATGTCATGCTCTACCCCAGATGTTTGTCCCGGCAGCTCAGAGAATACCTCCTTGTTGCGAAGCACAAACTCCTTAACCTCCTGTTGTTGGGGTTGTGACAAGGTGGCTGCTATTCCAACCTCAGGAATCACGCAACCAGTTTGAGCTAGTGACCAAGTGTCTGCGACTAGGGACTCTCTATCCCTCCAGGCTTTCAACAGATTAACGTGATAGATCTGTTCGGGCTTTCGCCTTCCTGGTTGTCTGACCTTGTAATTCACTTCGCTCACTTTTTCCATTATCTCGTAGGGGCCTTGCCATTTGGCAAGGAATTTACTTTCAACCGTAGGGACAAGTACCAATATCCTATCCCCCGGGGAAAAGGTACGGGTCTTGGCTCCACGGTTGTACACTCTCTGCTGTGCCAACTGCGCTTGGGCCAAATGTTCCTTCACGATGGGCATTACCTGTGCAATTCGATCTTGCATCAGGGCGACATGCTCAATCACACTCCTGTGGGGAGAACTCTCACTTTCCCAAGTTTCCTTGGCAATATCCAACAGCCCTCTTGGGTGTCTCCCATACAGTAACTCAAAGGGGGAGAATCCCGTAGAGGATTGGGGCACCTCCCTAATAGCAAACATCAAATAAGGAAGTAAACAGTCCCAATCCTTTCCATCTCTATCCACCACTTTCTTCAACATTTGTTTTAGGGTTTTGTTGAATCTTTCAACCAGCCCATCGGTTTGGGGGTGATACACAGACGTACGCAATTGCGTCACTTTGAACAATTTACACAGCTCTTTCATAACCCGGGACATAAAGGGTGTACCTTGGTCCGTAAGCAGTTCTTTACAAATACCCACCCGGCTAAAAACAAGAGATAGCTCTTTGGCTATGGTTTTGGCCGAGGTATTTCGGAGAGGGATCGCTTCTGGATAACGGGTGGCATAGTCCATTATAACTAATATGTACTGGTGCCCCCTAGCGGACTTGATTATAGGACCTACCAAATCCATGGCGATCCTCTCAAACGGGACCTCAATGATGGGTAGAGGGACCAGCGGGCTACGGAAATGTGGCATCGGGGCCAACCTCTGACACACAGGGCAGGAGGAACAATAATTTTCTACGTCCTTCATCACCCCCGGCCAATAGAATCTCTGTAATACCCTCTCTCGGGTTTTCTCTGTCCCCAGATGACCTCCAAGAATGTGCCCATGGGCCAACTCCAACACCAACTTCCTGTAAGGTTTGGGCACCACAAGCTGCTCAACGGTTTCTTCTGCCCTTTTTGCCACCCGATACAGTAGGTCCTTCTCTACGCTGAAGTATGGGTAAGTGCAGGTATTATCTGGGTTCACTAACTCGCCATCTATTTTCACTACGTTTTCCCGTGCCTTTATTAGGGAGGGGTCTTTCAACTGTTCTGTGGCAAAGTTTTCCCTGTGAACCTCAAGATCAGAAAACTCCACAGACGGTAGGTTTTCGTCTGAGGAGGTGGGCTCCTCTCCAGTTTCTTGAGTCTCCCCTGCCAATACTGATAAGGGAAATTCCGGAGAGTCCTCACCACTCTCAGGGGAGTTCTGGCTATCACATTCCTGGTACATAGGGGCACCAGTGAGGGGCTCAGGATCATCCCACAGTTCCCAGAACTTCGGAAAATCCCTTCCCACAATGGCGTCATGCGGTAACTGAGATACTAAGCCCACTGGATGAGAGAGGGTACCTTTGGGGGTCTCGAAACACACTGTAGTCACTGGATACTCTCGGGTGTCCCCATGCACACAAATAACAGCTACCTTGCTATTCCCAGAGACCTCTGTTTTAACTAACTCAGCCTTTATCAGGGTCACAAGGCTACCTGAATCCAGCAATACCACAACATTTCTACCATTAACACACATTTTGCATAAATGTTTCTCAGTTCCTCGAATGGCAGTGCATGCGACTGTCGCACACAGCGACTGACGTCTGCCCGTCAGAAAGTCACACTGCATGGGTTCCTCCACAACCGGGCAATTGGCTGCAATATGTCCCGCTTGCCGGCAGCGGTAGCAAACGATCCTTCTTGCCGCCTCTTGAGCCGCTGATTTCCCAGGCTGTTCTCGCCAAACTTGGGGTAGAGCTCCCACCCTCTCCACCCTCACCCCTTGGAATCCTCTTATCCGCCCCTGGGGATGGTCTGGTCTTAGGGTGGAAAGTCCGAGTGTCTCTGGAAGAGGCCGTCAGGTTCTCTGTAGCCAAGTATTTCTCCACACGATCCACAAGACCATCGGCCGTCTCTGGGTCTCCATGGCTTACCCACTTTTGGATGGCAGTAGGAAGAGCTCTCAAAAACCGATCCATTACAACACGTTCCACAATCTTTGGTGCGGACAAAGTCTCTGGCTGTAGCCACTTTCTGCTCAGGTGAATGAGATCATACATTTGAGACCTGGGGGGTTTTCCAAGCTGGAAAGTCCAGTTATGCACACGCTGAGCCCGGACAGCCTGGGTGACACCCAGCCTTGCCAAAATTTCAGCTTTTAGCATCACATAGTCTTTTGCTTGGTTAGGCTCTAGGTCATAGTAAGCTTTCTGCGATTCACCAGTTAACAGAGGAGCCACCAGTCCAGCCCACTGCTCCTCAGGCCACTTTTCTCTTTCAGCGGTCCTTTCAAATGTGGTCAAAAATACCTCTGGATCATCCTCTCCAGTCATTTTTGTCAATAAACGACTCACCCCAAAGGACGCGGTATTAGTGGGACGGCTTTCCTCACTGGTCTGCGGACGTTGCTGCATTACTGCTTCCATTTGTTGTAGTCTCTGCTCTTGCTTCTGTAACAGGTCTATGAAGCGGGCCTCAGATTGCTGCTGGGCTTGTTGCTGAGCTTCCAGACTCTGTTGGTGAGCTTGCTGCTGGGCTGCAAGGCTCTGTTGATGAGCTTGCTGCTGGGCTGCAAGGCTCCTTTGCAAACCTGCATTTGTCTGCTGTTGATTGGCATTTGCTAGAGCCAGCTGTTTCAGTATCTCCTCCATGCTGGCTTAAAAAAAAACTGCCCGCATTCTCCACCAACTGTGAGGGGGTTAGCTCGGCAGCGGGTGTGTGTGACCCCCGGGATGGGCTCCCCACACAAAACAGGCCCAGCAAACGGAGGTTGTGGTTTTCAAAATCAAAAAGGTGCGGTTTATTTTCTATTTACAGTGACAAAACACAGCAAAGCAAAAGAAACATAACCAAAATAAATCCTGGTCAAGTTGACCTCTGACTAAACATACAGGTTTCCTAACTAACAACTGGGATCAGCCTAGTGCTGTCCTAGTCCCTAAGTCCCTGGTTTTAAATGTCCAAGCAAATAGCCACACAGGCTTTGTCTCACCGCACAGGGGTTCACTCTCCCTAGACAGTCCACACAGGTCTGGTTCCAGGCATGAGCTAACATCTAATGAAGCTGGGAGTTCTTATAGAGGTCTAAATGAGCTGACAAGCTTCAGCTGGTCTCATCAACTCCCTGTCTGCACGACGCCCAGCCCTCTCCCTAGAGGTATGAGTCATCCATGAGCCCACTAGCCTTATACAACTCTCCACCTAGTTGTATAAGTCGGCGTAAAGCCTGAATCTGGGCGAAATATATCTACCCCCCTGGATGCAACCAGGTGACTTTACCTTCCTGCTGTCACAGTAGCTACATCGATTTTATCTCCAGTGCAATATTTATTTTGTTACCTACTTGAAGACTATAAAAGTTTTAATTATATTCCCATCGAGCGCTGCCTTTGTGTGGATTTTGTGTGTTTTTTGTATCCTGCTATCCATTTTTCCAGTGGTTGGTAGCTGCACTGGGAATCGGCCTGCAAGGAGATCAGCTAAAAGTAGTTGGATCTGTATGTGCGTTGTAATTAATCGAAATTAGTCGATTAATCGATTAAAAAAAAAAAATGATTAATCGAACACGAAAATTTTAATCAGTAACAGCCCTAATCTAAATTATTTTTATTATAGGCTCATACACACAGGAATACGCATTATCTGTATGGAATGCAAGTGCAAGTCAATGCAAACAAAACGCTTGCCTAAAAGTATGTGCATGATTATTTTAATGACTTTACACATATACGCCTTTAGGCCCCATTCACACCTGAGCGTTTTGTAGCCCTAAGCCTGAAGCTACAAAACGCTAGAGGAGAAAAAATACATTATTCTCTATGGAGATGGTTCACATCTCCACTCAAAAACGTCTGAAGCCGAACGCCTGAAGCTCAAACAAGTTCCGGACCCTTTTTTGTCGCGCAAATCGGGCAGATTTGGGCGTTCGTATCCCCATAGAAAGTAATGGAAACGCTCGATTCAAGCGACTAGCGCGACAACAAGCGTTTCTACGGGCGTCTTATCGCTGCATCTGCTCACGTGAAAAGATTGTACATGAAGGAAATGACATAAAACATAACAGGAAGTTCCCAGATCACCATTTTAACAGACATACAGACCAGCAATATGGATGGTGAAGAAGATGAGACTGTATGCCTGCTGAATCAGGAGACCTTTATTAGAATGGTCAAGGAGCACCCCTGTCTCTATGATACAAGAGATCCTAATTATAAACTCAGAGCGAGCAAGAGGAGGGCATGGAACGAGATTGCCATGAAAGTGTTCTCAGACTGGGCAGACCTAACTGGCCATGTTAAGGATGGTAAAGGTAAGTTAAACCCATGCTAACATTATTACATTATTATGCTTAACCACTTCACACCCGGGGCCAATTATGACATTTCTCTCCTACATGTAAAATCCATTATTTCTTGGCTAGAAAATGACATAGAACCCCCAAACATTATATATGTTTTTTTATAAAAGACCCTAGAGAATACAATGGGGGTTGTTGCAACTTTTTATCTCGCACGGTATTTTCGCAGCAATTATTTGAACATGTTTATTTTCAGAAAAAATAAAGTTTCATGCTTTAAAAAAAAAAAAAAAGGAAACTTAGCCCAATTTTGTTGCATAATGTCAAAGATGAAGATACGGTGAGTAAATACCCAACATGTGAAAAAGTCCTGCAAGCCGCATCTTTGGAGCGCTGTAGGAGCGGCGTATTTACCGCTCCTAAAGCTCCCCTTCCCATTGAAAACAATGGGGCAGTGCTCCAAACCCGCCTGCAAAGAGCCTCTGCAGCGGCGATTTGCGTGCCTTTCGAACCCTTTTTTGGCCGCTTAGCGGGGCAGTTTTAACCCCCGCTAGCGGCCGAAAAAGGGTTAAAACCGGCGGTTGCCCCATTGATTTTAATTTAATACACCGCTCCTTCACCGCTCCAAAGATGCTGCTAGCGGGACTTTTACCGTCCTGCTAGCGCACCGTTTCAGTGTAAAAGCCGAGTGAAAGGAGTCGCTTTTGTCAGGCGCTATACAGGCGCCTGGAAAACGCCTCAGGGGCCTATGCATAGGAGTATGAGTATAGTATAGTCAGCATGTCACAAATACATGATGGCACACTCTGACCCCTAGTGTCAATTGTATGGATACTGCACACAAAGATAAATATATATTTCAAAAAAAACATTGGACTTCTTCACAATGATCAATTTTATTAAGTATTCGCAGAGCATAGTATACGGTTTTATTATTATAACAAAGAAATAAAGACTTAAATTTATTGAATTGCCTCATCCTGCCATGGGACCTGTCCTGCTGGAGACATGAAGTAGGACGCAAATTGATCCCTGACATGTGTCCCTTGTCTGCTTCCACGAACACCGGTCCAATGGGCTCTTTCCATACTGTCAAAATTACATGGCTCCTCAAAATCATATCCATCCCGCTGCCTCACAAAATTATGCAATGCACATGCAGCCTTTACAGCAGAGACTGCATTTTTCATATTGAGAACAATCGGAGTGTGCAGTACCCGCCATTTATTTGACAATATGCCAAATGCACATTCTACCACACGACGTGCTCGTGTTAGACGGTAATTGAACACACTACTCTGTTCATTTAGATTGTGGCCTGAGTAAGGCCGTAGTAGATGCTCACTCAGAGCAAAGGCCTCATCTCCAACAAACACACTGGGTAGGGGAGGGCCATTTGTGCCCGGGAGTGGCCTGCTTGCCGGAAGGTCAAGACAATCTGTACGTAGGAGGTCTCCAAATGAGGAATTGTTAAAAATAGCAGAGTCAGCGCTGCTACCATACGAACCAATGTCAATGTACCGGAAGCAATAATTGGCATCCGCAACCGCCATCAAAACAAAGGAAAAATATTTTTTATAGTTAAAATATTGGCTTCCGCTTCCCATGGGCTTAACGATCCTGATATGTTTCCCATTGATCGCTCCGACACAATTAGGGAAATTGCAGCGTTGCAGGAAAACCTCCGATATCTTGGACCACTCTTCTGATGTAGGTTTTTTAAACACCATATCCTTCAAAATCTCCCAAATTGCACAGCAGGTGTCACGGACTATATAACTGGCTGTTGATTTCCCTACACGAAAGCTATAGTGCAGACTCGATATAGATTGTCCTGTTGCTACGTACCTACAAAGAAATAAATATATATATATTTTAATTTCTGTTTTGACAGTTAAAATGCTAAAATTAAAGTGGAAAAGTATACGGGATGCCTACACTCGACATCTACGACTGACCAGGGAATGTAGGAGTGGATCTGCGTCATGTGCTCCGAGAGAGTACATGTATGCAAAAGAACTGGAGTTCCTTCGGCCATTGCTGGCTTTGGGGTGGTAAGTTATCATCTGTACTAATGTCATTAATCAAAATCTAAAGAGAAAGTTCTAATAATTAATTTCTATTTTCAGTACTGAAAACAGCTGGGAGGACAGTTCCCAAAACAATGCTTTGGACACACAAACAAGCCAAGCATCAGGTGGTGATCAAGAAGGACAAGATCTGGAGAGCCAATCGTCTACTCCAACACGCTCTACATCAGCAACACCTCTGGGAGACGATGAGTCCACACCACCTATTGCTGTACGTGTACCAGCTAGAGGAACACGAAGGAGGGCTCCGGACCCCGATTTTAACCGAATGCTGGACATTTTGTCCAGTATGTCGGACAGGATGACCATTAATAGGTCCCATGTTCAGGTGTCTGCTAGATGTCTGGAAGGTCTGATGGAGAAGGTACCATTAGAGCTCCAGGCAGACATGTTGTCAGGTACCATCCGCTACATTGCGACCTTTATCCCGCAAACAACCACATATAGGTCCTCAGAACCTCTGCCATCGTATGGTCCTTTTGCAAATCCCCCCCCCCGCCCCCATCTGCCAGCACCACATTCTTTACCCCTTCCTCAGTTTTCAGCACCACCTCCTAAATACCCTCCTCTGCCTACACCGCCACCAACTAATTACTATCCTCTGCCAACACCACCACCACCTTCTAATTGGCAGCATAATGATTATCCATCTACCTCCACCTGGTCACAATATGGCCATGCAATGGATGCGGTCAATGCACCTAACGAGGGAGTCAACTCCCCCCAAACCTTTCAACACCTGTGAATTTTTTTTTTGTTTTATGAGCTACGTTAGCTCTATTTCTTTGTTATGGTTGAGCTGTAAATTTTCCTAATTAAAAAAACAAGAGAAAGTAATCGTTCGTTCATATTTTATATTAACAAATAAAGTTTTTGTTTAACATTAAAATTGTGTGATTGTATGTTTATTTTTCCCTCAATTCTTTACAAAAGTATGATTTTTATTATAATAATCATTGTAATATGTTATTTTTCACAAAGGAAATGTGTATACCACAAATAACCCCACAAAATACATACATTGCACTGATGACACGTGACACTGACAGGTGGTACTGATACGTGGCACTGGGGACAGGTGGCACTAATGATGACACGTGACACTGACAGGTGGTACTGATACGTGGCACTGGGGACAGGTGGCACTAATGATGACACGTGACACTGACAGGTGGTACTGATACGTGGCACTGGGGGCAGGTGGTACTGATACGTGGCACTGGGGACAAAAGGAAAAAAGAAGAATTTACCTCAGTGTGATGATAAGTCGTTCCACTGGGGGTATACTGTTCCGGAAATAAGTGTCCATTCTTTGCAAGCGGCTACTGAGTAAACCCAGTAACTCATCAAAGCTGTGAGCAACAATAAGAAATATGGTGTTTATTAGTGGACATTAGTGGACATTATAAGACAGGAACAATGTCAAACATCATGAATCCAAATTACTTTGACTAACCTTTTTATGGACATCCTTGTGTAGTCCAAGAATTTATCATCATGCTCACGTAGATCACTATACATGACCCAAAATTGCCCTCTCTGTTCTCGTTCGGCAATTACTGGGTGGATCCAATATCTGCGTACCCTCTTCTTTCTCCTCTCTCTTTCCTGTAGAAAGTATGAGGAAACAGTGGCTGCTGCCAGAAAACACGCCATCTCATTGTCACTCATCTTTGTGCAGAAGATAGTACAAAGATGCAGCAGAAAGCACAATGATGAACCGGTAGTACAGTATTCACCCAGGAAGCAGATTAACAAAATCTAAAAACATAGCAACAAATGATGACAGTGATGATCATTTTTCCTATTGGCTATCAAGAAAAACGCCGAAGTTGAAAAACGCCTTTATTTGCCTTTGCAAATGTGCAAAAACGACCGTATTCGCGCGACAAAACGCCGATAAAACGCCCATAAAAACGTTGGTAAAAACGCTCGAAGCGCTACGCTCAGGTGTGAATGCAGCCTTACACGCATTTACTGTATATGCAAATATGCAGCGCTCCACTCTCCTTGTGTTGTGTACATGCAATAAATAATCCGTTTGGATGCCACTTTTGTTGATCCATTGTGTGCTGGCAAATATCTACTTTATGTAGAGCTCCAGATACATCTGCAGATACAGTATGTAGGGCCTGGAGGCAGCTGTGTTTTGTATGCTGCTAATCACAGAAATGCAGATTATTTGTAGATGCAACTGTATGTGTGTTTAGCTGTGTATAAAACTATATGCTGTATGCATTTAAACATGGTTTCATATCCCCATGTGAATAAATCCTAAAGCTGAACCTCAGGCAGGTATGAATAAACATTAACCACTTCAGCCCCGGACCATTTTGGTGGTCAAAGACCAGGCCACTTTTTGCAAAACGGCACTGCGTCGCTTTAACTGAGAATTGTGCGGTCGTGCGACGTGGCTCCAAAACAAAATTTACGTCATTCTTTTCCCACAAATAGAGCTTTCTTTTCGGGGTATTTGATCACCTCTGCAGTTTTAATTTTTTGCGCTATAAACAAAAAAATAGCGACAATTTTGAAAAAAACTCAATATTTTTTACTTTTTGCTATAATAAATATCCCCCAAAAATATATAAAAAAACATATATTTTCCACAGTTTAGTCCGATACGTATTCTTCTACATATTTTTGGTAAAAAAAAAAAATCGCAATAAGCGTCTATTGATTGTTTGCGCAAAAGTTATAGCTTCTACAAAATAGGGAACTGTTTTATGGCATTTTTATTAATCTTTTTTTTTTTACTAGTTATGGCGGCGATCAGCATTTTTTATCGTGACATCGACATTATGGCGGACACATCGGACACTTTTGACACCATTTTGGGGCCATTGTCATTTTTACAGCGACCAGTGCTATAAAAATGCACTGATTACTGTAAAAATGACACTGGCATTGAATGGGTTAACCACTAGGTGGCGCTGCAGGGGTTAAATGTTTCCTAAGGAGTTATTCTTACTGTTAAGGGGCGTGGCTACACGTGACACGTCACTGATGACCGTTCCCGATCACGGGGAACGGTCATCAGTGACAGTGTCACTAGGCAGAATAGGGGAATGCCTTGTTTACAAAGGCATTCCCCTGTTCTGCTCTTGCCGACCGCAATCGTGGGCCGCCCGGGAACATCGAGTTCCCGGGACCCACGGCCACACTCGCGAGGCACGTGGCGCGCGCGCGCGCTGGGTGGCAAATTTAAAGGGACGTACCTGTACTGCCCGTGCCATTCTGCCGACGTACATCGGCGTGCGGCGGTCGGCAAGTAGTTAAAGTAGAACTATAGTATAGTTGTTTTTTTTTGCCATCTGTGTCCCATTGGAGAGATTTCCCTTCACTTCCTGTCCTGTGGCCAAACATGAAGTGAGAGGAAATCCCTGCAAATTAAAGGAATTTCTTGGGGACCCCCAGGTCACCAGACCTAGTGTCCCCATTTGAAGATTTACCCTCTTTTACTTTTCTGGGGACAACCCAAAATTGGGGATTCTCTTTTACTTTCACTTTCAATAATAATGATACACAGGACAAACAGAGAGGGTGAATCTCCCTAATATAGGGTGACCAGACATCCCCGGTTTCAGGGGACAGTCCCCGGATTGAGGACACTGTCCCCGGACCAAGTCTGTCCCCGGTTTTGTCCCCGGATTGGATTTGGGCTGGGGCAATTTCAAAGACAGTCAGTGCAGAATAAAATAAAAAAATTCTGAATTACACCCCCCGCTCTGCCGCTCCTACTAGCTTAGGGGGGTGTTTTTTTTTTCCATTATCTGTGCCCCTTCTGATGATTATGTGCTGGTCGGAGCGGAGGGAATATTTCTTCAGTTTCGGGTGCATGCCCATTCAGCTCCGCTCGCATGTTCTTCTGCCTTGGCTCAAGTCCCGGCCAGCCGCCTGCCTGCTTATCTCCTTGCCTCCCTGGTGGAGTGATCTTCCTCCGCTCCCCACCCAGTAGTAGTCGGAGCCCGGAGAGTTAGACTTGACAGGCTGTGAGGCAGGCGGCGACGGCAGAGAGTCGCTGATTGCTGCCATTACTAGAAAAAAAAAAAATATGTCCCCAGATTTCATTTAAAAAATCTGGTCACCTTACCCTAATAGGGGCACAGAGAGCAATAAAAACTGACAAGGGTTCTAATCCCTCTCTACTCTATCCAAAACTTTAAAAAAGTTTTGCCTTTAGTTGTACTTTAATGAATGCAGTTATGTAATTATAAAAAAAAATGTGCTTTTAAATACAGCTTGTGCAAAGGCCTGAATTTGATTTAAAGTATATGCTAATTCAAAACATTTTAGCATTTTGGTTGATTCATCCTATGGGTACAAATATTCCAGTGGTAACTGTCTGAAATGGGAATTACCTTCACTTTGGTAAAAAAAACTTTAATTTCCTATTGCGTCTCAAAAACATGAAGTAATGGGAAACCTCCCCAGGAGGACACAGGAGGATAGGGGATAAATTCCTTACCCACTCTATCTGCAACTAAGGCAAGCCATACACTGAGCAAATTTCTTTCCTACAAGAACGAGTTCTCCCTGCCGGGAGAAGATAGTGATATAGCAGCTGCTAGCGATAGTCGTAAGAGAATCCGTCAGGCTGGTTGTACCCAAGTTGATCGTTCGTTCGATCAACTTGGAACATTTAGCCTGCCCATTAATGGATCAAATCTTGGCCAGCTCCTGCTGAGCTTGCTGAAATTCGAACCGTGTATGGCCAGCCGGGGGGCGCTTTCACAATGCTCCGCTGTGGTTTCCCTGCAGTGTGGGTGCTGTGCAGTGTACCCATGGTTTTTGTGTAGTTACTCGCACTTTCCCATAGACTTCTATTAGATCGGGCATTTTTGGTGCATTTTCTGAAATACATCAAAATTCCTGTATGCTGCATCTTCGGTGCTCCTTTAGAACACGCACCAAAAAAAAAAATCTAATAGAAGTCTATGGGAAAGTGCGAGAACACTGTGCTGCACCCGTTCTGCAGGGGCAGTGGGAAAGGAGCCTTATGCCGCGTACACATGCTCTGAATTTCCGATGGAAAAAGTCAGACGGAATTTTTTCATCGGATATTCCGACCGTGTGTATGCCCCATCTGACTTTTTCCCTCGGAAATTCCGACGGACTTAGAAAGAGAACATGTTCATCTGGATGCAATTCCGACGGACTAAAAACCATGCATGCTCAGAATCAAGTCGACGCATGCTCGACTTGATTCTAAGCATTGAACTTCATTTTTCTCGGCTCGTCGTATTGTTGTACGTCACCGCGCTCTTGACAGTCGGAATTTGGTGTGACAGTGTGTACACAAGACAGCTTGAACGGAATTCCGTTGGAAAAACCCGTCAGAGTTTATTCTGATGGAAAATCCGACCGTGTGTACAAGGCATAAAACAAAATAGTTTAAAGAAACTTTAAAGAAATTTAAAGGGGAAAAAAAAAAAGCAAACCACCCACAACCTCAAAATAATTGCAGGAGACTTCCACATATATATGATAATATAACAGGTAAGAAGATAGATAAAATAAACGGGTCTTCCGGGTGTATACGAATGGAAAACCGGACGGAGGCACCCAATGGTCCACAAAGTTCACCCCGGAAGTTGTGGAGGAGGGGGGAGACCAGACGCTCACTGTGCGAACCCCCTAGGAGAGACACAGATACCCATCTGTGCCTCTCCTGAGGAAGCGAGTTCTTTATCTTGCGAAACGCGTAGAGAAAAGTAGCACAGATTTCCCATGTTGATGGAAGTTTTTCAACTCTGATTGTTTCAATATTGTATACTTATGCACTTTCACTGTTGGTAAATATATATGACAGTATGTTTTTAAATGTATGTAATATTTTTGTTTTGGAATAATAAATTTTCTTATATTTTATACTTTTGGGGTGTGACTCATTAAAGTCCTGTGGGCAAGGACATTTTGGTTGTGTATGTACTGGGAGTGCGACGCGCCCCTTCCCATTCTATACCAGCTCTCTTTGTGCTATACGAACATGCTAAACTCATATTTATTGATTGAAAGGGGTAACAGAACTGCATTGTTTTTGGCATCTTTTTTTGAAAATAAATCAGTCAAATTTCTGCATTTTGAAATCACCTTCCTGACCACGTGTCATTTTACACCCATATTTAATGTTTAACATGGTTCTGCAACTCCCCCACCTGAATTAAGAAGTACTTCTCGCTGAATATCCTTAATCTTTTTTACTTTGTTGCAGTTGTGCGCAGTTCTATCCCCACAACTGTATCATCCATTCATATGGATCTGTGAAAGGCCACATGGCAGAGAGACTCGTAGATATTAAAGGAGAAGTACAACCAAAGCTCTTTTGGCTGTACTTCTCCTGTGGATCACAGGAGTGCAGTTCATCCTGCACTTCTGTTACTGTTTTCAGCAGACAGCGGGCTGAAGCCCACTGTCGGCTGATGTCACAGAGCTGCTCCAGGCACAAGCAAGACTGCGACAATGGAGTCAGGATCCGTCCACATGCCTGGACCGGCACCCGGCTCAGCCTCTCAGCGAGCTGCTGAGAGCCTGAGCCAGACGCTCCCACCCCCTCCACAGCCCAGTGCTCCAGTGAGCGTGGGAGGGTGCAGAGCAGAGAGCGGTGACTGACAGGAAGCAGCTCTCTGCTCAGGGATCTCTGAGAACCAGGCTATCAGTGGTGTTCAATCACTTGGTTCTCAGTGTTAGAGGCGCCGAAGGACAAATGCAGCATCAGACCAATGATGCATCCACCTAGGTAAGTAGGATTTAAAAAAAAAAAAACCCATACATCTCTTTTAATGGAGCACAATGACAGCAAAGTCACTGCACTTGTAGTTCAATAGTTACTTCCTCCAGACCCAAAATGGTCAGTCCATACAGATCTGGGGCTGAAGGAATAGTATGCAGGAGCCTGTGCATTGTACCAGTGATCCACTAACTGCTGTTGCAAATCTTTGCAGGCTCCAATGCAAAAAAATAAATAAAAAATATATGCACATTCTTCTTTTTTCAACATGGGTGTGTTTATTCATTCTTTACAAAAATTATATTATGCCTTTTAAGAGCCCATTCACACAGGGATGACTTTGGATCCGACTTCAAGTCGCCTCAAGTTACGCTGCATGAGAAAATCAATGTAAGTGAACAAGCCGTCTTAATGCACACTACTGCAGTCGCTCTGACTTCAAAAAAGGTTCCTGTACTACTTCAATCCGACTTCTAGGCGACTGCTAGGCGACTTGTACCCATTGATTTCAATGGAAGTCGCCTCAGAAGTCGGATCCCCTGTCTTAACAGAAGCAACAATACAGGAAGAGAACATACATTTCTCAGGCAAACCCCTCCCTCCCACAGAGCTGATTCTTGTTTGATTGGCCACTGGAAAGCCTCCTGTCCTGGAGGCGACTTCAGTCGTGTTGTAAGTCGCCCCAAGTCGCACTGTGATTCAAACTCAAGTCGTGTCCAAGTTGCCTCCCAAAGTCACGCTGGAAGTCATGTTGCCCCTGTGTGAATGGGGTCTTAAGCTGTTATTGATTAATTTACTGCCAAATAATATATTTTACATTTCACAAAACATACCCCCCCCCCAAATCATTTATTTACTGTTCCTAAAATATGGTTTGCAAGAGGATGGGGTTTGTCTGCGACACGTCTTCATGTGACATAAAAAAGTGTTTAAACAAAGAAAAGGAAGTATGCTTGTTAACACCATGACCTCAGTTTGGGTGTAACCCCTCAGATAGAAATGAAACTTATCAGCATTTAGCGCCTAATTAATGAAGTGTGACTGTGGTACTTGCGCACTCTGATTTTCATCTTGAGAGGACAAAACAGAAGTAGGGTTGATGTATCAAGAGAAGTATTTTTGTCTGATGCATACACGGCCTTTTGGTAGTTTTTTTTGCACGGCTCAGGCAACGATGTATTTTGTAGACTGACTTTGCATATTTCAAGGCTGCAAACATGAAACAATTTGGGCATTTTCCCCCTAGTCTGTTTACCTATGCAAAGTGTGAGGGGGTTAGCTCGGTAGCGGGTGTGTGTGACCCCCTGGATGGGCTCCCCACACAAAAACAGGCCCAGCAGACGGAGGTTGTGGTTTTCAAGATCAAAAGGTGCGGTTTATTTCTCTATTTACAGTGACAAAAACACAGCAAAGCAAAAAGAAACATAAACAAAATAAATCCTGGTCAGCTTGACCTCTGACTAAACATGCAGGTTTCCCTAACTAACAACTGGGATCAGCCTGGTGCTGTCCTAGTCCCTAAGTCCCTGGTTTAGTAAATGTCCAAACAAATAGCCACACAGGCTTTGTCTCACCGCACAGGGGTTCACTCTCCCTAGACAGTCCACACAGGTCTGGGTCCAGGCATGAGCAAACACCTAATGAATCTGGGAGTTTTTATAGAGGCCTTAAATGAGCTGACAAGCTTCATCTGGTCTCATCAACTCCCTGCCTGCACGACGCCCAGCACTCTCCCTAGAGGTATGAATCATCCATGAGCCCACTAGCCTCAGCTGGGCTTCATCAATTCTCTCCCTAGTTGTATAAGTCGGCATAAAGCCTGAATCTGGGAGAAATATACCTACCCCCCTGGATGCAACCAGGTGACTTTACCTTCCTGCTGTCACATACCCCCCCCTCTTGTTTTAACCTTGGGGTTGGAACACCAGCAATCAGGCATTCATGTACTCGAGACAAAGCATCCACATTCCCCATTTGAACGCCAGGGCGATGCTTTACTGTGAAGTTGAATTCCTGTAGGGCCAGGAACCACCTATTTACTCTTCTATTTGTCTCCTTGTTTTGAGCCATCCACTTTAACGGAGCGTGATCCGTAACCATGTCAAAGTGCCTACCTAGCAGATAGTACCGAAGGGAATCTAGAGCCCACTTCACCGCTAAACACTCCTTTTCAACCGTGGCGTAATTTACCTCATGGGACTTCAACTTCCTGCTGAGGTAAATGACTGGGTGCTCTTCCCCGTTCCAGACCTGGGACAATACTGCTCCTAACCCCACATCTGACGCATCACTTTGTACGACAAAGTCTTTAGAGAAGTCGGGTGAGTACAACACTGGCTGGCTACATAAGGTTTGTTTCAAGAATTGGAATGCTGCCTCAGCCTCGGGGGTCCATTTAATCATGACCGACCCTTTCCCTTTCGTCAGGTTGGTTAGGGGCACAGCCTTAGAAGCAAAGTGGGGAATGAAGCGCCGATAATAACCCGCGATTCCCAGAAAGGCTCGTACCTGTTTCTTGCTGTTGGGACGTGGCCAACTCTGGATGGCCTCGACTTTGTTGAGTTGGGGTTTTATTACTCCCCTGCCAATGGTGTACCCAAGATATTTGGCCTCCTCCTGCCCAATGGTACACTTCTTGGGGTTAGCCGTAAACCCCGCTTCCCGGATAGAGTCCAGGACTGCTTGCACTTTTGGCAGATGTGAGGCCCAATCTGTGCTATGGACAATTACGTCATCCAGGTAAGCCGCAGCATACTTCCGATGGGGCCTCAGTATCTGGTCCATTTTCCGCTGGAATGTGGCCGGCGCATTCTGTAACCCGAACGGCATTCTCTTATATTGGAACGCCCCGTCTGGGGTTACAAATGCGGTTTTCTCTTTGGCCGACTTGGCCAGGGGAATTTGCCAATACCCTTTTGTGAGGTCAAGAGTCGTCATGTATCGGGCTGTTCCCAGCCGGTCGATCAACTCATCTATACGTGGCATGGGGTAGGTGTCAAATTTTGTAACTTTGTTCAACTGACGAAAATCGTTACAAAATCGCCAGCTCCCATCCGGTTTAGGCACCAACACAATGGGACTAGACCAATCACTTTGGGACTCCTCTATCACCCCTAAGTTCAGCATTTTCTGTACTTCCTCACGTATTGCCTCCCGTCGGGCCTCTGGGATCCGATAGGGTTTTAACTTCACCCTTTCACCGGGCGGGGAAATAATATCATGCTCTACCCCAGATGTTTGTCCCGGCAGCTCAGAGAACACCTCCTTGTTGCGAAGCACAAACTCCTTAACCTCCTGTTGTTGGGGTTGTGACAAGGTGGCTGCTATTCCAACCTCCGGAATCACGCAACCAGTTTGAGCTGGTGACCAAGTTTCTGCGACTAGGGACTCTCTATCCCTCCAGGCTTTCAACAGATTAACGTGATAGATCTGTTCGGGCTTTCGCCTTCCTGGTTGTCTGACCTTGTAATTCACTTCGCTCACTTTTTCCATTATCTCGTAGGGGTTTTGTTGAATCTTTCAACCAGCCCATCGGTTTGGGGGTGATACACAGACGTACGCAATTGCGTCACTTTGAACAATTTACACAGCTCTTTCATAACCCGGGACATAAAGGGTGTACCTTGGTCCGTAAGCAGTTCTTTACAAATACCCACCCGGCTAAAAACAAGAGATAGCTCTTTGGCTATGGTTTTGGCCGAGGTATTTCGGAGAGGGATCGCTTCTGGATAACGGGTGGCATAGTCCATTATAACTAATATGTACTGGTGCCCCCTAGCGGACTTGATTATAGGACCTACCAAATCCATTGCGATCCTCTCAAACGGGACCTCAATGATGGGTAGAGGGACCAGCGGGCTACGGAAATGTGGCATCGGGGCCGATCTCTGACACACAGGGCAGGAGGAACAATAATTTTCTATGTCTTTCATCACCCCAGGCCAATAGAATCTCTGTAATACCCTCTCTCGGGTTTTCTCTGTCCCCAGATGACCTCCAAGAATGTGCCCATGGGCCAACTCCAACACCAACTTCCTGTAAGGTTTGGGCACCACAAGCTGCTCAACGGTTTCTTCTGCCCTTTTTGCCACCCGATACAGTAGGTCCTTCTCTACGCTGAAGTATGGGTAAGTGCAGGTATTATCTGGGTTCACTAACTCGCCATCTATTTCCACTACGTTTTCCCGTGCCTTTATTAGGGCGGGGTCTTTTAACTGTTCTGTGGCAAAATTTTCCCTGTGAACCTCAAGATCAGAAAACTCCACAGACGGTAGGTTTTCGTCTGAGGAGGTGGGCTCCTCTCCAGTTTCTTGAGTCTCGCCTGCCAATACTGACAAGGGAAATTCTGGAGAGTCCTCACCACTCTCAGAGGAGTTCTGGCTGTAGCCACTTCCTGCTCAGGTGAATGAGATCATACATTTGAGACCTGGGGGGTTTTCCAAGCTGGAAAGTCCAGTTATGCACACGCTGAGCCCGGACAGCCAGGGTGACACCCAGCCTTGCCAATATTTCAGCTTTTAGCATCACATAGTCTTTTGCTTGGTCAGGCTCTAGGTCATAGTAAGCTTTCTGCGATTCACCAGTTAACAGAGGAGCCACCAGTCCAGCCCACTGCTCCTCAGGCCACTTTTCTCTTTCAGCAGTCCTTTCAAATGTGGTCAAAAATACCTCTGGATCATCCTCTCCAGTCATTTTTGTCAATAAACGACCCACCCCAAAGGACGCGGTATTAGTGGGACGGCTTTCCTCACTGGTCTGCGGACGTTGCTGCATTACTGCTTCCATCTGTTGTTGTAGTCTCTGCTCTTGCTTCTGCAACAGGTCTATGAAGCGGGCCTCAGATTGCTGCTGGGCTTGTTGCTGGGCTGCGAAGCTCTGTTGTTGAGCTGCAAGGCTCTTTTGCAAACCTGCATTTGTCTGCTGTTGATTGGCATTTGCTAGAGCCAGCTGTTTCAGTATCTCCTCCATGCTGGCTTAAAAAAAAAAATGCCCGCATTCTCCACCAACTGTGAGGGGGTTAGCTCGGTAGCGGGTGTGTGTGACCCCCTGGATGGGCTCCCCACACAAAAACAGGCCCAGCAGACGGAGGTTGTGGTTTTCAAGATCAAAAGGTGCGGTTTATTTCTCTATTTACAGTGACAAAAACACAGCAAAGCAAAAAGAAACATAAACAAAATAAATCCTGGTCAGCTTGACCTCTGACTAAACATGCAGGTTTCCCTAACTAACAACTGGGATCAGCCTGGTGCTGGCCTAGTCCCTAAGTCCCTGGTTTAGTAAATGTCCAAACAAATAGCCACACAGGCTTTGTCTCACCGCACAGGGGTTCACTCTCCCTAGACAGTCCACACAGGTCTGGGTCCAGGCATGAGCAAACACCTAATGAATCTGGGAGTTTTTATAGAGGCCTTAAACGAGCTGACAAGCTTCAGCTGGTCTCATCAACTCCCTGCCTGCACGACGCCCAGCACTCTCCCTAGAGGTATGAATCATCCATGAGCCCACTAGCCTCAGCTGGGCTTCATCAACTCTCTCCCTAGTTGTATAAGTCGGCATAAAGCCTGAATCTGGGAGAAATATACCTACCCCCCTGGATGCAACCAGGTGACTTTACCTTCCTGCTGTCACAAAAGTTTTTGGGATAATAACAACAAAAAAAAAAGTTTGTGTTAAAATGGAACTAAACGCTCTCAGTCAGCATTACCTATTTTATTTCCTATGATGGTACCATTATTAATTAGATAGGAAGGTATATTCCATTTACTTGTTTTAAACTCTTTGTTTTTTACATTGAGGCCCCTTTCAGTCCAAGCGGATTCGCCTGCTCACTGATCCCTGCTGAGCTCCGCTATGCAGAGTGGACATGGATACAGCCTGCTGTTCTCTATGGGGCGGTTGGATGGAAACAGACTGCCTGTAGCTGCTGACTTTAACATTTTAGGACACTTACCTGTCCAGGAATCCAGTGGTGTCTTCGCCCAAGCCTATTTTTCAATCGGCTATCAGGTGCTGCCGCCGCCATCTCCACTAAGGGGATCTGGCGTCGGCTCCCTACTGCGCGTTGCGCGAAGTGCGCTGCGCTCTCTGATTGGGCCAGCTGCGGAGGAAAGAGGAGGGGGGCCGCGGCAAACTTAGCCAGAAAGTGGGAGCGGGTACCTGTCAAAACAGGTATTCGCTCCCCCCAAAAGGTGCTAAATGTGGCAGCGGAAGGGGGGAGGAGGCACACAAGCGGAGCTCCGCTTTAAGCTGAATAGGTGAAAACCAGAACTTTCTATTACTGTCTGCGTACCTGTTGCAGATATTTCACTATTATGTCTGGTGATATCATTGTCAGCAGGAGAGGAGATATACAGTATCCTCTGGAACTCATTACCCAAATCTGTCCGGTTATCTCCTACTCTGTCCCCTTTTAGGCAATCCCTGAAAACTCATCTCTTCAGGGAGGTCCATCCTGCCTCCAGCTAACCGAATCTTCTACTACCCTCATCAGTTCATCCCTCACAGTCCCTACCTTTAGTTACACCAGCCCCTCCCTTTTAGATTGTAAGTTCGCAGGAGCAGGGCTCCTCTAACCCTCTTGTTTTTTAATTATACTGATGGTGTATTGTATCCCTTTTGAATTGTAAAGCGCTGCGCAAACAGTTGGCGCTATATAAATCCTGTATTATAATAATAATATCTCTAACAGAGCCCTGGAGAGCAACATAAAACCTTACAGGGGTTCTAATTTTTCTTTACCTTATTTTTAGGTCCACCCAAAGTTGTAGGCCCTCAGCACCGTGCTTACACAGGCTTAGTGTCAGATATGCCTCTTGTGGGCTAGGTGCAGCATTATCGGCAGGCAGAAAACACACAGAGTCCATGTTCAGCAGTAAGAGTGTATTGTAGAAAAGTACAACAGGCCCAACGAGGGAGCACACTCAACCGGAGCCACTTACAACTGAGACAGCGGTGGACCCACAAGATGCTGAATGGAAGATGCCAACAGCGTTTGCACCAGGAGCAGAATGCATTCTGGCCGGTCCACACCCAAAAGGAAAGGCTTCCTCGAAGGTAGATATAGTCCCTGCACTGTCCCTACTCCTCTGGAACCTTTCCCTTTCTCTAGTACTGTCCCTGACAGACAGGGTTTCTTTCCCTATGCTAGCCACTCGCAAAAAGCGCCCCAAGCCCGGGAGCCGGCATTTTAAATAGATTCTGCCTGACCCAAGATGGGTGCCAAAGTCACATGGGGCATCAGCATACAAATCGGATAGCTGCCCCCCCTGTGACTGAGAAAACCATAGAGAAAGCAAGTTCCCCTCGACTTCCTCCCCCACCTGCACTGCCACTGCGGTTAAGCGCCACCTGCAGTGGAGAATACAGACCTGCCTACAAGCTAAAGGCTATTTACACTTATTCGATTCCACTTTTTTCAGGTGACAAGTATCATGCCGTTTATGCAAATTACCATGATGCATCAATGGTCCTACAAAGCAAATATGTAAAAAAGATTCACACACAAGTCACAATTATGTAACATGAGCATAAAAAAGCACTAGTCAACATGGAGTGGACAAGAAGCAAACAATCAAGCACACCAGCCTACACTTATGCGATATGTCATACAACTATGCCAGACAGAGCTGGATCATCCACATTACAACCTACTCAGGAGCCTAGGGCATGTTGGATGTTAATGGGGCCCACCTTCATATTCCTGCAATAAACCAGGGGGATAGCACATATGTTTAGAGCTGTGCACCAACCTGTCATTCCACAAGGGAGAATGCACTTGGTGTCTAATAGGATTATGACAATACAGATAATAAAGTGGGGGCACCTTCTCTGTTCCTATTGCAATCTTTATCAGTGTCAATGAAGTGATATAAAGCAAAGAGCTACTACCTTGCTTAGGGCCCCCGTTCTGCCTTAAACCATTTTAGATGCCAGGCCAAAGCTATGATATCTGTGCAATTTGCACAACTTTGACTTGACTTGCCATTATAAGAAACTGTATCATCATTTATCAGCCAAATACAGTTGCTCCTAGGAGTTGTACGTGCACATAGGCTGAAGATTTGTCAATGAGGGGTTTCACAGCAGCCGTTTCAACGATTTGGGGAATTAAAATCCCCTTCTTTGCCCTCTCCTCTGTGCAGCCCTTCCGGGACAGACCAGATTGATTCTGATTGGTAAGTGCCATCACAGTGAATAGGTCTGGTCCATTCCAGAGGCACTGCATGGAAAAGAGGGAGAACGGGGATTTCAAATCCCCAGACCTCTGGACTGGCTACAGGGGTGCTGACAGTACCTAAGTTCAAGACTCAAAGCAGAATCCCCCAATAACAAACAGTGGAATTTACACATTGTACTAAATGGGAAAGGATAGTATACATCAGGATAGAAAAATAAGGTATACTGTTGTTCTGCAGTATTTTGGTTCTAACAACACTAGCGCATTTCCAATAGAGTTAAACATTTAAGACAAACATTACAACTAAAATTATTTTCACATATATTTACAGTTTTTAATGTTTTAGTTTCCTGGATAGCATTAGTAGTGTTATTTGACAAATTTTGTGCAAAATTTGGCAAGTGTATGGCTGCCTTTGCTGTATATAGTGTCAGGGCTTTTTTTGGCCGGAACATGCAGGAACGGCGTTCAGCCACCTCCAGCAATAGCCCCTTACCCACCGCTCAGTGTTGTCACTTCCACACACAGAAGCCGGTGACAGCACTCCCTACCTGCCCTGCAGTATTTCTATGATAGATTGAGGGGGCGGGGGATGTGCACAGCAGCTCCACTGTCCCGGCGGCAGCTCCTTCTAAAGCCCGCGTGAGCAGGCTGCACGCACTCTGTAACTGTAGTAGCTGCTAGTCGGCAGCAGCCCCTCTCTCCAGGTGAGGATTTTGGTGAGAAAAGGCAGGTTTGTACTGGAAGGGGAACAGTTCTGCACCTTGTACATAGAAAACTCTTGAGCCTTGCACCCTGTACATAGCAAACTCCTGAACCCTGCCCCTGTACATAGCGCACTCCTGAATCCTGCACCCTGTAAGTACCACACTTCTGAGCCCTGCACCCTATATTTAGCACCCTCCTGAGACCTGCTCCCTATATGTCCTGCAGTCCTGAGACCTGCAATCTGTACATACAGCACTCCTGAGTTCTACACCCTATACGTACTGCACTCCTGAGTCCTGTACCCTGTATGTGGTGTGCTTCAAAAGCCCTGCACTGTGTACATAGCACACTCCTGAGTCAGGCACCCTGTTCATAGTGTACTTCTTAGCCCTACACCCTGTATGTAGTGCACTTCTGAGCCCTGCACCCTGTACGTAGAGTACCTCTGAGTCCTGTACCCCATACAAAGAACACTCCTGAGTTCTGCACCCTGTATATAGCGCACTCGTGATTCCTGTACCCTGTATATAGCGCACTTCTGAGCCCTGTATATAGCTCACTCTTGAGTCCTGTACCCTGCATATGGCACACTCCTGAGTCCTGCACCCTGTACGTAGTGTACTCCTGAATCCTTCACCCTGTACGTAGTGCACTGCCAAGTGCTACACCCTGTACATAGCACATTCCTGAGTACTGCAACCTGTACATAGCGCACTCCTGAGTTCTGCACCCTGTATGTGGCACACTTCTGAACCCTGCACTCTGTATGTATTGTACTTCTGAACCCTGTGCATTCATGGTATTTAACAATGCCTCTGTAAGGCCCTTCCATTGTTAGTGTAATTTGTCTACACGCGCCCTTTCATGCAGTGTGCTCTCCCTCTGTGGGGTACGCATGGTTGAGTTCCTGCACCTATTATCTGAGAAAAAAGCCCTGTATAGCGTATAATAATTTAATGTGGAACTGGCTTCCTCTGTTTATTGGATCAGTTTATTATGCCCACATGCTTCCCCTAACTGTTATGGCAGCATAAGAAAATAACTGAGAACAAGTTTATTCTATACTAGTATTTTTAAACTTTAATATAGAAACATATGGTGTGCCATTACAAGTTGTTGTGGTAGATATACTGATAAATGTAATAAATGAAACAGAAGGATAACAGGCTCCCACGATCACCTTAAAAGGTGAAAACACTTCTTGGAAAAATTAGAAGGCATGGCAACAGACAAAGCAGAAACACTTGCTGATAAGGTGTCAGCACAGTGATTGCATGGTATGTTACAAGTAGTTTCCCTGCCTTTTACAAAGCTGTCAGACTTGTTTCCTGGATAGCACACAATGCAGAAATTTAGACAACTTGTGAAAATTAAAAGGAAATTTTTTTCACTTGTACTTTTCCTAAATTCGTTTTTTTTCATTAAGGTAAACCATTCTAGTATTGCCAACTATCATTAAGGGGCATAGATGTCTTTCATTATCCCCAATATCAGGTTTTCCCATATCTTCTTTTTCCTGGCCTAATATCTACAAATAATTTAAAACAAAACAGTGCAGTCTGCGCAGGAATCCTATACTGGCGTGCTTAAATGTAATATACACTTATTTTAAGACCATCAGATACATCACTGTGTTAAATGGACTATTTCTCAGTACAAGGCTGATGCAAGCAGTGGTGCCACTATTGCCATAGATGTGTGTATAGGGGGGCAGGAGGTGATGTTCATTGCAGGCACTGGCATACACAAATTCACTATTGTCGAAGTTTTAAATGGTTTCTGCCACACTGTCAAAGGTTTCTTTGATTCCTTGATCTTACTTTGAGGAGGTCTTATTATTTCTCACCAGCATATGAAGGTAAATTGAAGAAAGTTCCTTCGTTATACAGAACCTTCAACCATATTCGCAAACAGCTGTGTAACACAGTGTGAGAGCCGTTCTGCTATTGCTGCCACTTTCTCCTGCTGTCCCAGGGCACAGCTTAAAGTGAGTCAATAAAGTCACTGACCAACAATGTAGGAGCTCTAAGGAGGAGGGGACATCCCTCAAAACGCGTCAGCTCTTTTTGGACTTTTATCTCACATTTGGAACTTGTCTAGCAGAGCAGGCTGGTCGGAACATCCCTTGGACTTTGTTATGCCTGACTGTTATGGTTTGTGAGTATATACCAACATTCTTTTTAACAATAAAGTGTTGCAAAGGTAATGCGCTAGGCTGGTGCGCCCTCTGTTCCTTATCTTTTGCAGTCTTTCAATTGGGGCAATGTCTTTCCCTGACCATCAGTGTGAAATCAGTTCTCAACTAACTATTAATTTAAAGGTGAAAAAAAATTCACTAAAGCTTTAGCTAAATTAATTGTAATGCAAATGTCCCATGTTGTACAGGCAGCTGGATTCTATATTTTGGTGCAGGGATTTCCGGTCCTCTTCCTGATGCTGAATCTCCAGCACTGCATGGTCAGTAGCTCAGAGTCTTCTGAGAAGCTGCAGTGAACAAGTTCCCAATGGAGATCTGCCCCCTTACTCCCACCTTCTCCATTGGGAAAAGTTATTTTATGGTGTACACTGCATATAACATGTCATGATCTCTGAATGGGTGGAGGATCCCATGACTCATGAGACTCCCCCCTATTCAGAGATTGTGTTACATGCAGTGTACACTAGGAAACAACTTTTTCCAGTGGAAGAGGATGGAAGAGGGGGCAAATACCCATAGGGAGCGTGTTCACTGCAGCTTCACAGAAGACCCCAAGCTATTAACTCCCTCAGTGCCGAATGAGGACATGGCATCTCTACACAGAAGATTTCTAAAGGATCTACTGTAACTGCCTGTAAAACATAAAACATAATTCATTACAGATAGATTTTTTGGCTAAACTTCATCTTTAAGGACACCTTTCTACTTACCACCACTGTAAAGGGGACTTTTCGTTACTGCCAATGCATGGGGGCTTTTTCTGATCAGCAATGTACAGGTATCTTTCTACTGATAACCAATGTAAGGGCACCATTCTACCAACCACCAATGTAAGGGTAGCTTACCCTGATCGCCAGTGTAAGCAGAAATTTCCACTGGTCATCCAAAGGGGCTTTTTACTGACCAGCAAATCCACTCACTCTGCAAAGAGGGCTCTCCACTGACTCTCACTGTTAAGAAGGAAGTTTTGGTAACTGGATATTTTTACTAATCTCAAAGTAAAAGGAGCGTATTTACAGATTGTCAATTTAAAAGATGCAATTTTTTACTTAATGGCTTGTTATTAAGGGGGCATGTCCTTTTCAGTGAGCACCAATGTACAAGGGATTTTATTAGAGGGTCTGTCCACGGACCATCAATGCAAAAAAATTTGAAAATAGTAAGGGTATCTAGGCCACCACAAAGGATCAGAAAGCAAAATGGAATAAATGGATAGTGTTATAAACCATTAACCACTAGTGTTAAAGAGGCTTTATATTAGGGGTTCAAATGCCAGGTGCTGAAGAGCTTTTACTGGCAAGAAAAGGGGGGTCAATAAAGCAGAAATGTCAAAAGAAGGCTGGAACTTCAACTTTAACTATGTCTTCATAGGCATTCTCTAGGCACATTTGGCTAGAGGGTAATAGATTATCTAAATATAAAAGCCACTGCTTCCATCCACAGCAGGGCTGAAAGCACCCATATATTTAAAAGTGGGGGTGCACATCACTGTTTCGTAAAGGGAACTCTAGAAGAGCTACGCTGTTATTACATATTACGAAACCCCCTATAATATTGCCAGTAGGATTGACCCAATGATATCTTGGTAGAGGTCAGCACAGTGGTGTTGTGGTTAGCACTTTCACCTAGCAGTAAAAGGGTCGCTTGTTCGTAATCCCGACCACGACACCATCTGCCTGGAGTTTGTATGTTCTCCCTGTGTCTGCGTGGGTTTCCTTCAGATACTCCGGTTTCCTGCTACACTCCAAAGACTCCAAGGTAGGTTAATTGGATCTTGTCCAAAAAAAATTGGCCCAGTATATATGTGTGTACGACTGTGTGTCCCAAGCGTGTCGAGATCCTACGGGGTAAATGACTGCACCAGCCAGGCACACACTGGCTGCAAAAAGCGCCTAGAGGCGATTCAGTTCGCATGTGTAGCGCTATACAAGTCACTCATTCATTCAGAGGGTGATCATAATAACATTACTTCTAAAACTTTAAATTTGCAACAGACTTCAACAGAATAGTCATTAAACACAAAGCAAAACGGTTATGTTCACACCTCTCTTTGCCTAATCTATGGATTGTAAACACATCTGTGAGCAAAACACAAAGAACTTGACAGACATGTTACATCATGCTAACACATGCAATAGGAGAAATTCCGTCTCTCAAAACACATGGCTTCGAAATTAATGTGAAAGAGAAATAGATTGTCTGAGGGCTTAAATTAGCAAACCACACAATTCTATTAAGGTTTTTTTAGACGTCAAATGTATGTTCTAGGACATATATCATCAGAGGTTTTTTAATGTGTTTAGCTTCTTTGAAATACAATATAAAAGGGATACAGTGTTACTAAAACAACAACCATGGGTTTGTCAAGAAAACAAAACCACAAAACGAGTAAATTAATAATCAATGTGAAATATGTAACATCTGTCCACAACCAGTGAGAATCCTTCCTTCATTGATCTGGCTAAATCAAGCTAAAACCCTGACTGGCTGCAATGACTTGTAGCTTTTACATTATCCCCCCCCGCCTGGAGAATACAATGGCTCGGCAGGAGGGATTCCCCAGTCAACACTGTCTGTCTAAATTCTTTCCTGCAGCCTGTGGTTGCGAGAAAGAAATTTGCTCTGTCTATGGCCGGCCTAAGTATGTATAGGAACCCACAAACATCCCAAAGGCATTATCTGCATTAATATCTATTTTGGCCAAACATGCATGTCTATACGCTGATCAGATAACCCATGGGCTAGCGGTATCCCATGGGAATAACAGTGGCACTTTAGGAAATTCAATTTCTGCCAAATGATTCTCTCCTTCCTCAGGAAGGTACAAAAAGTTCAGAGGTCATATTGTGCTAACAGTCATGTGGCTGTTTCCAATCTGACCCTTGCTGGCCAGACAGGGTGGTAATCATGTCATGTATATGGGTAGCCATAGCCTGACCTCTATAAGATATGTCAGTTGGTATTGTCGATAGAATTGTAAAATATTTCTAGTCACCCTCAACGGTCAAATAATGTATCGATGGATTCGCCATAACAGAAGACTATTATGACAAGCATAGTCTGAAGTGTCATAAGCTTTCTGAAAAACTTCAAGGTGAAAACACCTTAGTGACACCTAATACACACAGGACAACTGGAGAAAAAAAATGGAAAAAGATCACGTGGGTCGGGGCTTTCACAATGGCAGTTTGCAGCAGGTAAGTTGCAAAACATCTAGAAGGAAATCTTCCTTGAGTGCTGCAATTGAAGTGTACCCAAAGCTTTTTTGTTTGCATTTATGGTATTCTCTTGTGAAAACATATGGCCTTGCATTATAAAAACATGAGTGAGAGAAAGTGATTCCATCAAGGTTCTAGACCTTGAATTTTTGCCAAAGAGGAATATTCCACTCAGCTTCCAACGCACCAAAGATGAAAGTATTGTGAATGCAGAAATTAGAAAATAGATCACTGGTTCTCAAACAATGCTTTTTGTACTACTGGGGGACTTCTGGTTTAGGTTTATGGGGGACGTCATCATAATAGTTTCAACAAATCAATCACATATAAATGGATATGAGCAGCATTTATAAATGCTGGGGACTAGTAATACATTTATAAATGAGGGCACTAGTAATAATTTATAAATGAGGGCACTAGTAATAAATATTAATTTTATGGGGTACTTGAGATTAGGTGGCCCTCATTACAAATACTGCCTTTTATCAATGGGTACACAATATAACATTCAACAGAAAGACAGGCAGATACAGTAAATAGATAGATGGATAAAGAGATAGAGTATATTAAAAAATCCTTTATTTTTACAGCCCAAGTTAAACATAAATTGTTGGTCATAGTTAATATTTTCCTTGACTTCTTTTTATGAATCGCTCCTATTAATGTGCCCATTCAAGGCCAGTAGGGAGTCTGCTATTATTTCTTGGAAATTTCTACAGAACATTATACAGGTGCAGCACTGTGCTATTAAATGACACAAATCTTATGTATAAACCCCTGTGCTTAGTGAAAAATATGTGTTTAAACGAATAAGTTGAAAATAAAGTGACCAAAATAAATGGAATAAAATAAACGAGAAAGCCGCAATCCACAATGTGCTTGAATATAAACTATGCCACGTGTAATCAGACTTCTGAAACAATCACTCCGGTATCAGCAGAGATGTTCACACAGCAAGCCGTAATCACATTAGCACATGAAAGAAAAGATCTCCATAAATCCTTAAAAATTATTTATTAAATTACAGATTGCGCACTTACATGTGAATGAATATACATAAGGCTCAAATGGTGCACAACGCTGGGAACTGCGGTCATGCACAATACCGTCACTGCCTGGACTCCACCCCGACGTTTCGCAAAATTGCGTCTTTAAGGGAATGCTGAAATGGCAGGGACATCTTACAGAGGCTTTTTATAAGATCTTTTTTATTAAATGATACATGAGTGTCTTTATCTACTTTCAACATGATGTTGCTGAAAGCAACATCATGTTGAAAAGATGGAAGAGTGTCATCGGAAGCGGGGCAATAGCTTTTTAATGACATGAAGGTTCAGAGGAGGAAGAGCCTATAGTAAGCCCATCCACTCCCACAAACCTGCCTAACACCGCTTCCAGAGGCTCACCTACTTGAAACACTCTTTACTACAAACGTTACATCAGAGACCAAGAAAAGGTTGCTTCTCTTCGAAACAGAAATTCTTGGATTTGTACTGAGGAGCACCTGGTACAAAAGTTTATCTCACTTGATGGACTTTTTGAAACATTTAATACGCGTTTCAGAGGAAAAAGCTTTGGACCAGAACAGGGTCTACCTATTCTAAATTTCAACCACAGATCTCTTCTTTAAAAGGAAAAAATCACTTTATGGTAGATCCATCAGAACCAACTTTCACTTTTCACAGTCCAGTGCTGTCGCACACACATCAGGCTTTGAAACAGAAGCGATTGTACAGCTATAACACACATACCTATACACGTTGCTCTTGCACATTGATGGGGACTACTCACTACATCACTGAGAACAACTGACCATAGCCTCATAGATGCTATAGACATTACTACTAAGTGCTGGAATGCTGCATGCACATTACTGGTTTCAGCATCATGGGTGGAGGGTTTAGTGGCATGAGGAACATGTGCCAACGTCTCACCTTATGACATCTAATGCTTATGGGGCAGGAGTATATTTACTGTTGCTATTAAGCTGACATGAGATATTAAAAGGAGGTTTTCATACAAGCACAGTCTGACCAACTTCCATACAAACTGTCCAGACAGAGCTGCAAAGTGTTCCATAAATGTGTAAGATAAACTTAGCTGACCTTATAAACTTGTATAACTGAAGAGGCAAGGTAGACAAAAAAAAACTAAGAGGCCATTGTTGGCTTATCAGCGAGGATCAGATTTTTGAACCAGCCCAATACCAAGCTCCCTCTCCAATGTTAGCCAGTCCCATATGTAGGCTCACAGACACAAGGTCCAGGTTAGGCGACAGTCATTTTTTGTTGTCTCCTCATAAGAAGTATGTTGACTGTGTTGTGTTCAAGTGACAGGCCCATATTACCTAAATATTTATGTATAGCTGTTTAGCACTAGGATACTTTGGGGTCAGAAAATCTGACAGATGTGTATTTCCAATGTAAGTGAAATAAAGAGGCACAGATGTTAGAGAAGGAATGTGCTCGGTCATACATTTTGTCCTTTTTTGAAAATTCTATTTTTTTCCAAAAGGAGATGAAATGCAATAAAGAATGTGGAGTCACTATAAATACCTTTCCTGGTTTTGTTCTGTTTCTTTTCCAAAAGGCTGAGCCAAATCACAAGATCTGCTCATTTCAGCACCAGTCAGTTTTAGGTTCCCCTGTGTATTCTCATTATTCTGTGCTTTACTCACCTGCCAAGTCTTTGCCTAATATATGCACTTCACCATAAACACACTGACTGAATATAAACTGATAAGATATGCTCTTAGATAGAGGGTAGGGATGAGCTTCGTGTTCGAGTCGAACATACGTTCGACTCGAACATCGGCTGTTCGATCGTTCGACGAAGATCGAACGATTTGGGCCGTTCGCGCCAAATTCGAGTGACGCGAACGGCCCACAATGCACTACGCCATCGCAGTGTCATCCAGGCGCTGTGATTGGCCAAGCATGCACTGTGACCCCGCATGCTTGGCCAATCACAGCGCCGGCAGCGAGGAGAGCAATGATTGGCCACAGGCAGGATGCCTGTGGCCAATTATTGCTGAGGGTGTTTAGTACACGCCCCACACTATAAAAGGCCGCCAGCACGGCGGCCTAGTGTAGTGTGTTCCGGAGCAGGGATAGAGCAGCATAGGCAGGGACAGTGACTGTTATTTCTTTCTTGCTTAACCTGGATTCCTTTAGTTTAGGGAAAGAGAAGGATAGGTAGGGAGAGTGTCAGTGTGTTTTGTGCTTGTGCTATAGTGTGCTTAAAAAAAACATTTATTCTAGGGACAGAAAACTGTAGGTAGGGACAGTGTCAGTTTCTTTCACTCTGCAAGTCCTTGTTTCCAGGGACCTGGAAGGACAGTGAGTGAATTGTCCTTGTGCTATATTGTGCTTAAAAAAAACATTTATTCTAGGGACAGAAAACTGTAGGTAGGGAGAGTGTCAGTTTATTTCACTCTGCAAGTCCTTGTTTCCAGGGACCTGGAAGGACAGTGAGTGAATTGTCCTTGTGCTATATTGTGCTTAAAAAAAACATTTATTCTAGGGACAGAAAACTGTAGGTAGGGAGAGTGTCAGTTTATTTCACTCTGCAAGTCCTTGTTTCCAGGGACCTGGAAGGACAGTGACTGAATTGTCCTTGTGCTATATTGTGCTTAAAAAAAACATTTATTCTAGGGACAGAAAACTGTAGGTAGGGAGAGTGTCAGTTTATTTCACTCTGCAAGTCCTTGTTTCCAGGGACCTGGAAGGACAGTGACTGAATTGTCCTTGTGCTATATTGTGATTAAAAAAAACATTTATTCTAGGGACAGAAAACTGTAGGTAGGGAGAGTGTCAGTTTATTTCACTCTGCAAGTCCTTGTTTCCAGGGACCTGGAAGGACAGTGACTGAATTGTCCTTGTGCTATATTGTGATTAAAAAAAACATTTATTCTAGGGACAGAAAACTGTAGGTAGGGAGAGTGTCAGTTTATTTCACTCTGCAAGTCCTTGTTTCCAGGGACCTGGAAGGACAGTGACTGAATTGTCCTTGTGCTATATTGTGATTAAAAAAAACATTTATTCTAGGGACAGAAAACTGTAGGTAGGGAGAGTGTCAGTTTATTTCACTCTGCAAGTCCTTGTTTCCAGGGACCTGGAAGGACAGTGACTGAATTGTCCTTGTGCTATATTGTGATTAAAAAAAACATTTATTCTAGGGACAGAAAACTGTAGGTAGGGAGAGTGTCAGTTTATTTCACTCTGCAAGTCCTTGTTTCCAGGGACCTGGAAGGACAGTGACTGAATTGTCCTTGTGCTATATTGTGATTAAAAAAAACATTTATTCTAGGGACAGAAAACTGTAGGTAGGGAGAGTGTCAGTTTATTTCACTCTGCAAGTCCTTGTTTCCAGGGACCTGGAAGGACAGTGACTGAATTGTCCTTGTGCTATATTGTGATTAAAAAAAACATTTATTCTAGGGACAGAAAACTGTAGGTAGGGAGAGTGTCAGTTTATTTCACTCTGCAAGTCCTTG